>CM033390.1:25610850-26025655 GCA_019426215.1 Buddleja alternifolia | reverse complement strand
CACTTGATGAATTGAGCATGGTTAACGTGAATACATGGTATGCATTCTCTATCAATTTGGTTTTTAATGGCTATACACACAATTCCTTGTTTGGTGGGACCCTAAACGACTAGATTATCTTAAGATGTTCACATAGCACATAAATCAAGGGTAGAGGCGTTGAGTGGGCAACCATTTGAAAACACTTAAAGGCTTGATCCCGAAAAATATCGACTTAGAATTTTCACATGAGTTATGAGTTGAGAATGTAGCTTCGTATGTTAACAAAATAAAAAAGAGGGAACATTGTAACTGCAAAGGTCAGGCTTAATAGATACTGGGGGCAAATAGCACCATGCCTAGAATACTGTACTATTAAGCTAATTTGAGCTAGAGCTCAAGCCAATGCAAGTGTTAAGTGAATAAAGGACCTAGTTTGATTTTGTGGTCCTTTGACACTCGAGCGATTAAGCCCTTAGGAATGTCTCTACATTTGATACCCGAAAGCCGTCTGGTTAGGAGTTATTGCCTAAAGCTCGTTACAAGGGGTCATTGAAAGCCTAAGAGGATCGAACATTGCACATGATCTAGCCTCTAATGTTTCGAGTTGAAAGTGCATAAGTGAAAGCCGAAAGTGGAATGGAGTGATGAATTTTTAAGTGGCTATGAAGTTGTATTCAATTCTCGTACCATGTGAATAATCAAAAGTTGATAAATATGGGGTTAATTGCTTGAAAAGTGTAAGAATGCAACTGACTATAATACTTGAGATTATTACACTACACCCTTAGGATGATCTTTTCAATGTTAAGGGTAACATGAGCAAGTGTGTGATGTGTATAATTTATAATGAGCTTAAACAGATGAATATACCATGTGTGCTATTAATCATTGTAATTTATGTTGAGTGATCGGGGTTGAAATCTTTTGATTTTGTGGGTATCGTCTGCAAACCCTCACGAGAATATAACTCGTCCTTTGAGGTAACTCAAAGATTCAAGGCTTGTTGCATCGCTAAATGCAACCGTTTACTCTACGAAAGTGATTAGGTAGTTTTCTTTTTGTTCTCTCTTGATGATGATGTTTCCTTCTTTAGAGACTCTTATTGCTCGAGGACGAGAAATTGATAAGTGTGGGGGTGTTGATAAGAAGCATTTTTACGTGTTTTTAAGCCCATGGGACTTATGCTATGGATTCATTTATTGACAAAATCATGCCACATTTGCGTTTAAGCGGGGTGTTAAGTGATTACAGGTGATAAATTTGAGCATACGAAGAAACGAGGCGAAAAACGACGTATAAAACAAGTTCAGGCCAATTTGCTTCTGTCGTCCACGCCCAGGCGCCAGTATTACCATGCCCAGGCGCCGGACAAGATGCAAATAACGTCAACATTCTGCTGTCCACGCCTAGGCGCCGTACTGTCCACGCCTGGGCGTCGTATCTGCATTAGTTTCCACGGTTGAGCGCTATTTCCTTATGTTTAGAGACCGAATTGGATGAAGTTCCCTTCTACAATGTTGTAGAACTATGTGTTAACTTCAAATGAGGACTTGAATCATCCAAATCGGGGTTTCGTGGAGAGAGTTATGAATGAAATACGATTGCTGCGCAGGACACATTGTATTTAATTTCAGCATTCTGTCAGCGGCGCCCGAGCGCCGTCATGCCCGCGCCTAGGCGTGACCACACCCGAGTTTTGATTCCTTTTAGCTAAAAGTTCATCATTTGATGGTGGAATGGAACATTTAAAGCCAAGAGGTCATCACATGTGTTGAGGGGATGTCATAAGTGTGTTTCTTGGTAAATCTACTTTATGGAATTTTATACTACACACTTTAGAGTAGTGGAGGACACACTAGTTAGACACACACTAGGGAGCCCATCAGTTGCTGGTCTTCTTGAGCCATTTTTTCTTCAGCTTGACCGATCACACCTTGAGAGGAGGAGGCAGCTGGCCATTACTCTTCACCTATCATCATTCATCACCATTCTTCATCATTTGGAAGATTGCAAAGAAGGGGGATTGAGCTAGAGATTGAAGCTACAAGCAAGGATTCATCATCATTCAAGACTTAGGGAGTTTCTTTTGCATTTCATTTACATGTTTATGTTAATAACTATGTATATGATTGTTTTAGACCTTGTGAGCTTGAATATGAGCTAATCTTGTAGAACTAAGGCATGTGAAGGCCGAATTCATGAATCTATATATGTGAAGTTAATTTTCGTATTAATTCTTCTAATTGCTTTGTGTGTTGATTTTGTGCTTTTATCACAATCATATGCTTGATCTCCATATGCTTGCTATTGTGCCTAATCTAGTCATTCGAGAGAAGATAGGTTAGGGTTCAAATGAATCAACACATCATCCGAAACTAATGTGGAATTGCTCCTAGAAATAGGTAAAGATTTTCGGGTGCGATTAGCCGGATTTATCCGGGGAAACTCTAAAACGTTAATGCGTGATTGTTGATTAGATTCTCGGATAGACATATTTAGAGAACCGTCAATCAATCATAGGATTGTTATGTGCCGAGACATCGGGTAATGATTAATTAAGGAGTTTTCACCAAAGCAATAGGAGTCTAATAATTCGAAGAGTAGCTCATATATATAGACGAGTGGATTTGGTCATAGCATGTGCCTTAGTCTTTTTAACCAATTCGTGAGGTTTAATTCATAGCTTGTTCCCTCCTTTGATCTTTCGTTTACTTAATTGTTTTTCTCTTGCTTTACTTTAATTGTCTTTACCTTCATTACGAATCTTAAACTAAAATTCAAGTCTCCGTGGTTCGACAACCCGGACTTATTTTGTCCACTTTTATTACTACACACGACTAGTGCACTTGCTATTAAAAGCACGTTAGGTATTAGCGTGTCAATCGACCAATTGCTCGATTCCCTACTTATTTAGTTCTCCTCTGTTAGGGATAAAACAAATCATGTAACTTAATTTAAATATTTCATCAATAAAACCTAGGCTCTGATACCATTTCTACACAGGATCCCCAAATTGCGAAATTTCTACACAGGATCCCCAAATTGCGAAAATAGCCAAAAATAGCCTTTCAAGTCCATAAATAAGAATTATTTTTGCATTAACCTTTAAGAGGACCAAACTGAGACCTTTTAAAAACTGAAGGACTGATTTGAGATTGACTGTAAAGCTCAAGGACTAAAATAGATTTCTCCCTCAATTGACCCAAACTCGACGTTGTGAAACAAAAGTGAGGGTCATAACTGTTGTGAATGATGATTGCAGATTGATAATTATTAATTACGGTCATGGCTACTGCTCAAAGTAGTTAAGATTAACATTTAATTAGTCATAATAATGAGCAGTATGCCATAATAATAATGCGGACAAACATTATCATTGTGAACAAGCTATTTGATTACACGGGCCCAACCCACAATGACTGGAATAGGCTGCTCACAGCTGGAATGGAATTTTTAAATGTCCATATTTATTCTTGAAAATAAATATTCAATTAACCTGTTGCACCCTAATTAAGAAACAAACACAATAAGATTTATTCAATTAATACTAATGGGTGTAATTTTATTTTTTAATTCAAGACAAAGGATACCCTAAATATCTAACCCAAAAAACCCGAGTTGATAGTCATAATCCGGAACCATAAATACTTTATCTAGCTCCATAAATCAAGGGAGAGCCACAACTTGTCTCAACCTGAATTCGAACCCAAAATATCTCACATAAAGTGGGAGGCGGATACCAATGGACCAAGAGGGTGTAATTCTAATACCATCATTTATCCTAAAGTTTAGTCCTAATAACCAAACACTCACATTAAATTATTTAATTTAACATTGCGTCCAACATTTTGTGTATTAGTCCTATACCCATTGATCTACCTGAACGAACCCTAAAAGTACAAGGTGGGATATAAACAATACAATTCTTCAGACGTGATTATAGGATCACTTTGTTGCTTTCGAAAGCTCTAATTTAAAAGCTAATACATAATTAAGTCCTCGTCACAATTCTAGGTGAATCTTATAAAGATTACGATCATTACTTATGTCCCATATGCAACAAAAAAAGAAAAAGAAGTTTACAGCTACCCTTATTCAATTGAAGTTATTACTTGTAAACAAGGATATATAGTGTTACATTTTCTAAAATTGAGCACATTATTCTCAAAGAGCTCAAAAATATATATGGCTCAATTTCCCTCTCCACATATAACAAACATGATGAGAGGTTGTTAGTAGTTAGCACACATTGCTTCATAAAAACAATATAAATAGGGACATAAGTAATGCATGTGAGTTGTTCTTGCAAGCTATAGGGACTCAAAAATAATTATGGATAATTTCAAATATTCAATGATAAGATTAATGTCAGTCCAAATAATTTGTCATAAATTGTGTAACACTTTTCATTACACACACAAATGTGTGATAAGTGTACACATGAGTGAGTGTGATGTAGAGAAAGAAAAAGTTGTGTAAAAAAAACATTCAAAATTCTCTCTTCACACCCTAACGTCGCATGTATATACTTGTGATACATATGTACATATATGAAATAGAAGATTTGGGTTGGATTAATATTGAATTCATCTTGTCCAAATCTATGATTATATAATTGTATTACATTTCGTATTACACGCACAAATATGCAATAATTGTATACACATGTCGTTAGGATGTGAAAAAAAAATTCAAATCTTTTCCTCCACATTACAATTATTCCTCTTTCCACATCCTTATTTATATCTATAACATAAGATTTTTGAATAGAATTTGTCATACACGAATAATAGTAATTACAATGTCTTAGACTCGCGAGATTCCCTAGGAAACACTCAATTAATCCAAAGTGGAACACTTGATACATTAAATCTATTTTAGTGATTCTCACTGAGCAAAGACTACTACAATTGCATTCATTTATAGATATATATATATATATATATGTATGTATACATACATATATATATATATATATCAATATATTTTAATCCTAAATTCGTAATACAACAATAATTATGATTGTTATGAAATTCTGAACCCTAAAAGCTCATCTTGATGATGTTTAGCAAAAAATGTGTGTGTGGATCAGTGTTCAAATACCGAACGGTCCAGATCAAAAACCATGTCATTCATCATAGTAGTGTCGTGTGGGTTGATCGGGACCGTTAGAACACCGGACTATACAATTGGTAATTAGGGAGGGTAGAGTGGTCGCATGCATGAACTACAAGGTATACAGTCTACGGATAGCCATGCAGGTAGGCCTGACATTGGTTGGGTCTTACCCAAACCCAGGCCCAAAACTTTGGGTCTAGGCCCAGACCCAGACCTGAATCTTTAGTTTGGGTCTAGACCCAAACCCAGACCCAAAATAAACTTATACCCAGACCCAGACCCAAGCCTACCCAAAACTTTAATAAAAGCCCAAACCCAAACTTATTAGAATATATAACTATCTCTCTCATCAAACCCTAATACCACCACACACCCAAATCTCCCTCATCCCCTCTCTCCCTCTTCACTTCTCAGCCGCCGCCGCTCCGCCGCCTGCCTCTCCGCCGCCGATTCGCCGGCAGCCAATCCGCCACCAATCGCCGGCACCCAATATATATATATATATATTTCATTTATACATATATATGTATTTCGGATTTATACATATATATATATAGCTTTCGGATTTATACATATATATATATATATATATATATAGCTTTGGATTTATACATATATATATATTTCGGATTTATATATATAAGATTTTAATATATATTATACATATATATATATATATATATATTTCGGATTCATATATATATATTTCGGATTTATACATATATATATATATATATATTTCGGATTTATACATATATATATATATATATATATATAGCTTTCAGATTTTGGATTTTTACATATATATATATATATATATATATAGGTTGCAGATTTATACATATATATATATATATAGATTTCAAATTTTAATTTTGAGTGTAGATTTCGGATTTATACATATATATATATATATATATAGATTTCAAATTTTAATATTGAGTGTAGATTTCGGATTTATACATATATATATATATATATATAGCTTTCAGATTTATACATATAAACATAGCTTTCAGATTTATCCATATATATATATTTCAGATTTGTACATACATATATGTATATATTTCAGATTTGAATACTGAGTGTAGATTTCAGATTTATACATACATATATATATATATGTATTTCGGATTTTAATACTGAGTAGATTTCAAATTTAGTATTATATGTTTAATTTTACAGTTTTTTATAATTTTATTTCGATATTCAGTGTGTATATATATATATATAATACTAAATCTGTATATAGATAAATATTTTTTACTTATTATATATGTGTGTGTATATATTCAAATTACATTTATAATATTTATTTATATTAACAAAACATTAATTATCAAATAAAATATAAACAAAAAAATAATTAAAAAAAAAGGTAAGACAAAACAGATTGGGTCTAGGCCCAGACCCAAAGACCCAAAGTTTTGGGTCTGGGTCTAGACCCAAAACTTTGGGTATGAGTCTAGACCCAAAGTTTTGGGTCTGAGTCTAGACCCAAAACTTTGGGTCTGGATCTGAGCTTAGACCCAAAGTTTTGGGCTTGGGTTTGGGTAAGACCTGCCATTGCCAAGACTACATGCAGTCTCAAGATCAACTCATCAATAGTGATGTAGATATGATTGTTGAGTTCCAATAAAGGGTTTTTTGGTCACTAGATATACATAATTAGTAACAATAATTTTTGTTTTGTCACATTAAAGATTTTTAGTGACAAAAGTTTCTTTAAAGTTGTCATTATTGACAATTAATGACACATGTAAAGTGACAACTAAAATTCTTGTCACTAATTGTCAATAGCAATAATAACTTTTTTATCACTAATTATCAAGAGTGACAACGTCTATACAGATTTTGTCTATTAAAAATGTAAAAATTATTTTTGTGATGAAATTAAATTCTTGTTACAAAAAAATTATAATTAGTGACAATTTTGACATTGTCACTAATATCTTTTTTTTTTTTTTTTGTAGTGATAGTTCAACTCGACCTCCGCACTCCCACCAATAGACTAAAAGATAAATAATAGTCCTAACTGAATCAAGCATTCTATGTCGACCATTCCATCTATCAATAATTGCACTTACAAAAACTGATGAGCTCTAAGTTTTTTTTATCGAATTCGAACCCGTGATATCATTAGATCACATAATAGGCTATTTAGCATTCATGAGTTGAAGACACCATTCATAAATCTCTCTTTGTAACTTCTAATCTACTTGGGATGCCGATGGGTCTAAATTTATTGGCGAAATTGATACCCCAAGATATTAGAGATTTTGAGTTTGACTTCCACCTGTATATGGACATTTATATATTTTTATGATAGTTGTCAACTGATTGTAATATTTTATTAGTTGTTTGTAATTAAATTGCTATTATTTAATATTATGAGATTATCATGAAACCTATTGGCTATGTTTGGTTATGTTTTGGGATGGCATTTTGGTGAGAATTATTGGTGAAAATTTTATGGGGACACGTGCAATTTTGATGGGATAATGTTTGGTTATGTTTTGGGAGTTGATTTTTGAGTGATTTTTTGGTGAGATAGTGTTTGGTTTTGTTTTCAGAGGGAACATAAATTACTGTAGCTGTCAAATCATGTAAGTTTTTGTCTGATTAAAAATTATAATATAATATTGAGATTGAAATAATTATTATATAGATAAATATATATGTATATATGTAAGTAATAGTAGTGTGTGTATATATATATATATTAGTGTACATATATATATGTGTAATAGTAGTAATAGTAGTTTATATAAAATTAAAAGAAAAGTATATATATATATGTACACACACACATATATATAAGTAATAGTGTTAATAATAGTTGATATGTAATTAAAAGAAAAGTTTATATATTCATATATATATATATATATGTATCAGCGTGTGTGAGAGTGCATGTAACAGTGTGCGTGTGTGACTGTGTGTGTGTTTCTGTGTGTGTAATTGTGTGTTTGTGTGTGACTGTGTGTGTGTTTCTGTGTGCGTGTAACAGTGTGTGTGTGCGCTCAAACTCTGTGTGTGTGTGTGTGTGCGTGTTGGAAAGGGGTGTGAGGGAGGGTTGGGGGAGATTGGGGAAGACGATGAACAGTCCCCCCCTCCCCTCTTTTTTCTTTTTTTTATTTAATTTATAAAAAAAATATTAATAAGTAATTTATTTTTAAAATTATTAAAATACAATTCTATTCTTAGATAATTAGGTCACTCCTATTACAAGTCAATTACCAAATCCAAACCAAAACCACGAAATAAGAAACCCTTGCTTCAAGTCACTATTCACGTTGACCATGCGTTTGACTAGGTCAAACCCGAGTTGACCGTGGTCAAATTGCCTTTGACCGTCCCAAGACCTTTTTTTTTCCACATAATATACATTAAGAAAACATACACATAAATATGGGTAACACACATGCATTTCTCGATCCACACACACAATCAAATCGCAAATTTAGCAATAAGATAAATTATACACAGCCACACATGACACGCTAATACTTAACGTGCTTTGATAGCAAGTGTACTAGTCGTGGTAGTAATAAAGTGGACTAAAAGTCCGGGTTGTCGAACCACGGAGACTTGAATTCTAGTTTATGATTTTAATGAAAGTAAAGACAATTAAAGTAAAGCAAGAGGAAAACAATTAAGTAAACGAAAGATCAAAGGAGGGAACAAGCTATGAATTAAACCTCACGAATTGGTTAAAAAGACTAAGGCACATGCTATGACCAAATCCACTCGTCGATATATATGAGCTACTCTTCGAATTATTAGACTCCTATTGCTTTGGTGGAAACTCCTAAATTAACTATTACCCGATGTCTCGGCTCATAATAATTCTATGATTAATTGACGGTTCTCTAAATATGTCTATCCGAGAATCTAATCAAAAATCACGCATTAACGTTCTAGAGCTTCCCCGAACGAATCCGGCTAACAACACCCGGGAATCTTTACCTATTTCTAGGGCAATCCCTCATTTGTTTCGGATGATGTGTTAATTCTCTTGCACCCTAATCTATTTTCTCTCGAACAACTAGATTAGGCAAGATAGCAAGCATATGGTGATCAAACACATGATTGGAATAAAAGCATAGAATTAACACACAAAGCAATAGGAGAATTAATACAAAGAGCAACTTCACATATATTGATTCATAAATTTGGCCTTCATATGGCCTTAGTTCTACAAGATTAACTCATATTCAATAGCTCAAGAAAGTCTAAAACAATCATATACATAGTTATTGACATAAACATGTAAATGAAATGCAAAAGAAACTCCCTAAGTCTTGAATGATGATGAATCCTTGCTTGTAGCTTCAATCTCTAGCTCAATCCCCCTTCTTTGCAATCTTCAAAATGATGAAGAATGGTGATGAATGATGATGGGTCAAGAGTGAATGATGGACTCTCCTCTCTCTCCCCCCTCTCATCCTTCGGTCAAGAGTCCCCCTCCCCAAAGTGAAGAAGTTGCTCTCCTTCAAGACAAGAAATGATGGGCTCTCTATTTTTTTACTCCACACCCCATCATGGTGTGCAATAAACAATCCATTTTCCCCTCAAGCATGTCCCCCAACACATGTGCTGACCTCTCCCTTTTAAATATTCCATTCCATCCTCAAATAATGAACTTTTGGATTAAAGGAATCAAAACCCGGGTGTGGGCGCGCCTAGGTGCGGGAATTACGGCGCCTAGGCGCCGTCAGCAGAATGTTGGGCATATTTGCCTCTGTCTTGTGCAGTAATTGTATTTCCTTCATAACTCTCTCCACGAAACTCCGATTTGGATGATTCAAGTCCTCAATTGAAGCTAACACAAATTTCTACAACTTTGTAGAAGGGAACTTCATCCAATTCGGTCTCTAAATATAAGGAAATAGCGCTCAACCGTGGAAACTAAGGCAGATACGGCGCCCAGGCGTGGACAGCATGGCGCTTAGGCGCGGAAAGCAGAATGTTGATGTTATTTGCATCTTGTCAGGCGCCTGGGCGTGGTTGGAGGGGCGCTTGGGCGCGGAGGTGCGAAGCAACTTGGTCTAAACTTGTTTTATACGTCGATTTTCCGCCCATTCTTCGATTGTATCCATTTAAGGCCTGAAATCACTTAATGCACGAATTAAACGCACATGTGGCAACACTCAAGCGATAAATGAACCTAAAACATAGACGCAACGGGGCTTAAAAATACGTAAAAATGCCTCTTATCAACACACATAAAAAATAAGTAAAACTTTAAAATAATATGTACAAATAACATATATATGTATATAAATATAGATATATATAAATACAAATACTTTCACTGTAACTAATTTGAAAAACAAAATTTGAAAGTTTTACTTTAGAAAACTCCACAAATTTTAATTTATGTTTTATCAATACTATTTCTCATGATAGAATTACAAACAAACAAACTTTTTTCTGTTTTAAAGTTTAATTGTACACGGCCAAAGATATGACAAAACATTACAAAAAAAAAAAAAAAAAGACACGGTCAAAGAGAAGAGAAAAAGTGAGGAGAGAGAGTGAGGAGACAGAGAGAAAGAGGAGAGGGGGATAGAGAGAGGAGAGAGATAGTGGATATTAAGAGGAGAGAGAAATTTTTTATATAAAAAATAGAGGAGAGAGAATGAGATAGGGGACAAAGTGAAAGAAAGATGAAAAATAATGATTATGTTTTTTTGGATGAAAAAAATTGTGTATTTTTGATGAAATATTGTGTGAAACAAACATTGTTTGGCGGGAATTTTGGACCAAATATGACTTGAAAACATAACCAAACATAGCCATTACTTTTTTAAAAAAATCTACATGCGAGCAATAGTATTTTCTTGTCACTATTTCTCTCTCTAAAACGTTGATTCTTGCCTCGGAGATTGAGCCTCTAAAGACAGAAGAGGAAAGAGAGATAAAAAAGCAAAACCAAAGAAAAAGAAAGAAAGCAACTCATCGTAGCTATACTCCATATTGCCTCTATTTTACGGGATTAATGAAAAAAAAATCCTGTGTTAATGCAAAATTGCAAAAAAATACCCGTATTAACGAAATGGGCTAAAAACC
This sequence comes from Buddleja alternifolia, assembly GCA_019426215.1. Lineage (NCBI taxonomy): Eukaryota > Viridiplantae > Streptophyta > Magnoliopsida > Lamiales > Scrophulariaceae > Buddleja > Buddleja alternifolia. The sequence continues at coordinate 26,014,477 of CM033390.1, read as the reverse complement.
ACCATGTGTTCTTAAAAAGTCTGTAAACAGTAAATTTTTGGGAAAAAAAAGCGTGTTTTTTCATGTTTTTCACCTTTAATGACATGCTTCTTTGTTTTGAGAGTGTATAAATGACAAAAAAAAACATGTCATTAAAGGTGAAAAACATGAAAAACACTCTCTTTTTTTCCAAAAATCCACAGTTTGCTAACTTTTTAAGAACACATGGTGATTTTTAGCCTATTTCGTTAACACATGTGTTTTTTTTGCAATTTCACATTAACACAGGGGTTTTTTTTTTTTTTTGCATTAATCCCCTATTTTACCAAACAACTTTTACTCATACAATAATTATTATATTCCCATATACTTTTGTTTGATAATTCAACATTTATATATAATCCCATATACTCCTGTATACTATTTCTTTGGGCAGTATAATTTAATAAGAGTTATTATCAGACACGCCCAACCTATAGAGTAATGTGAATTTTGCCCCCTAACATTTTGAAAAGTACACCCGACATCCTAACCGATCATAAATGTGCACTTAGCCCCCTTTGTAAGCTTGGGGCAGATTCGGTCAAAAATAGAAAATTTTGGGAAAAAAAATTCAACTAAATTCTAAAAAACTTCATAAAAAAAATTGAAAAGTAATAAGAGAGAATTAAATATTTGAAAAATCCAGAAAAAAATAAATTAGAACAATAAAAAAGGAAATTTTTAGGTTTTTACTGATGTGCACCAAAAATGTCTAGGGGCCTTATGGTAATTAACATACCCCCGGCTCGGGCTAGAGTTCCATCTGTGGGTCAAGTCTGCGGTCAGTATACTAGTCGAGCCCGAAGGACTGACGACCCAATAAGAGTACTTAGGCTATTTTAATAGTCTAAGGGCTAAATAAGGGGTATATCTATAAGTCTGATGGGCTACTGATAAAGTTGAGCCCACGGCCCATAGCCCACTACCAGCTCCATAGAAATACCGTAGAGGAGCTGGGAAAGGCTCATTATCTACTCCCCAATAAAAAATCCACTGGCTATTGAGAGTAACTCCACAAAAGAATTACGAACAGACCTGATCCCTATTCATCGGGTACGTAGGTAGCTCACTAAAGGCGAGTGCAGTCTATACATTCATCAATCCCCAACCTAATTTGTCGTGCGTTGGATCGTTTTCATCACCCCACGTGGTCAATCATGTGTTATTCATTGACTGACGATTTTCACCATCATTAGTTTGGCGCCGTATGTGGGAAAAGAGCTCCAGCCACTGAGTATGCAAACTAGGTCACAAGCTCATACTACCGGTGATAGGATGACTAGCCACCATCATCCAGCTGCTGCCGATGAACTTCCTAACCCAACACCTGAAGATCGGCCCAACATTCAAGTGGGAGAAGAAAATCCCCCCAACGGTCCGACTAACGGCGGAAATCCTGAAATAGCTCCCTCGACGAACAAGCAAAATGTGCCGCCCGTGACACTAGCGGTGATTTCATCCTCTGCTTCTAGGGTGTTCGCGATCACGTAAGAGGCACTGCTTTCTCTAGTTGAAGACGCCTCTGTGCGAGCAGCCGCGAGGGTGGTTCAGCAATACGCCCAGGCACATCCATCACGTGCACCACCTGTTCCATCAGCTAATGGGGGCAAGGCCCCCACATGAGAAGCCATCAAGACGTTCCCAAACCTCAAGAGAAGGGGCCGCAAGATACACCCTCTCCATCCACACGCAGGGGTCAGGAGCCTCGAGAGAAGAGTCGCCCTCACTGAGTGGCGCCAAGCCAATCCCCCCACCGAGGTCAAGAGTCCTTGACCCCCGGTGGGATTACATCTGTTAGAGTATATGCCCTCGAATGCCATAAAGAGGATAGATTTATAGGGAATAAACACTGTAACTAAACTATGGTTATTCTATTAATATAAGACAGTTGATTGTTGTTTTCTTATAGGCATTTAGAAGGTGTGAATAAACAACGTAAAGTCCTTGATGACAAGGCGAACCTTCTACCTCCTATTGGATAGGAGGAAAGGCAGTAGAATGGTTTGACCCCTGACATCTAAAAGGGTTCGCAAGTCTAAGAAATATTGATTAGGCATCAATAGTGAATAAAGACTTATATGATGTAAGTTTCGACAGAGAAAGTGCCATTCGTACACTATGGAAATGGTAGTGGGAACTTATATCATAGACGTGTCAATTGGACTGATATGTTCGAACACGGCTCGCATCAGTTCATCACATGGGTATTCACTCACTGACAGTCAATGATAAAACTGATAAGTAGTGATAGGTACGTGTGAACCTCTGACCTGAGAAATCGAGTTGAAGATGTACTTGTCATTAGAGTAGTTTGATTCAAATCACCTGTTGGTGGAATCGACCTCGAAGTGCGACTTGATGGGCAAGTAGCATTGTTAACTAATTTGCAATATGGAATTTATTCTCTCATAAGTGAATGAGTAAAATATCCTATGCGATCATGAATAAGTGAGGATGAAAGTCTTTGGCCAAAGCATTTAAATACCTCGACTTATTATGAGCTTAGGCATATGGTCAAGTTATATGAGTTTGACTTTAAACCATGACTCTTACTTGACTGGGATATAAGAATAAAAGATTTATACACGTACGGTATTCACGGCGTAAAGGTTTGGAAATGATCCTATTCATTCGTTCTTAATTGGGTTACGGTGTGAGCCATGAGACTGGCTAGGTGTCACTCACACCCCTTTGGATTCCTCCCAATTACTTTTTGAGACGAACCTAAAGAGTCGCGCCTAAAGGAAGTGCAAGAGGAAAAACATGGGAAAAAGACTTGAGAGAAATTCACGGCATTGGATGCCGTAATTAATTAATTAATTATTGGATAATTTAATGAATTAATTAAATTAATGAGTTAATTAATTTCTTGGAGAAATTGAATTATAAATTAATTAGGAATTGAATTAACTGGATTATCAATTTATTTATTGGATAAATAAATTATCCAATTAATTAATTAGCAAGCAAGACGAAAGCCCGAAGGCTTCCGAGCCCACTAAGGGGTGGCCAAATGGACGCCCAAATAGGGCTCTTGCATGCTAGTGTTATTGTTTCATAATGATATAAATATATCACAAGGTGAAAAATAACAAAAAGGCAACTTACATAACTTTCTCTCCAAGAAAAAGTCTCCCACCTCTCTCTCTCTCTCTCTCTAGCCGTCTTTGACAAGGAAGAAAGGAGGAGTTTTTCGTTTTTGATTCTGGCGTGACGAATTAGAGACGTTGGCAAATTCGGCGTTAGAGAAAAGGATCACGTTCAGAAATCAACATACGGGAGAACGGTAATCTTTCTATACACAATTAGCACAAGGATTAGAGATGATTCAGGCTTTGGGAATTAAATTTACTTTCCACTGCGTTTTATTCGAATAATTCCCAACAACATCGAGGCGGTCCGACTCACCGGTAAATGGGGCAGCACGAGAAAGAGAAGAGATCTCACCCCCTAAGAGGCCACCAAGGGGAAGAGACCAAAGGCCAACACCCCCAAGGTTACTACATAGAGGTCAAGCATCCTTGACCCCCGAAGAGACCTTACCGAGGCGCGAAGGCCGACGTAGGCGTGATCAGAGTTTAGACGACCGTGGAAGATATGAGGACATGCAGCTGCTGCTATTGGCTATAGCACCTCTTAAAAGAAGTCCTTTCTACCCGGCGATTTTGGCGGAGTTTTTACCGCAAGGACTTAAGATACCCCATCTAAGTGAATACGAGGGTGCTGGGGACCCTCAAGACCACGTTGACAAGTTCAACGCCAAGGCTGACATGTATGACGTTAGTGACGCGGCCTACTATAAGATTTTTCAAACCACCCTCTCTGGTAGGGCGCTTAACTGGTTTAACCAATTGCCCGCCAGTACCATTACCGGCTTCGAGCAGCTGACCAAGCGCTTCCTTAATCATTTCTCCATGAACAAGAAGTACCCCAAGACGACATCTTTCTTGTTCACAGTGGTTCAAAAGGACGGTGAATCATTGAGAGTATACGTACAACATTTCTCCAACGTGATGTCAGAAGTACCGCACGTCAACCATGAATTTCTGTCAAGAATCATGCAGAAGAACTTACGCAATAGTAGGTTCAAGGAGTCTATAGCTGGGAAGCCGCCATCAACCATGGAGGAGTTGTTGGCTAGAGCTAAAAAGTATATATGAATTGAAGAGACCGTAGGGCCATTTAAGAATGAAGGTGGTGGCAATAAGAGGAAGGCCAAAGATGATGACAAAATGCTGGAGGCCAAGGAGCGTAAACACATGCCTCCTTCGGGGTTTGCTAAGTATACTCCCCAACACTCCCAAGGGAGCAAGTCCTAGCTATCGCCGAGCAACAAGGCATAGTGCAATGGCCCAAGAAGATTAGGGACAGCCCTAGCCATCTCAAATCGAAGAAGTATTGTCAGTTTCACCGAGATAAGGGCCACCCGGCAGAGGAATGCCATCATCTACAAGTGGAGATAGAGAAGCTAATTAAAAGGTTACTTACAAAAATAAATACATAGGTGGTAACTCACACCTCCACTTAAAAAAAACATGGTTACTAATCACGAACTATGCCACTTATTCAAAAGAAATAAGTAACTAAACCCTCACGAACTACTCCTAGTTTTTTACAACAAAGGAAAAACTAAGGAGTGGGGGGCATATACATGTGATGGCTAAATCCACCCACTAAGTCAAATCATGGGGGTAGAAAGAAAGCTAAATCCACCCACCAAGTCATATCTTGCATATACATGTGATGGCTAAATCCACCCACAAAGTCAAATCATGGGGGTAGGAAAAAAGCTAAATCCACCCACCAAGTCAAATCTTGGGGGTAGAAAAAAAACAAGTAAGACTAGTCTTACAAAGCACTAATAAGTAAGAGGCATAAAGACCAACAAATAACGCCATCATGGGCACCCCATCAAAGCTCATAAGGCAACAGAGTTAGAAAAACATAAGGCTTACTCAAAGCCTATGAAGAGCTAATGAGTAGCTCAAAAATATACTACGGCAAAAACAAGATTGCTGCTAACGTTCGACTAGCTCATAGTCCTACAAGCAAGAAAGCGACCGTAAGATAAAACATATGGATATATACATAAGGCATATAAAAATCCATAAGTCACCACCGATAAAAACCCATGAGGTTATAAGCCCGGCTAACACCACGGAAGAAGGCGCCTCGCGGCACCGCAAGATAAGAAGCCTCGCGGCGCCTCGCAGCACAACGAGGCAACAAGCCTCACGGCCAGTCGCGAGGACACAATTTCGAGGATCGAAATCAAGCAACCCCCTCCCCCCGGTCTAACTAGCCTGATGCTCACTATCATCATACCACTAGCTATCTATCACTCCTAGCATTCATTGAATCCCGCCAACGGCGAGTTAAAAATGACTAAGTACCTCGCTGGAGCTCATGAAGCCACGGGGCACAACAATTCAATTAAGTAGTTAACCTAGTGTTCATGAAGCCATAAGGTATACCCCGCTAGAGCTCATGAAGCCACAAAGAAAGAAGTAAAGACTTATTTGAAGCCTAAAACAGCTCAACATATGTTTCACCGGTTAATATGTCATACGAGGTTAGACTAGGGCGTCAAATATCACCCGCCTATACGAGGTAACTCGCATAACATCCAGGTGAAGAATTATCGGGAGGCAAAATACCTCAGCAAAAAGCCTCAAGGCTACACTCCACAATGGCACACAACCGTGAGGTTCTAGAGGAGGCCCCTCGCCACAACAGCGAGGCAACCTTCTTGTCGCATAAGAGCGATACGTCTTCTCGCTACCAAAATCCCTCTTGAAGGGGAGCACTTTCCTATCCAATAGGGTGAGCAAAAAGCATTTTCGACATATGGTCCAACATAAAAGGCCATAGGAAATAAATCCAACACTACAAAAAGGAAAAAACAACCACCACACTTAGAAGCCAAGGACTTTGCCGTCTCACTTCGAGGCAAAGGATCTAACCCACTCGCCATGAAGAAGAGACTCTTGCCTTCTTACCACAAGGCAAAGGACCTCGTCACTACACCTCGAGGCCAAGGCCCTTGCCCCCTTATCTCAAGGCTAAGGACACTGCCTATTCACCATGGAACCAAGGCCTTTGCCCCCTCACCTTGAGGCAAGAGACCTAGCCCCTATACCTCGAGGCCAAAGCCCCTATCCCCTCACCTTAGGGCAAAGGCACGCCCAATAGATTCCAAGTCCCCTCCGGAGTGTAAATGCTCAGATTGAGGTAAAAAATTAAAGGTCCTTTCCCCTCTGGGATGCTGAATCACTGGATAGGGGCCTCAAAATTCTAAGTCTCCTCCGAGACGACATGCTTCCTATGGGCAAAGTGCAAGCCTCCCCTTAGGCCAGGCATATGCCCCCCTCTCTATGAGGCGTGTCTCAAAAATAAAGGTGTGCTTGAACCACATCTCAACACCTAAAATTCTTCTAAAGTGCCTCATCAACTAACTTTATAACCCCTCTGAGGTTATCAGTCAATTGGGGTAGAGGTTCATAACTTAAGAGCTCCACCCTAAGACATGAAACTCATACTCAAATCGAAGTACCTCGCACACATTGTAATGGCAAGGCATTCGACCCCCCAGTGCTCGACCCGGAGGCATCCGACCTCGTGGCGCTCGATCCCGAGGTGCCAGACCTCACAGTGGCCATGGGTGCTGCCTTAAGTCAACCCCTACGTTGCCTCGAGATAACGTGTTAGGAGTTTCAAGTTAGATGCTTTGATGATGACAATTAGGATTCTTTGTTAGACCCCAAAATATGTAAGTTTGATTTTATAAGAAAATATGTATAGGCTTTGAGCGTTAGATTTGTAATAGGCTTTATAGGCTTTGTTTTTTTTTTTTATTCTAGATTGTTAGGCTAACTAGTCTTAGACTGAACATCTGATAATTTTTGAGTGACCTTATCGGTTGTTAAGTTTGAAGACTCAAGCATCTGAAGTTTGAATGAAGATGAAGATTCCAAGCGTCCAAGTGCCAAGCTATATCAAGCGGTGATTATAGGACAGAAGTGATTCAAGGATGAATGAGCGTCTATCAATTACTGATTTTACCTAAATTTATTTCTAAGTCCAGAAAGAGTTTGATGCAAATATTCTCAGATCATTAATGTCCAACGGGCATTAAATTCAAATGCATTAAAAGCTAATAAGAGCATTAAATGTGATAAACACTTTTAGGATGTACGGAGAAGCCACCCTATTGGACTGTCAACTATTCACTGACTGTCAACATTCTTTTCAGAGAAACCTACATTACTATCGAGATATTTCAAGTTGTTTGAACTTTACCAAAATCAAACAAACCGTTAGAAAAACCCTATCCAAGCCTCGCGATTTGTGTGAAGTCGAAGTTGGATACTTGCAATATTTCTGTGTGAATGAAGCAAGAGCATAGAAGTGTCTTGGAGCAGAAATATGTGTGACCAAGGAGCTCAAGTCATCGACATCCATTTCTCCCTAATTTGTACAAGATTATGTGTGATTCTTTGCGAATCATTTTAGTGAATTACATCACCCAACGAACCTTACAAATATTGTGTTCTCTACTTTACAGTCAATTTCATTATTATCATATCATTGCATAGATCTTTTAAGTAAAAACAATCAAATGCTAAGCAACTAATAAACATTTTTTGACGCTAAAACTTTCAAAGAGAAGACTTTAAAATCATTCCGCTGTGCTAACACTGATTAAAGAACTGAACGCTTAAACCTACTTGGTTATAGTATTCAAGTCTTCAGTCTAAGTTAATTTTTTTAAAACAGTCTTCAAGTAGATGCTTAGCCAAGCGCCTACATTTTCAAGCGTCCAAACCAATTTTAATACGAAATTTTTTGAAGTAAAAAAAAGACCAACAAGTGATATCAAAGTAGTTAAAGTTGAAATTTTAAAATTTCCAAACATAATAGCTTGTTTAGATCCTTTTAAATCTAGTTGCATTAAAATTTCCGTGGCATTTGCTAAAGTTCCTAAACTGACCGAGTCAAACTATGACACATGGATAGTTAAAGCATTTACATATCTTTGTTCATGTGATGATGACATGTGTGATATTATTTCAGATGGACCTATTTGTATATACGAGGTTATCACTAGAGCGCCTGGAGTCACAGAAGAAACTCTGGATGGCTATGTGGAAAATCCAAAACAAGAATGGTCTCTAAATGAGCGTCGAAGAGCGAATTTGGACAATATTGGTCATAACGCTCTATTTACGGCTATTAGTGATAATGACAACTTAATCAATAAGGACAAGTCATATAATACTACTAAGGAAATATGGGATAAGTTGGCTATAATTTGTGGTGGTTCAGCACAGATCAAAGAGAACAAGATTTCCATTGCCTAGGAAAAGTTCAACGGTTTTAAGATGTTACCCAATGAGACTTTAGAGAAATTGGACATAAGATTTACAGCTCTTGTTATAGAGTTAACATCTTTGGGTATGGACATAACAGAGAAATGGTGGTCAAGATTTTCAGAAGTCTGCCGAGTAGATTTTTTATGAAAACAACTGCAATGAGAGAATCAAACAATTTAGATCTTTTAACTCCAGAAAATGATTTTTCAAAGCTCAAAGCGTTTGAATTTGAGTTGAGTTCGGCAAGTGATATAGTGAGTAGTCCAGTAATTGAATTTGGAGCGCTTATAGCATCTATTAAGGGAAAATCGGGTAACAAAGGAAAAGTTTCAGATATTAGTGAGGAAGAGGAGTTGGCCTTACTAAATAGATTCGGAAAGTTTTTGAGATATGAAAAGAAAGGAAAAGGTTCCAATAATCAAGGACAAAGTTCATATAAAACGCCTTCTCCAGTACAACAATAGTTTGCCCTTATCAAGTAAATTGCAGGAAACCAGAGCACTACCAGGTAAATTGCCCTTATCCAAACGTATCCAAGCCCACAAGGAAGAATTACTTGGATAGAAACCAATTCAGGAGCAATCTTCGCCAACAAGGTTTGCTAGCGAAATTAGAACCAGCGTCTGCACCTGAAGATTTGGAGTCATCAGAAGAGAGTAGTGATGATGATGAACCAGTGGATGACTCAGCGCTTATTTATCTCATGGCCAGAGATGATGAAGTGTCTCCTGAGGTAAACACTGAGATATCTTACCCTCTCTCTTATGATGAATTACTTAGCAAAGTTAAAGAATATTATAATGATTGTCAAGATGCCGCCAAGTTATATCAATATCACTTCGATATAATTTCATCGCTCAAGAGTGATAATGTGAAGCTCAAGGCAGAGTTGCAAGTTTAGTAACAATGCATTGAGAAGAACCAATCACTAGAGAGTGAGATAACTAATTTAAAAAGTGATCTTGATATAATAGTCAAGAGAGAAGATGACCTGATTGCCAGGCTTGCTAAATCAGAGCAGCTCGTCTCATCATTGTCCAAAGCATCCAGAAAGCTAGACAATGTGACTGAGGTAACAAGACTATTTAGTGAAAAGACCGGTTTAGGATGCACTAAATTTGGTAAACAACCAAATAAATCTAATGTTATGGCGAACAACAAAGGAAATGGTGTTTTCTTTGTTGAGAAATGTTCAAAACGTCAAACACCTATTGAACCGAGTGACAATGGTACGAGGCTAAATGAGAAAGCCAAAGTTGATGCAATGGAAAAGCGAAAGCAAATGATTCACAAAGAAAGGTTCATCCAAATGCTCAAAAGGCTAAGGATAAACCTAACCACTATGAATCAAGCGCTAAGGGTCTAGCACCAAAAGAGCATCCCAAGCCAGCGCCAAGGCAATACCAGCATCAATATCCACAACGGTCTAGATCATATTATCGTTACTATGATGATTATGATTATGACTATGATTATGATTACTATTATAATCGAGGATATTATTATACACCTAAAAAGCACACACAGCACAAGGTGAACAAAACTCACACACAACACAAGGTGAAACCCAAGAAGGCTAATCCTCTCTCAATGAAGATTAAGCAAATATGGGTTCCTAAAGTTCTAGTTCAAAATGATGCTACTAATGTGAAAGGACCCAAGCAACAATGGGTACCTAAACATAAATAAAACTTCCCTTTTGATTGCAGGTACCTAGAGCTAGAGCCGATACATCTGTTTGGTACATCGATAGTGGGTCGTCAAGGCACATGATAGGCTCTAAGGATCTTTTGATCAACTATCGAGCTGCTAATGGTCCTCAGATTGTATTTGGTGACAACTCCAAATGTATAAGTACTATGCATAGGGGGAACATCATGATAAGTGATGTTTATTATGTTGAGGGTCTTAAGCATAATTTATTAAGCATAAGTCAATTTAGCGATAAAGACTTTGATGTCAAATTCTCAAGTGACTGTTGCTATATAAACGACGCTAAGACTAAATCTACTAAATTGAAAGGCAAAAGAACAAATAATGTGTATCAAGTAGATTAGGGTTCAACAAATGATAACAACCCAATATGCTTTGTTGCTAAAAGTCAAATTGAATCTAAAACAGGTTGGTTATAGCATAGAAAAATGAATCACCTCAACTTTAAGACAATCTCTTAGCTGATAACGCTAAATATTGTAGAGGGGTTACCTAAAGGACCACTTCATAAGGATCGCCTTTGTATCAAATGGAAAACAAGTTAAATCATCTTTCAAGAGAAAACTTCATCTATCTACCTCTAGGATAATTGAACTACTTCACATGGATCTGTTTGGACCTATTCAAACGATCAGTGTGAGTGGTAAAAAGTATACTTTGGTGATAGTAGATGATTTCTCTAGATTTACTTTGGTGGAATTTCTTTCATCCTAGAATGAGACATGTGACAAGTTAACAATGCTTATTCGGCAACTTCAAACATTGAAAAATCTTAAGGTTGCAAGAATAAAAAGCAATCACAGTACTGAGTTTACTAACAAGGTTGTTGAGAGGTTTTATGCAAAGAATGGAATACATCATAAGTATTCAGCTCCCAGAACTCCCCAACAGAATGGTGTTGCTGAGCGCTGGAACAGAAAGCTCAAGGAAGCTGCTAGGAAGATGTTAGCAGAGTCCAAGCTTGCTTCCAGGTTTTAGGCCGAAGCGATCAACACTACTTGTTATACTCAAAACCGGTGTATGATCAACAAACATCATGGGAAAACTCCATATGAACTATGGAAGGGACATAAGCCAAATGTTTCATACTTTCATGTCTTTGGTTCTAAATGTTTTATCCATAATAATGGATCCCAAAGCCTAAAGACATTTGATCCTAAAGCGGATGAGGGAATCTTTCTAGGCTATGCTAAGAATGGAAAGAATTTCGCATCCTAAATAAGATCTAATCGAAGGTTGAGGAATCTATTCATGTTGTTTTTGATGATACTAACCAAGAACTGAGTAAGGTTAAGATTCATGATCTAGGAGTTGAAGACTTATGTCATCAAGCGTCAAAGATTACTGTTGATGATGATAGTGACGAAGATGATGAGGTCTTAGTGTCCTCTCCTAAGTGTTAGAGTATATGCCATCAAATGCCATAAAGAGGATAAATTTATAGGGCATACAAATTGTAACTAAACTATGATTTTTCTATTAATATAAGGCAATTGATTGTTGTTTTCTTATATCATTTATAAGGTGTGAATAAACAACGTAAAGTCCTTGATGACAAGGCGAACATTCTACCTCCTATGGGATAGGAGGAAAGGCACTAGAATGGTTTGACCCTTGACATCTAAAAGGGTTCGCAAGTCTAAGAAATGTTGATTGGCATCAATAGTGAATAATGACTTGTATGATGTAAGTTTCGACAGAGAAAGTGCCAGTCGTACACTATGAAAATGGTAGTGGGAACTTATATCATAGACGTGTCAGTTGGACAGATATGTTCGAACACGGCTCGCATCAGTTCATCACACGGGTATTCACTCATTGATAGTCAATGATGAAACTGATAAGTAGTGATAGGTACGTGTGAACCTCTAACCTGAGAAATCGAGTTGAAGATGTACTTGTGACATCAAATCTGTCATTAGAGTAGTTAGATTCAAATTACCTGTTGGTGGAATTGACCTCGAAGTGCGACTTGATGGGCAAGTAGCATTGTTAACTGATTTGCAATATGGAATTTATTCTCTCATAAGTGAATGGGTAAAATATCCTATGCGATCATGAATAAGTGAGGATGAAAGTCTTTGGCCAAAGCATTTAAATACCTCGACTTATTATGAGCTTGGGCATATGGTCAAGTTATATGAGTTTGACTTTAAACCATGACTCTTACTTGACTGGGATATAAGAATAAAAGGTTTATACACGTACGGTATTCACGACGTAAAGGTTTGGAAATGATCCTATTCATTCGTTCTCAATTGGGCTACGGTGTGAGCCACGAGACTGGCTAGGTGTCACTCACACCCCTTTGGATTCCTCCCAATTGCCTTTTGAGACGAACCTAAAGAGTCACGCTTAAAGGAAGTGCAAAAGAGAAAACATGGGAAAAAGACTTGAGAGAAATTCACGGCATTGGATGCCGTAATTAATTAATTAATTATTGGATAATTTAATGAATTAATTAAATTAATTAGTTAATTAATTTCTTGGAGAAATTGAATTATAAATTAATTAGGAATTGAATTAATTGGAATATCAATTTATTTATTGGATAAATAAATTATCCGATTAATTAATTAGCAAGCAAGACGAAAGCCCGAAGGCTTCCGAGCCCACTAAGGGGCGGCCAAATAGACACCCAAGTAGGGCTCTTGCATGCTAGGGTTATTGTTTCATAATGATATAAATATATCATAAGGTGAAAAATAACACATGGCAACTTACATAACTTTCTCTCCAAGAAAAAGTCTCCCACCTCTCTCTCTCTCTCTAGCCGTCTTTGACAAGGAAGAGAGGAGGAGTTTTTCGTTTTTGATTCCGGCGTGATGAATTAGAGACATTGGCAAATTCAGCATTAGAGAAAAGGATCACGTTCAGAAATCAACATACGCGAGAACGGTAATCTTTCTATACACAATTAAACACGAGGATTGGAGATGATTCGGGCTTTGGGAATTAAATTTACTTTCCGCTGCATTTTATTCGTATAATTCCCAACAGTGGTATCAGAGCCAATCTCTGAATTCTATGTTTAATTGCTTGTGTGATTGACTGTTTTTTTTTTTTTTTGCATTTTTGAGGCCTGCTTTGAACGTGTTTTTCATATGAAAATATTCTGAATCTCACTGCAGTTTCTTCATAAAAGTTGTAGTTTAATAAGTTACGAATCTGGACATATATATTTTATGAGAATCCGAGAAGTATAACCTCAAGACGAGTGCGATGCAAAAAGTGTGCGCAGTCCGCACGCTGTGCGCGCAATAGGAGGCCTTTTCGGCCTCCCGTTGCACACACAGCGCGCGCACTGCACACACTGGGTGGGCCCCAGTGCCGTTCCGTTTCACGGTGCCGGTCGGAGGGGCTGGAGCGTCCGGCCAAGCACGATTAAACCGTGCGCTGGGCGCACGGCATACGCCGTGCCATGCGCCCAGCGTACAGATCTGTTTCGCGGCCTGGGTTTTCGTGACTCGGGCCCTAATGGGTCGGGTTATATTTTCCTAAGGTCCAAATTTTACTTGAATAGGTGTTTGAGCTATTTTAGTTATCCGGGTGGGTCAAAAGGATGATGACCCGGATTTATTTAAAAAGGGGCCCAAATTGTTTTGATTAAAATCGTGGATAATTCAATAAATTAGTTATTGGGCCTAATTAATTAATTTTTAATATGCCAATGGTTGGTAATTTAATTTTGATAAAAATATGCCCAATATAGTTTTTATTGATCTTTATTAGAATAAAATAATTAATTAATAAACTCTTGGAGAATTTTATTTATTAAGTTATTTATTTAAATAAAGAATTCTTATAAATAGGATTATTTTCATATGAATCAATAAAATTTGGAATTTTATTGTTGAAATTAATTAAGTTGGACTAATTAATTTTTATTAATCACCAACATAAGTGCTTTATTTATCGCGAGCATGTATTATGTGATGGTGACATATGTCTATAGGCTTAGATTGCTTCTTTTGATTATGTATTTCTTTTGATGGGTTGTAAGGGCTGGTTTGAGCACTTTTCAATTTTATTTCTAGATTTATGTGTAGATTCTTTATTTACCTCTTGTAATAAATAGAAATAGAATAGACCTTTCAAGATGGAGATCATGCAAAAGAAGAGGAGCTTGGAGCCCATGAAGATTAGCTAGGATTTTCTTTTTCAATTTTATGATGGCCCATTGGCTTGGGCCCTCTAGATAAAAGCCCATATACATGTGTGTTGTTTTATTGCTTTCGATGCATGTTCATTACTTGTATGAAGCATGTGTGTTATCAATATGCGCTATATAAATTGGTAAATGTGCAAAGTGAGACGAAATAAATGTTTTGAACATGAATTCTCCCAAACAAAAATAATACTAAGTTAGTAAGGGGTGCTAGGCATCCTTTCCCTCCACTAAACTTGATAAGATCAAGGATTAAATCCATATGAGGCATCATCCCAGTAAGTGGGGGTCATGTATCAAGATTTAGTTCTAGAATTTTATTAAGTGCATTAGATGCCTTAATCGAGACATATTTCACCCCAAATATCGTTAAAGGGTTGCAAGGTGAAATTCAAATGTTAGATTATGAGGAGTTAATGGGAATGAACTTAGATAGTCCACGTTACCAATAAATCGTTAAAGGGTTGCGGTTTTTGTCGATTATGGGACAAATATGATTGAACCGTCTATTTGATAGATTGATGTTTGACATCACTTTAATTAAGTAATGGACCAAATATCGTTAAAGGGTTGCCATCCATTATATTAATTAAAGAACTCAATCCCCACCACGAAGTTTTCATCAACGATCGCTTCCGTCTTTTCACAGTGGGAGTATGAAATTTCGAAGAATGTAGTGGGAGCCAAGTTATAAGTCGAAGTCCTTGATTTTAAACTTGGTTTTAGTTTAGTCCAATATTCTAATAAAGTCTGGTTTATTTTCTGCAGTTATTTGTTTTATCTCTCTCAATTTCAAAATGACAAACAACCCACTTTCTGTTTTACTCGAAAAGAACATCCTTACCGGACCCAATTACGTGGATTGGCTAAGGAATTTGAGAATAGTTCTCAATATGGAGTCTCTAGGATACGTGTTGGACGCTGATATCCCTGCTCCACCTGCCAGAACACGTGCCAATGAGGAAGAAATCCAAGCCCATGAAAAATGGGTAAAGGACGACGTCCGAGTGCGTGGGTACATTCTTGGCTCTATGACGAATGAGCTACAGAGGTCCCACAACAAGATGACCACAGCGAGGGCTATCTTGGCGCACTTGGTTGAGCTCTATGGTGAGCACAATAGGACTGCTAGATATGAAATATCTAAAGAGCTCTTCAGAGCCGAAATGAGAGAAGGGCAGAAGGTTGGGATCATGTCCTCAAAATGATATCGAGGATCGAGAGATTGGAAGCTCTCGATTTTACAATGAACCCACAACTTCAGACCGATCTTATCTTGAAGTCCCTTCCTGATTCTTTTTCCCAATTCGTCATGAACTTCAATTGCAATGAGATTGAATGCAACTTAGTTGGGTTAATGAATAAATTAATCACTGCACAATCTCAATTGAAGCTCAAGGGAAAAGAGACTGCCTTAGTTATCACTTCTGGGCCCAGACGGGCGAAGAATAAGAAGAGAAAAACTAAGAAGCAGGCTGGCGAGCTTGGAGCTCAGGGTGGTGTCGATAAAGGAAAATGGAAAGCTCCTGTGATTCACAAGCGAAAGGGGCCAAAAAAGACAGACAGATGCCTACACTGCAGTGAGCTGGGCCACTGGAGAAGGAACTGTCAAAATATGGGGCCTGGCGCACAAGGTATGGAACTTTATGTTCATGAAACTTATTGTTCTATGACCGTCTTCTCTACATCTTGGATTCTTGACTCTGGAGCTAGTGCTCACATATGTTGTATGAATCAGGATCTGATGCGAGAAAGGAAGCTGGACAACGATGAGGTAAAGATCAGAGTAGGCAGTGGGCAAAGCGTCACGGCTACTGCAATAGGATCTACCTCGTTGTTTTTAAATTCTGGACATGTACTATTACTGGATAATGTTTTAGTTTTGCCTAATGGGCTTAAAAACATTATTTCTATTCCCGTTTTAGTTAAGAATGGTTACACTTTCCGTTTTATTGATGAACGATGCAACATTTATTATGGTAATAAATTTGTAGGCTTTGCTTCTTTGATAAATGGATTGTATTACCTTAGTGTCCAGAATGAGTATGCAGTGAATACTATACAAACAAAACGTAGGAGGTTTGAAATAAACCAACGATTGATATGGTACCTTCGACTAGGCCATGCTGGCGAACAAAAGAAATGGAAAAAGATGGGCTAATTGGCCCATTGGGATTGGATGCCTATCCTACTTGCGAGTCTTGTCTCAAAGGCAAGATGGCTAGATCGCCCTTCATAGGCAGCTTTGAAAGGGCCTCACAAATCTTAGGTTTAGTGCATACTGACGTTTGTGGTCCATTTGGAGAAATGGCCAGAGGAAGTTTCCCTTACTTTATCACCTTCACTGACGACCATTCTCGATATGTGGTACGTGTCGAATGCACCAAAATATAATTACTGTTCTTACAAGAATTTGTAGTACTCGTAAGTCCAGGTCGAACCCTAGAGATTGGTTGATCAAAATAATATTCAATGGGGAGGTTTGTTTGATGAATTAATAATGACAGGAATTAAATAGGAAGTTCAATAAATGTAAAACATCGATTCAAGGATAGTTCGTTCTTCAATTCAAGTTGATCATAGACACCTAAAATACTATCTATTCTTTGATTACTTAGCCAAGAACATAAATAACCAGCTATTTATATCCCTATTAACTTCCGTATATCATTAACCAAAGCCCAGCACCCGGTTAAATTCTTATTATCAACTGACTCGGTATTAAGCAATCCTAATCATGTTAATAATAGCATAACGAATTAGAAGCGACTAAGGATAAACAATAGTTTAAGCAAGCGCAAACTATTTAATTTACTCTAATGTTTCCCTTAGGTTATCAACAAAAATTGGGATCCTAATCATGAAAACCTAATTGCTACATGCACAAATCAAACATAACAATTACGGATTATGAAGATTTGTTAGCAATAGATTGTAATAGATAATCAACTAATGTGCACCTTAGATTATTATCTAAACAAGCATGAACATTAAGAATAAGGAACAAAAGATAATCAAACCGTAGATAGATAGATGAAGCTCCGTGTCTCACAACATGTGAATCAAAATGAACTCCCTTGAATCGAAATAAAAACTTAGCTACTCATAATTGTAAGCATAAAACTTGAAAATACTATTTTTCTAACTCTCTTCTCTTTGTTTTCTTCTTGTTTTTGTTGTTGTCCTCTTCAAATCTTACAAGACATATATATAGGCAATGAAAAGATTCTATAATCATGGAGAGAATATATTCTCTCTTCCTTTATCAAGACATGGAGAATATATTCTTCTCTTTAACATCAAAGCATAGAGAATATATTCTTCCCTTTAACATCAAAGCATGGAGAATATATTCTTCCCTTTACACCTTGAATTGCCTCTAATTAACCATCAAATCTGACTTTGACTCCTTCTATAAAGTTGTAGATTCGTGTGTTATCTTTCAATTCCAATGGGCCTTGACTAAATCCAAGATACATAACTCTATTTATGAATTTTTCACCACAGCTGCGCAGTCCAGTCCAGAACAGAAATCTTCTGTTCTTGAACACTTTTGGGCCCTTTAACTTCCGAACTGGGTCTGGACTTCTTCACAAGAAATGTAGGCCTTTGTCTTAGCTTTCCAACTGGATAAAATTCAATAGAAACTAACTTATGTATCTCCAGATATATCAGTATTTCCAAAACATCGCCAAATCTGCCATTTTGATTGAAATTGATATTTTGCACTCCAAATCTTGCCTAAATCACAAAATGAGATAAAATCAGTTCCAATGGCCATATAATCACAACAAAAATTCTAAATATAGAGGAAATAAAATATATAAATATTGCACTTATCAAATTCCCCCACACTTAGCTCTTGCACGTCCTCGGGCAAAGACAAAGAGAAACTTGAAAAAAAATAACTAAAACTAAAGCTAACCACTTTCGTAGGTAACACGGTTGCATTTAGCATATGCAACAAGCCTTTAAACCCCTAGGTTACCCCTAGTGGACGAGTTTAGTCTCGTGAGGGTTTGCAGAAGATATACCCACAAAATCAATCTCTCAATGTACAAACAAGCAAGTTCATGAAATTTTCTTTCCAAACATCAATTCGCTAGAAAGGTCTATCATGTCTCCACCATTACTCTTGCATTCACACAAACTTCTCAAGAATTCACTTAATTTCGTAACCGCAATACTATTAATGCAACATCTAACTTAACATCATCCCTTTATATTTCCTCTATCATAAATAATAAATTAAAACGAGCAACATTTTATTATTGAGCACACACTTGTCTTTTGACGCGAATACAAACATTACTCATGAATGCACCCGGTTACTCAACAAGCGGATCATTTCATTCTGGACATACTTTGAATAGCCCTATTAGATTTCCAACACAGTAGCAGGTTTGGGCCGATAGATCCCAGACTAGATAGTCTTAGGTTACCAAGCTTGAAAAGTCCTCAGGCTTAATCCCTTCAGTGTAGATAATCCCAGGCGCTATACTATATCTTCAACATTACGCAATTTACGCCTCAAGCTTTACACCGAGGAATTTCATCCATTATTATTTTAAATCACTATCAACCAGATTAACCTTGAGGAATTTGAAGGAATTTCAGTGAGTCAAAAGTCACATACAAAGTTATGCTAAATTACGAATTTACACGAATTTCTCTAAAAGTTTGTACTTCAACAATTATAACAATTTTAACACTACTTAAATTCTCTATTGAATTTAGTCTATTTTTCAATCAACCACTGATGAAGGGAAATAATTTTTCACTACCTTACTTGGCTGCACAATAAAGAATTTTTTTTTAACTCATAAAACAAATAACTAACCATCTCCCCCACACTTAAAATCTGCAATGTCCTCAATGCAACACAGAATGAAAAATAAATAAATAAATTTCAAAAAATGAACAAACGAAATTAAAAGAGATAGGAAGAAAGAGCAAATCTGATGGTGGTCGTTCAGCCACTCTTGGGTTGCCTCCCAAGCAGTGCCTTTTTTTAAAGTCATTGGCTCGACTTTGCAGCCTTTTAATCCAAGTAAGTTGGATTGATCAATGAAACTTCTTTAATTGTATGCTCTTGGAAACCTTCATAGAAAGGTTTAAGTCTATGTCCATTTACCTTGAACAACTTGTTAGTTTCTAAGCTTTGAATCTCTACTTCACCATAAGAAAATACATTAATCACAACAAAACGTCCAACCCAACGAGAACGTAACTTACCAGGCATTAATTTGAGTCTTGAGTTGTAAAGCAACATTTTTTGTCCAATCACAAATTCCTTCCTAGAGATCATCTTGTCATGAAACCCCTTGGTCTTCTCCTTGTAAATTTGGGAATTCTCATAAGCGTCAAGGCGAATCTCCTCTAACTCTTGTAGTTGCAACTTCCTATGTATACCAGCTTGATCTCTATCTAAATTGCAACTTTTTACAGCCCAAAACGTTTTGTGTTCCAATTCCACCGGAAGATGACACGATTTACCAAAGACTAACCTATATGGAGACATCCCAATAGGTGTTTTATAGGCTGTCCGGTACGCCCATAATGCAACTTCAAGTCGAAGACTCCAATCTTTTCGATTAGGATTTACAGTTTTTTCCAAGATGGACTTGACTTCTCGATTGGACACCTCGGCTTGCCCATTTGTCTGAGGGTGATAAGGTGTGGATGTCTTATGAAACACCCCATATTTTTTTAGCAAAGTATCCACAACTCGATTACAAAAATAGGACCCTTGATCACTTATCAACGCTTTTGGTATGCCAAACCTACTAAAAATGTTAGACTTGAGAAAACCTACAACGGCTTTAGAATCATCAGTTTGGGTGGCTTTAGCTTCCACCCACTTCGAAACATAATCAACCGCCAGTAAGATACAAACAAAACCAAAGGAGGAAGGAAAGGGTCCCATAAAATCAATACCCCATATATCAAAAATCTCACAAACAAGGATGGGGGTTTGAAGCATTTCATTCCTATGACTTAAATTCCCCGTCCTTTGACATTGTTCACAATTTTTACACATGACATAAGCATCATGGAATAAAGTAGGCCAATAAAAACCACTATCTAACACTTTTCTAGCAATTCTCTTAGGTCCAAAATGACCACCACACGCATAAGCATGACAAAATTTCAAGACAGACTCTAATTCAGAATCAGGCACACATCTCCTAATCTCCTAATAATTTGATCGGAACAAAACTTCCACAAGTATGGATCATCCCACACATAATATTTTGCCTCACTCTTAATTTTATCTTTCTTAGCTCTACTCAAATCATCAGGTAAAGTTCTAGAAACTAAATAATTTACTAAATCATCATACCAAGGAACCATACCTTGCAGAGCAAACAATTGCTCATCCGGAAAGAATTCTTGTAGTGGCACCAGATTTTCTTTTCGCACTAATCGACTCAAATGATCTGCCACCAAATTTTCAGCCCCCTTTTTATCTTTAATCTCCAAATCAAATTCTTGAAGAAGAAGAATCCATCTCATTAACCTCGGTTTTGATTCTTTCTTCGCCAAAAGATGTCTTAAAGCTGCATGATCAGAAAATACAATCACTTTAGATCCAAGTAGATAAGAACGAAATTTATCTAAAGCAAAAACAATAGACAAAAGTTCTTTTTCAGTAGTTGAATAATTGCACTGAGCCGCGTTAAGGGTCCGGGAAGCATAATGGATCACATGAGGTTGTTTGCCAACTCGTTGTCCTAAAACTGCTCCCATTGCATAATTACTCGCATCACACATTATTTCGAATGGAAGAGACCAATCTGGTGGCTGCATCAAAGGTGCAGTGGTTAACGCTGATTTCAGTTTATCAAAAGCGTCCTTGCAGTCTTGGGTGAATTCGAAAATCATATCTTGTTGTAGCAACTTGGACAGAGGCAATGCAATCTTCGAAAAATCCTTGATGAATCTACGATAAAAACCTGCATGGCCAAGGAAAGATCGCACATCCCTCACACATGTGGGGTAGGGTAAGTTCACAATTAAATCTACCTTAGCTTTATCTACCTCAATACCCCTACATGAAATAACATGTCCTAATACAATCCCTTGTTCTACCATAAAATGACATTTTTCAAAATTCAAAACAAGGTTTGTGTCAATGCAACGATCAAGCACACGAGATAAATTTTCAAGACAAGAATCAAATGAATCCCCATGCACAGTAAAATCGTCCATAAAAACTTCAATGTACTTTTCGATTAAATCAGAGAAAATACTTATCATGCAGCGTTGAAAAGTGGCTGGTGCATTGCAAAGTCCAAACGGCATCCTCCGGTAAGCGAATGTTCCAAACGGACACGTGAATGTGGTTTTCTCTTGGTCTTCAGGAGCAATCACAATCTTGTTATAACCTGAGTAACCATCAAGAAAACAATAATGAGATTTACCGGCTAATCGTTCAAGCATTTGATCAATAAAAGGTAAAGAAAAATGGTCTTTTCTCGTTGCTGCATTCAGCTTGCGGTAATCAATGCAAACACGCCACCAGTGGGTCAGTCCTCGTAGGAACTAGCTCATTATTCTGGTTCTGCACTACCGTCACTCCAGATTTTTTTGGTACAACCTGAACAGGACTGACCCACTTGCTGTCTGAAATTGGGTAAATAACTCCTGCATCCAACAACTTCAGGATTTCTTTCTTTACTACAACCATCATCAATGGATTCAACCTCCTTTGAGCCTCTCTGCTTGGTTTTGAGTCATCCTCTAACAAAATCCGGTGCATGTACATGGAAGGACTAATTTCCTTGATGTCTGCTATAGTCCATCCAATTGCTGTCTTATGATCTCGAAGCATCCTAACGAATCTTTCCTCTTGCACCGTAGTCAGATTCTTTGCAATTATTACTGGCAAGGTCTCGGTTTCCCCTAAGTACACATACTTCAAATGCTCAGGTAAGGGCTTAAGTTCTAAACTCGGTGCCTGCAACACAGATGGCAACAATTTTGTGTGATTAAATGATAACTCAATTTTTGACACATTATACCTGCTAGGGGCTGGTGGTAAGGACTGCAAAGCCATAATCATCTCTTCAACTTCATCACTAAAATTCAGATGTTCCCCGAATTGCCATAAACCATGACTGAGTGCTACTTCCAATGCATCCACTTGATTTTTCTCAAAAACCTCCTGGGCTAACACATCAATAATATCAATAGAATAAACTGAATTCACATCAGGGGGATACCTCATGGATTCGAATATGCTAAATTTGACAATCTGCCCATCGAACTCCATTGATAAAGTGCCATCATGAGCATCAATCTTTGTTCTTGCTGTTTTGAGGAAGGGGCGTCCTATGAGGATCGGGGCTGGATTTGGGGATCCATTATCTTCCATATTCAGAATGTAAAAATCAGCTGGAAAGATTAATTCATTCACCTGCACTAACACATCCTCAAGCACCCCCTCGGGGTATGCATTAGATCGATCCGCCAATTGTATAATAACACCAGTTTGTTTCAAGGGACCCAAATTAAGAGATGCATAAATTGAATAAAGCATGACGTTAATTGATGCACCTAAATCTAACATGGCACGTTCAAATCTATTATTACCAATCACACAAGGGATAGTAAACGTACCTGGATCCTTACACTTAGGTGGCAGTTTTCGCTGGATTATTGCAGACACATTTTCATCCACTTTAATCTTTTCGTCTCCTCGTAGCTTCCTCTTCGTGATGCATAGCTCCTTAAGGAATTTCGCATATCTCGGAATCTGACTAATAGCATCAAATAGTGGAATGTTTACTGCTACCTTCCTGAATGTCTCCAATATCTCCTTCTCTTCATTTTGTTTCTTGGATTTACTTAACCTGCTCGGAAAAGGGATGGAAACAGGAACAGTGTTAGTGGAATTATGCATGTTTGAAGGAAAACTTACCTTAGGAGCTTCGAGATTAATTTTAGCTTCTGTGGGTTTTTCTTCTTCCGGCACACTTTGAGTTGGGCTCTGAATTTCTTTTCCACTCCGCAAAGTAACTACACTGGCATTCTCTCTAGGATTTATGATTGTTTGGGAGGGTAATTTGCCCGAACCTTGAGCTTCCATCTTACTCATCGAAGTTGATAACTGACTTATCTGTTTCTCTAAATTTTGGATGTTGTTTCTTGTTTCCTGTTGAAATTGTTGGGTATTGTTAGCGAGAGCTTTAACAATTTCATCTAAAGCCATACCTGAATTCAAAGATTGATTCGTTTGATGTTGCTGTCGAGGCTGGAAAGAATTTTGATAACGATTTTGCCCAACTTGATTTCCATAATTGAGATTGGGGTGATCTCGCCAGCCTGGATTGTATGAATTGGAATAAGGATCGTACTTTCTTTGTTGCTGACCTGGGAATCCTCCAATGGCATTGGCTTGCTGGTTCGTTTTTTCTTGCAATGTAGGACACGCATCAGTGGGGTGTCCTGTAACTGAACAAATACCACATACCTTCGCTACTTGCATATTTCCTACCGCCATCTGACGAACTAATGACGTTAACTCAGAAATTTGATGCTCAAGGTTGGATGTACTTACTTCATTAACTGCTTTAGGTGTGTGGTCCAACTTCATGCCAAATTGCTGTGAATTTGCCGCCATATTGGAAATCAAATTTCTGGCAGCTGTGGGGGTTTTATCTACTAACGTTCCTCCACTCGCTGCATCAATCATGTTCCTGTCCATATACAGTAAGCCTTCACAAAAATATTGAATTAACAATTGCTCACTTATTTGGTGGTGGGGGCAGCTTGCACACAAATTCTTAAAACGCTCCCAGTATTCGTATAATGACTCTTCATTGTACTGCCTTATGCCACAAATTTCTTTCCTTATGTTGGCAGCCCTTGAAGCTGGGAAGTACTTTTCCAAAAACAGCCTCTTTACTTCATTCCATGTTGTTATCGTCCCCGACGGTAAATAGTAGAGCCAATCCTTTGCATCATCAGCTAAGGAGAATGGAAAAGCTCTCAATTTAATCTGTTCCTCGGACACTCCAGTTGGTCTCATGCTTGAACAAACAACATGGAACTCCTTCAGATGTTTATTTGGATCCTCTCTTGCAAGACCACGAAATTTAGGTAATAAGTGAATCAATCCAGATTTCAATTCAAAAGCAACATCTAAAGTAGCGTATTAATGCATAAAGGTTGTTGATTAAAATTTGGAGCAGCCAACTCCTTTAGAGTCCTATTGTTGGCTGCCATGACTTCCTCTTCGTCTGAATCACTTGAAAACAGGTGCAGAGATTCGGTGCTTCCCTTTGGAGAAGGGATTGACTCTTCAGGTATTGAGTTTTGCTCTTCAATTGCCCGTTTAGCCTCTCTTCTTAATCTGTGGAACGTTCTTTCAATCTCTGGATCAATTTCCTGGCTCTTAGAGGTCATAAAACACAAAAACTAACAAGGTAAAGTATAGAAATATCGAAAACAAATAAAAATAAAATTTAAAAACCGACTGAAAACACAAAAACGCAAAAAACAACTAGTAAACGATGGAATTTTAAAACTATGTTTCCTTCAAGATTGATATAGAGTTCGTGGCCGAATTCGAAAAACAGTGTTTTTTTTTTTTTTTTTTTTCAATGCACAAACTAGTCAATAAAACTTAAAACTAAGAAATATATAAATCTAACAGCCTATATATATTACAATAATAATTAGAATAAAATAAGATTTTGACCGAAAACCAATCCCCGGCAACGGCGCCAAAATTTGGTACGTGTCGAATGCACCAAAATATAATTACTGTTCTCACAAGAATTTGTAGTACTCGTAAGTCCAGGTCGAACCCTAGAGATTGGTTGATCAAAATAATATTCAATGGGGAGGTTTGTTTGATGAATTAATAATGACAAGAATTAAATAGGAAGTTCAATAAATGTAAAACATCGATTCAAGGATAGTTCGTTCTTCAATTCAAGTTGATCATAGACACCTAAAATACTATCTATTCTTTGATTACTTAGCCAAGAACATAAATAACCAGCTATTTATATCCCTATTAACTTCCGTATATCATTAACCAAAGCCCAGCACCCGGTTAAATTCTTATTATCAACTGACTCGGTATTAAGCAATCCTAATCATGTTAATAATAGCATAACGAATTAGAAGCGACTAAGGATAAACAATAGTTTAAGCAAGCGCCAACTATTTAATTTACTCTAATGTTTCCCTTAGGTTATCAACGAAAATTGGGATCCTAATCATGAAAACCTAATTGCTACATGCACAAATCAAACATAACAATTACGGATATATCAGTATTTCCAAAACATCGCCAAATCTGCCATGTTGGTTGAAATTGATATTTTGCACTCCAAATCTTGCCTAAATCACAAAATGAGATAAAATCAGTTCCAATGGCCATATAATCACAACAAAAATGCTAAATATAGAGGAAATAAAATATATAAATATTGCACTTATCAATATGGTCTATTGTACCTGATGAAGCATAAGTCTGAATCCATTGATAAATTCAAGGAATTCAAGGCTTTAGTGGAAAATCAAACAAGTCAACGTATAAAAACTCTTCGATCTGATCGAGGAGGAGAATATATGAGCCACGAGTTTGACTTATACCTCCGAGAGAATGGTATAGTATTGCAACTCACACCTCCAGCGACTCCACAGTTGAATGGAGTAGCAGAGCGAAGGAATGAAACCTTGTTGGACATGGTTCGCTCCATGCTTAGCTACACTGATTTACCCATTTCATTGTGGGGTCACGCGCTGCTTACAGCTGCACACATTTTAAATAGATATCCATCCAAGTCTGTTCCTGTGACTCCTTATGAAATGTGGAGAAATAGGAAACCAAGTCTTAACCACATAAAGATTTGGGGATGTCCGGCTTATGTCAAAAAGACTAAAGTGGACAAGTTGGAGGCTAGATCCTTAAAGGGACGTTTCATTGGATATCCTGAAGATTCTATGGGATACCTCTTTTACCTGCACAATGATCAAAGGATCATTGTAGCCTTACAAGCCCACTTTCTTGAAGATGAGTTCATTCAAGAAGGAGGAGCGGGTAGAAAGATTGTTCTAGAAGAACAAAATGAAACCCCACTAGATACATCTACACAAGGAGTGAGCACCGAACCTTCTGTAACACAACCACAACCACGACGATCGAATAGAGTATCTCAACCGCCTGAGAGGTACGGATATCTAATGCAGAGGGAGTTGGATCTCCATTCTATGTTAGAGGAGGATCATGGAGATGATCCCTCCACTTTTGATCAAGCGATGGTGGATGTGGATGCTGCTGGATGGCGTGAAGCTATGTAAACCGAGATCGATTCGATGCATGCAAACCAAGTCTGGAAACTTATAGACCAACCTGAAGGGGTAAAACCAATCGGGTGCAAATGGATCTGCAAGAGAAAGATTGGTGTTGATGGAAAAGTAGACACCTACAAAGCCAGGTTAGTGGCAAAAGGGTATAGTCAAAAGGAAGGAATTAACTACCAAGAAACCTTCTCACCGGTGGCTATGATCAAATCAATAAGGATTCTACTTGCAATAGCAGCACACCTAGATTATGAAATATGGCAAATCGATGTCAAAACTGCTTTCCTAAATGGATTCCTAGAAGAGGATATCTATATGGAACAGCCTAAAGGTTTTGAATTCAAGGAGCATATTCATAAGGTGTGTAAACTTGAGAGATCCATTTATGGACTCAAACAAGCGTCTCATAGCTGGAATCTACGTTTTGATGAGGTTGTCAAAGGATTTGACTTCATCAAAAATGAAGACGAGCCCTGTGTTTACAAGAAGGTTAGTGGGAGCAAGTTGACATTCCTAATGTTATATGTAGATGACATATTACTCATTACGAATGACATAGGAATGCTCGCCACAACCAAGAAATGGCTTTCGAGTACATTCTCCATGAAAGACTTGGGAGAAGCGACCTATATTCTAGGGATTCGGATCTACAGAGATCAAACCAAAAGAATGATAGGACTATATCAAGCCCTTTACTTAGAAAAGGTCCTAAAACGGTATAGGATGGAAGATTCTAAGAAAGGGTTCCTACCAATGAGACATGGGATACATCTTTCGAAATCTATGTGTCCTCAAAGTGAGGAAGATAGAAAAGAAATGAACATTATACCCTATGCGTCTGCTGTGGGCAGCTTGATGTATGCGATGCTCTGTACTAGACCCGACATTGCTTATGCTGTGAGCGTTGTTAGTCGATTTCAAGCAAACCCTGGTAAGGAACATTGGATAACTGTGAAGAATATCCTAAAGTATCTCAAAAGAACTAAGGATATGATTCTCACCTATGGAAGTGATGACCTGAGGGTGAACGGGTACACTGATTCGGATTTCCAATCTGATGTTGATGACCAGAAATCCACCTCGGGATTTTTATTTACTCTAAATGGTGGAGCGGTGACTTGGAAAAGTTCCAAGCAAAGCATAACCGCAGACTCCACCACAGAGGTTGAATACATAGCTGCCTCGGAGGCAGCTAAAGAAGCTGTTTGGATTATGAACTTCATTAAGGAACTTCAAGTGGTTCCTTGCATAAAGCTCTCGTTGCCACTTTATTGTGACAACACCGGAGCTATAGCGCAAGCGAAGGAACCTAGGTCTCACAATAAATCCAAACACATAGAGAGGAGATATCACATCATACCAGAGATCGTTGCACGAGGTGAAATAGCTGTTTAGAAATTAGCCTCAGCCGACAATGTCGCTTATCCATTGACCAAGCCATTGGCACAGGCAGTGCTGGAAAAACATCTCGAAAAGATAGGTATTAAATACCACAGCAAATGGGATTGAGTGCAAGTGGGAGACTGTTAGAGTATATGCCCTCGAATGCCATAAAGAGGATAGATTTATAGGGCATAAACATTGTAACTAAACTATTGTTTTTCTGTTAATATAAGGCAGTTGATTGTTGTTTTCTTATAGGCATTTATAAGGTGTGAATAAACAACGTAAAATCCTTGATGACAAGGCGAACCTTCTACCTCCTATGGGACAGGAGGAAAGTCACTAGAATGGTTTGACCCTTGACATATAAAAGGGTTCGCAAGTCTAAGAAATATTGATTGGGCATCAATAGTGAATAAAGACTTGTATGATGTAAGTTTCGACAGAGAAAGTGCCAGTCGTACACTATGGAAATGGTAGTGGGAACTTATATCATAGACGTGTCAGTTGGACTGATATGTTCGAACATGGCTCGCATCAGTTCATCACATGGGTATTCACTCATTGACAGTCAATGATGAAACTGATAAGTACTGATAGGTACGTGTGAACCTCTAACCTGAGAAATCGAGTTGAAGATGTACTTGTGACATTGACACGCTAAAATCTAACGTGCTTAGTAGCAAGTATACTAGTCGTGTAGTAATAAAAAATGGACAAAATAAGTCCGGGTTGTCGAACCACGGAGACTTGGATTTTTAGCTTATGATTTTCGAATAAACGCAAAGATAAATTAACGGAAATTAAGAGTAAAACAAGTAAGCAAACAAAGAACAATAGAAATAAGAACAAGCAACGGATTGAAACTCAAGTGTGAGAAATATGCTAAGGCACATGCAAGACTTGATTTGATCCTTATTCGCTCAAAGACTCTTGTTGAATTATTAGACCTAGTTGCTATGGTGAAAACTCCTAAGGTAAAGAATACCCGATGTCTCGCAATATACTCCTACACTTAAGCGGTGGTTTCCTAAGGATGTCTACCCGGAAATCTAACTTCTAAGCATGCATTAAGGAACTAGAGTTTACTCGATTAGAATCGAACGACTTCACCCGGGAGTCTTTACCTATGTCTAGGGCAACTCCTATTTGATCGGTGATGCTATGAATTTCTTGCACCCTAACTTAACTCTTTCTCAAGATACTAAGCTAGGCAATTGATAAAACATATGGTGATCAATCACATGTAAGGAGTATAAGCACAAATTCATAACACATAGCAACAAAGGAATTAATTCAACAATTATCAATAATTCGAATAAATCACAAATCAATTCTTACAAGGCCCTAGCCATATGAATTTAGCCCATAACTATCAACATAGAAGAATTCAACATGTTCTTATACATAAATGTAAACATCAAATGCAATGAACAATGAAAGAAACTCCCTATAAGGCTGAATGGCAATAGATCTTTTGATGTAGCTTCAATCCTTGTCTCTTATCCTCTTCTTGCTCTTCAAGATCAGTGATAATGGCCCAAAACCCCAGAAAATGCTCCCAATTCCCTAGATTCCGACCCCACAAAATGAATTGAAAAATCCTATTTATAGTTCCAAAATTCTGTTATCGCAGCGCCTGGGCGCGTGTTGATCGGCGCCTAGGCGCTGCCTATGTGGCGAGTCTTTCTTGGGGCAAAAGTTCCGGGGCGCCCAGGCGCGGAAAATGGGTCGCCCAGGCGCGCGATATTTGGCGCCTAGGCATGGCGGTTCAGGCGCCTAGGTGCGGAAGTGCGAAGCTTTGATTGTTGTTGTTGGGTCGCGCCTGGGCGCGAGAAAAATGGCGCCTAGGCGCCTCAGTGCGAAGCCTTGAGCAAAGTTGGGTAAATGAGTCGTCTTTTTGCCCTTTTCTTCGTATATCGTCGCTTACTACCTGAAAGCACTTTACACACATATTAAACGCACGAGTGGCACGAAATAAACTATATATGGGCTTGAATTGTCATTGAAAGGACCTAAAAACTTATGTAAAAACAACTCCTATCAACCCCCCCACACTTATCCCTTGCTTGTCCTCGAGCAAGAAAAAGCACAAGATACGAACTCATCATCAACCACAGGGAAAAATAATAAAAAAAAAAGAACTACCTCAAAGGACGAGTTATAGTCTCGTGAGGGTTTGCAGACGATATACCCACAAAATCGAAAGATTTTCAACCCCGATCACTCAACGTAAATTACAATGATTAAAAGCACACAATGGTATGAATTCATCTGTTTAAGCTCAAATTACAAATATATACACGTCACACACTTGCTCATGTTACGTCTTAACATCGAAAAGATCATCCTAAAGGTGTAGTGTAATAAATCTCCAGTATTATAGTCGAGTGGCATTCTTACCACTTTTCAAGCATTAACCCCATATTTATCAACTTTTGATTATTCACGTGGTACGAGAATTGAATACAACTTCATAGCCACTTAAAAATTCATCACTTCATTCCACTTTCGACTTTAACTTATGCACTTTCAACTCGAAACATTAGAGGCTAGACCATGTGCAATGTTCGATCCTCTTAGGCTTTCTATGACACCCTTGTAACGAGCTTTAGGCCAATAACTCCCAAAACAGATGGCTTTAGGGTATCAAGTGTAGAGACACTCCTGAGGGCTTAATCGCTCGAGTGTCAAAGGCCACAAAATCAAACTAGGTCCTTATTCACTTACCACTTGCATTGGCTTGAGCTTAGCTCAAATTAGCATAATAGTACAGTATTCTAGGCATGGTGCTCTTCACCCCCAGTATCTATTAAGCCTGACTTTTGCAGTCATACCAATGTTCAACCTCTTTTTATTATTATTAAGCATACGAAGTTAACGTTCTCAATTCATAACACATGTGAAAATTCTAAGTTGATATTTTCGGGATCAAGCCTTTAAGTGTTTCAAAATGGTTGTCCACTCAACTCCTCTACCCTCGATTTATGTGCATATGTGAATCATCTTAAAGACAATCTAATCACGTTTAGGGTCCCACAAGCAAGGAAACGATGTGTATAGCCATTAAAAACCAAATTGATAGAGAAAACATGCCATGTATTCAAATTAACCATGCTCAATGCCTCAAGTGAAGGGTTGAAATTCTATCCAGAAAAATTAAAATTGCACACATTTCACATGTAGAGGTACAACACCCCCCCCCCCCCAAACTTGGACCAAAATATGTAAAACATGAATCAACATGACTATCATGGATCTAGTATACCCCCCCCCCCACACTTATCATGAACATTATCCCCAATGCTCGAAAAAGAGAAGGGCAAAGTACACGTCACCATAGGGGTGCTGAAAAGCAGACCCGAGTCCTCGAATGTGTCCAAGAGTGGCAACAGCGATGTGAGCAATGAATGCAACAACTACACATTAAACGATGCTAGCCATACGAATCATCAAGCATTGGATAGAAATGATGAAAGCACAACGAAACAAACATACTAGAAGATGCAAATATAACGAACTAGAAAGGAAACAAAAGAGCATCCAACATAAAACATTATCCAACAAAACAAATCAAAAGATAAACAAAACGACAAAGCAAGACAGGAAATGGAAAATACAAGCCAAGACTAATCCTCGGTGCCAAAACGGTCAATATAATCCTCATCGGCTCCGCCCTCGAGATCAGCTAAATCGATCGAAGGGCTACCCTCGTCATCATGAGCCTCATCATCACCGTCCATAGGAACTATGGCACCCGACTCATGCACATCCTCGGGCTGCGGAGGAGTGGGATGCGGGTAAGGTGGAGGAGTAGAATAGTCAAACAGGGCCCGACCAACAAATGCATCCTGCTCGATGAGAAGCTGACGGAAATATGCACACGTGTCAGTCATCACCATCCTCATATCATCCCGCAACTCATCCCTTAACTCATTCTTCAATTGTCTAATGGCGTCCATCGGTGGAAACTGTCCAGGACCAGTAGGTCGTGACGACGACGGGCGAGGCCTCTTGGAAGGGGCCTGTGGTGGGGGAGCCTGTGGGTCATCAGCGACTACAGCTAAAGAAGAGCCAGGGAGCTCCGTACGCTCCATAGGAAGTGTTGGGACCTTGGCCGCCTTGCACAAAACAGTAATCAGTGATGGGAGAATGATAGGGCTCTTCCTGGTGGACCCAGTACCCGTTTGCTGAGCCTTCTCCTTGTCAATCAATGGCCCCAATTCGTTCCTCAATTTCTGAAAATGATCTGTCAAAGACTTGTGAATCACCCGGGCGAAGTCCACAGCTTTCTTGGACATGATGGCATAGATAAGGGTGGCCCGTTCCTTGTTGGCCTCAGACCGATTGGTACTCGGGATTAAATTGAATCTGATGAATTTTAGCCAAAAAGTGGCCTCGGGAAGTAGGGCCCTACGGGGGATATGGGCTTCTCCAGGCACCCATTCCCAACCCTCTCGGGCAATAACCCGCAAAATATCATACAAGCTAACCCGGAGGTGCCCCGCATTATATAGAGTCGTGAACTCGCACGTCTGAGGGGTGGGGGTACCTATGCATTCCCGTATTTTCCCCAACGTATAGCTGACCTCCGTACCCCTTACTAAAAGCTCAGGCCCTGTCCGTACCCGCGTCTCAATCTCACAATACACCCCAGAGCTGAAGAATTCGAGGACCCATGGAAGATGGATGGGCTCGGGCTTTCGACAGAAGAATTGTAGGTGATGGAACTGTATCAATTCGTGCACCGAGGACTGTCCCCGGAAGGTCAAATAATGCTTCTTGAGTAGGGTGCGGGGGGTGCTTAGGCTTTGGCATAAAATCTGTACTTTAGGGTCCTGAAGACGGGGATCAATGGGAGTCTCGGGCTCGTTAGAGGAACCCTCACCCATTTTCTTCTTGCCTTTGGACTGTTTAGCGGTATGTTTCGGCATTTTCGAATGACAAAGGGGTAAATTGAATCTCAATTTCTCAACGTCTCGAATCTCAAATTCTCGAATTTACCCGAATT
This sequence comes from Buddleja alternifolia, assembly GCA_019426215.1. Taxonomy (NCBI): domain Eukaryota; kingdom Viridiplantae; phylum Streptophyta; class Magnoliopsida; order Lamiales; family Scrophulariaceae; genus Buddleja; species Buddleja alternifolia. Next base: position 25,981,488 of record CM033390.1, on the reverse strand, counting down.
CAACCAACCCAACACAATAATCCTCAAAGCCCAACAACACACCACAATTAGATAGCAACCCACAATCCAACAACAATATCCACACTATCAACAATCCAACAATACCCACAATATCCAACAACAATATCCACAAATTTCACACAAAATAATATGCACCAATTGGCAAAATCAGAGCCCCAAATCCTCAAAACGATAATGGCTTCCCACAACACAAAATCCACCCACTTATTCGGCTAAAGACAGAAATGGAGGAAGAAGATAGCCAAACTCACCTTTGTGTATTCAACGAATAGGGCACCGATTCGGATGTGTACAAGGAGCCCACTGTGTGACGACGGAGATTGGCGGTGGAGGACGGTGGAAATGGCCGGAATCAGGGGAGAGAATCGCCGAAAATCGCGTGTGGAGAGGAGTTGATAGGAGGTATGAGGGATTTTGACCGTTTTGACCGAGAATAGAAATAAATTCAGTAAGAGGCGCCTAGGCGCGCGTATTGGGGCGCCTAGGCGCGGAAGTGCGTACCTCAAGTGGCGTTTGAGTTCCTTTGGCGCCTAGGCGCCTGATGTGTGGCGCCTGGGCGCGAGGGAATGCGCACCGGGGTGCGCCTCTGGTGGCGCTCGGGCGCCATGATGCGAAGCGAGGTGTGCACTGGAGTCCTTGGGCGCCCAGGCGCGCGATAATCTGTGCCTAGGCGCGGATCACCTGGTGTGTAGGATTTCCATTTCCTGTTTCAAAAGAAGAAGAAAAACACTTAAACACGGACTTAAAGCGAGAAAATAAAGCAACGAACGGGGAAAAACACGAGAAAAAGAAAAAGAGACGGAAAGAAAGCTTGGGTTGCCTCCCAAGAAGCGCTAGTTTAGAGTCGTTAGCTCGACTTAAGGCGAGAAATCATGGGGGGTCCTCAAGGATGATGGACACCTTGTCTCTCGGTCCATCCAACCCGGCATATGGTTTCAAACGTTGAGCGTTAGCTAAGAAAGTCTGTCCTTTATCCGTTGTAAGCTCGACGGCACCCGAAGGATAGACATGGGAAATCAAGAATGGGCCCGACCATTGAGACTTAAGCTTCCCGGGGAAGAGTCAGAGTCGAGAGTTGTATAGTAACACCCTTTCTCCCTTGTGGAACTCCCGGGGGAGAATATGCTTGTCATGCCACATTTTGGTACGCTCCTTGTAGAGCTTTGCGTTCGCATATGCGAGGTGACGCCATTCTTCGAGCTCGTTGAGTTGTAGCAAACGTTGTGTACCTACACGTTGAGAGTCAAAGTTCAGAAACTTAATGGCCCAATAAGCACGATGCTCAAGCTCAATGGGTAAGTGACATGTTTTGCCAAAAACAAGACAATACGGAGACATGCCAATTGGGGTTTTATAAGCGGTCCGATAAGCCCAAAGAGCATCGTCCAACTTAAGGGACCAATCCTTTCTTGATGCATTGACCGTTTTTTCTAAGATACGCTTAATCTCCCTATTTGAAACCTCCACTTGACCACTAGTTTGCGGGTGATATGGGGTCGAAATTTTATGCCTCACCCCGTACTTGGTCAATAAAAACTCAAATTGCTTGTTGCAAAAGTGGGTGCCCCCGTCACTAATGATGGCTCGAGGAGTTCCAAATCGAGTAAAAATATGTTTCTTAAGAAAACGAGTGACGACCCGAGCATCATTAGTGGGCGAGGCCACTGCTTCCACCCATTTGGAGACATAGTCTACCGCAACAAGGATGTATTTGTTTGAACAAGAACTGGGGAAAGGGCCCATAAAGTCCACACCCCATACATCGAACAACTCACACTCTAACATGCTATTTAAAGGTGTTTCATGACGTTTAGAGATGTTCCCCATTCGTTGACAGCGATCACATGATTTGACATAATGATATGCATCTTTAATAAGAGTAGGCCAAAAGAAACCTGATTGGAGAATCTTAGCTACCGTTTTGGAGGGCCCAAAGTGGCCACCCACCGCCATATCATGACAATGAGAAAGGATAGCATGCACTTCCGTTTCGGGTATGCAACGTCGAATTAAGCCATCTGCACAAACTTTGAATAGAAAAGGTTCGTCCCAAAGATATTGCTTCACATCAAATAGGAATTTCTTCTTTTGATGAAAAGTGATATCCGGAGGAAGGAGGCCCGTAACAATGTAATTGGCAAAGTTAGCATACCAAGGTGAAATATTGTCAGAAATAGAAAGGAGGTGTTCATCCGGGAATTCCTCACGAATGGGTATCTCATCTAACGGATCATTCACTAGCTCTAATCGTGAGAGGTGGTCGGCTACTACATTTTCGGTGCCTTTCTTATCTTTTATCTCTAAATCAAATTCTTGGAGTAACAAAATCCACCTAAGGAGCCTCGGTTTAGCATCTTTCTTGGCAAGCAAATATTTTAAAGCCGAATGATCGGTGTAGACTATCACTTTGTTTAGCACGAGGTAAGAGTGGAATTTGTCGAATGCAAAGACTATGGCTAGTAACTCCTTTTCCGTGGTGGCATAATTCAATTGTGCATCGTTAAGAGTTTTACTAGCATAGTAAATGGTTCTAAATACCTTCTCCTTTCTTTGGCCAAGGACCGCTCCAACTGCGGTGTCACTTGCATCACACATCAACTCGAATGGTAAGCTCCAATCGGGGGGTGACATGATAGGGCCGGAAACTAAGCGTTCCTTCAAATCGAGAAAGGCCTGCATACAAGAAGAATTGAAATCAAAAAGTGCATCCTTGACAAGCAAATTAGATAACGGTTTCGCAATTTTAGAGAAGTTCAAGATAAATCGCCTATAGAACCCGGCATGCCCAAGAAAACTCCTAACGGCTTTGACCGAAGTGGGAGGTGGGAGTTTTTCTATGACCTCAATCTTAGCTTGGTCCACTTCGATCCCTTTTTGAGAGATCTTGTGGCCAAGCACAATTCCCTCCCGGACCATTAGATGACATTTTTCCCAATTCAAAACAAGGTTGGTTTCCTCACAACGTTTTAACACACTATTCAAATGAGCAAGACATGTATCAAACGTTGTTCCGAACACAGAAAAGTCGTCCATAAAAATTTCGAGGAAATCTTCAACCATATCATGAAAAATCGCCATCATGCATCTTTGAAAGGTGGCCGGGGCATTACACAAGCCAAATGGCATCCTTCTATAAGCAAATGTGCCATAAGGACAAGTGAAAGTGGTTTTCTCTTGGTCCTCGGGATCTATGGCAATTTGATTATAGCCGGAGTAACCATCGAGAAAACAATAGAAATCATGCCCCGCTAACCTCTCAAGCATTTGATCAATAAAAGGGAGGGGAAAATGATCCTTACGGGTGGCATCATTCAATTTACGGTAGTCTATACACACTCGCCACCCGCTAAGCATACGAATTGGGATTAATTCATTATTCGCATTCTCAATTACCGTTATCCCCCCTTTCTTAGGCACCACTTGGGTAGGGCTCACCCACGCACTATCAGAGATAGGATAGATTATACCTGAATCGAGCAATTTTATCACTTCCTTCTTTACTACCTCTTGAATTTGTGGGTTGGACCTCCGTTGTGGTTGGCGTGTAGGCTTGGCAGAGTCCTCCATAAGTATTTTATGCATACATATTGCTGGACTAATGCCTTTGATGTCCGCAATTTTCCACCCGAAAGCTCGTTTGTGAGACCTCAACACTGTCATTAGTTGCTCTTCTTGTGGTCCTGAAGAGACGAAGAAATGATCAATGGTAGTGTCTCATCAACGTTTAAGTACACATATTTAAGGTAGGAGGGGAGGGGTTTGAGTTCGAGAGAAGGGGGTTCTTCAATAGATGGGCGAGTGACGCCCGACAATGATCTATCAACTTTGATGAAGCCTTTCGAATGATAGGAAGATTTGCATTCCAAGCTTAGAACGCTTTCCACTTGATCATCACTCTCCGAGTCCACTTGTATGGATTTCATAAGATCCCGTTCGAATGAATTGTCAATCGTATTGTCCTGCAAATACTCAACAATCAACGGGTCAAATGTATCAATTTGATAACACGAGTCATGATCAATAGGGTGTTTAAGGACTTTGTAAACATCAAAGGTAACCTTGTCATCGCCCACATTCAAAGTTAGCTTACCATTAGCAATGTCAATCACCGCCTTACCCGTGGCTAGGAATGGTCTCCCTAGGATTAATGGTACCTCCACATCTTCCTCCATATCGAGTACAACAAAATCCACCGGGAATTAAAACTTGTCGACTTGGACAATGACATCTTCGATTATCCCCTTAGGCCTCTTGATTGATCGATCGGCGAGTTGAAGGCTCATTGAGGTCGGCTTGGGATTGCCAAGGCCTAACTTCTTAAATAGCGAATACGGGAGGAGATTGATGCTAGCTCCCGAGTCACATAACACTTTCTCGAATGACAAAGACCCAATCGTGCACGGGATTGTGAGGCTCCCGGGATCCTTGAGTTTAGTTGGCAATTTATTGAGCAATACGGCGGAGCATTCTTCCGTGAGGCACACCGTCTCATTCTCCTCCCACTTCTGCTTGTTGGAGAGTATGTCCTTGAAGAACTTCACATAATTCGGCATTTGGAGAATGGCATCAATAAACGGAATATTAATCCTCCTCCCGAAGGATTGCCAAAATTCGAAGAAAGCTTGGATCCATCTCCTTTTGCTTCTTTTTGTGAGCATTTGGGAAGGGGAGACGAACTTCGATAGGGGGAGAATGCGTTGGATTGGAAGGATGAAAACCGACTGAAACAGGAGGCGGCACCTGGGCGCGTATATTGGCGCCTAGGCGCTGATCTGTAGGCGCCTGGGCGTGCATCTCTGGGCGCTCGGGCGCGGAAATGCGAAGTGATTCATCCTGCAGAGGTGAAGGCGGCGCCTGGGCGCCTAGGCACGGAAGTGCGAAGCTCTTATTCAGAGCAGGGGAGATCTGGTGCCTGGGCGTGCATATCTGGGCGCTCGGGCGCGTGACTACTGGCAGTTTCACTCTCTAATTGTTTTCCACTTCTCAAAGCTATGGCATTGCATTGAGCCTTCGGGTTTTTCTCCGTGTCACTTGGTAGAGTCCCCGGGGCTCTACCATTCACCGTGTTGGAAATTTGACCCACTTGGGTTCGCAAGTCCTTCATTTCCATAAACATGTCCTTCATCATACCCCGAAGTTCGTTGAACGACGTATCGGACTTCTTCATGTGAGCATCGAGTCTCTCATCGGTTGTGGGAGGTCGCATTTGCACTTGACCTTGACCTTGTCCATTGAAGTTGCCTTGCCTCGGGGGTGGGTTATTGAAAGGTGGTCGTGGAGCTTAATAGATCCCCGGTTGTGCGTTTTGTGCGGGGTTGGGTCTTTTTGGAAAATTCTCGGGTACATGAAAGTTCACCCGAGGTTGATTGTGATTCCCCACATAATTGACGCTGCCAACCTCCGGTTCCAAATTCACTACTCCCTCAACCACTTCCTCAACACAAGAAACTTTTTTAGAAGATGAGGTCTCTTCATCGTCGGGGTAAAGCTCGTCTTCTCGGGCCAATTGTTCTATTTTGTCCCATACACTTTGACAGTCTAACCCAAGGAGGTCTCCTCCCGCACCCGCGTTGAGTCTATTCCGAATACGTCACCGAACCCCATCATAGAAATGAAGTACTTGTTCATTCAACCCAAAATTATGATCGGGGCATTTTCGGAGCATGCCCTTATATCTAGCCCAAGCCTCGGCTAAAGACTCATTGCTCCTTTGCCTAAACCCTTTTATATTACTCCGGAGCTCATTGATTTTGGAGGGTGGAAAGAATTTATTTAAAAAGGCATCGACCAACTCATCCCATGTCGTAATAGATTGTGGAGGCAAGGATTTGTACCATGTTGTCGCCCTATCCTTTAATGAGAAATGGAAGACTCTTAGACGAATCGCATCAAGATCCCGTGGATGATATTGAATGGTCACAAGAGCATCGTCTATAGTCTCTAAATGAGCGTGAGGTGATTCGTCCGGTTCTCCATAGAAAGGTTCTCCTTGCACCATACTAAAGATGTGAGCCGGAATGTGGTAGTTTGGTGCGAAGAAATTAGGCAAGACCACGGGCCTTGGAATAGTATGGACCCTAGGTGGTAAGCTACCACGAACCGATGGTAATTGTTGAGGAGGTGCCGCTTGCATGGCTTGTAGAACACCTTGAAACCACTCCCTGTTTTCCGGTAAATTCATATCGGGAAAATTTCCATTCGGGTTTTGGTTGAGATTATTGGCCATTTTCCTTGTTCGCCTACTAGCCCGAAGAACTCGTTCAATTTCGGGTTCTAACTCGTATAGAGGCTCGTTTGAGGAGCGGGTCATGCTCCACACAAGAACCTAACAAGTAAACACAAGAATGAAATTAGAAGAGCACGAAAACAAAAGGAAAGCAAGTAAATAAAGAAAAGACTAAAATTATGAAAACGTAAAAGAAAAGAAAACAAAAGCAAAATGAAAATCAAACACTCAAAATAAACAAGTCCCCGGCAACGGCGCCAAAAACTTGACACGCTAAAAGCTAACGTGCTTGGTAGCAAGTATACTAGTCGTGTAGTAATAAAAAATGGACAAAATAAGTCCGGGTTGTCGAACCACGGAGACTTGGATTTTTAGCTTATGATTTTCGAATAAACGCAAAGACAAATTAACGGAAATTAAGAGTAAAACAAGTAAGCAAACAAAGAACAAAAGAAATAAGAACAAGCAACGGATTGAAACTCAAGTGTGAGAAATAGGCTAAGGCACATGCAAGACTTGATTTGATCCTTATTCGCTCAAAGACTCTTGTTGAATTATTAGACCTAGTTGCTATGGTGAAAACTCCTAAGGTAAAGAATACCCGATGTCTCGCAATATACTCCTACACTTAAACGGTGGTTTCCTAAGTATGTCTACCCAGAAATCCAACCTCCAAGCATGCATTAAGGAACTAGAGTTTACTCGATTAAAATCGAACGACTTCACCCGGGAGTCTTTACCTATGTCTAGGGCAACTCCTATTTGATGGGTGATGCTATGAATTTCTTGCACCCTAACTTAACTCTTTCTCAAGATACTAAGCTAGGCAATTGATAAAACATATGGTGATCAATCACATGTAAGGAGTATAAGCACAAATTCATAACACATAGCAACAAAGGCATTAATTCAACAATTATCAATAATTCGAATAAATCACAAATCAATTCTTACAAGGCCCTAGCCATATGAATTTAGACCATAACGATCAACATAGAAGAATTCAACATGTTCTTATACATAAATGTAAACATCAAATGCAATGAACAATGAAAGAAACTCCCTATAAGGTTGAATGGCAATAGATCTTTTGATGTAGCTTCAATCCTTGGCTCTTATCCTCTTCTTGCTCTTCAAGATCAGTGATAATCGCCCAAAACCCCAGAAAATGCTCCCAATTCCCAAGATTCCGACCCCACAAAATGAATTGAAAAATCCTATTTATAGTTCCAAAATTCTGTTATCGCGGCGCCTGGGTGCGCGTTGATCGGCGCCTAGGCGCCGCCTATGTGGCGAGTCTTTCTTGGGGCAAAATTTCCGGGGCGCCCAGGCGCGCGATATTTGGCGCCTAGGCGTGGAGGTTCAGGCGCCTAGGCACGGAAGTGCGAAGCTTTGATTGTTGTTGCTGGGTCGCGCCTGGGCGCGAGAAAAATGGCGCCTAGGCGCCTCAGTGCGAAGCCTTGAGCAAAGTTGGGTAAATGAGTCGTCTTTTTGCCCTTTTCTTCGTACATCGTCGCTTACTACCTGAAAGCACTTTACACACATATTAAACGCACGAGTGGCACGAAATAAACGATATATGGGCCTGAATTGTCATTGAAAGGACCTAAAAACTTATGTAAAAACGACTCCTATCAGACATCAAGTCTGTCATTAGAGTAGTTAGATTCAAATCACCTGTTGGTGGAATCGACCTCGAAGTGCGACTTGATGGGCAAGTAGCATTGTTAACTGATTTGCAATATGGAATTTATTCTCTCATAGGTGAATGAGTAAAATATCCTATGCGATCATGAATAAGTGAGGATGAAAGTCTTTGATCAAAGCATTTAAATACCTCGACTTATTATGAGCTTAGGCATATGGTCAAGTTATATGAGTTTGACTTTAAACCATGACTCTTACTTGACTGGGATATAAGAATAAAAGGTTTATACACGTATAGTATTCACGGCGTAAAGGTTTGGAATGATCCTATTCATTCGTTCTCAATTGGGTTACGGTGTGAGCCACGAGACTGGCTAGGTATCACTCACACCCCTTTGGATTCCTCCCAATTGCCTTTTGAGACGAACCTAAAGAGTCGCGCTTAAAGGAAGTGCAAAAGGAAAAATATGGGAAAAAGACTTGAGAGAAATTCACGGCATTGGATGTCGTAATTAATTAATTAATTATTGGATAATTTAATTAATTAATTAATTAAATTAATGAGTTAATTAATTTCTTGGAGAAATTGAATTATAAATTAATTAGGAATTGAATTAATTCGATTATCAATTTATTTATTGGATAAATAAATTATCCGATTAATTAATTAGCAAGCAAGACGAAAGCCCGAAGGCTTCCGAGCCCACTAAGGGATGGCCAAATAGACGCCCAATTAGGGCTCTTGCATGATAGGGTTATTGTTTCATAATGATATAAATATATCACAAGGTGAAAAATAACACAAGGCAAGTTACATAACTTTCTCTCCAAGAAAAAGTCTCCCACCTCTCTTTCTCTCTCTCTAGCCGTCTTTGACAAGGAAGAAAGGAGGAGTTTTTCGTTTTTGATTCCGGCGTGACGAATTAGAGACGTTGGCAAATTTGGCGTTACAGAAAAGGATCACGTTCAGAAATCAACATACGCAAGAACGGTAATCTTTCTATACACAATTAAACATGAGGATTAGAGATGATTTGGGCTTTGGGAATTAAATTTACTTTCCGCTGCATTTTATTCGTATAATTCCCAACACTAAGGTTACTCGTGAGGTTATTAAGGACGATACTGTAAGAACTGCTGATGATCATGAAGAGAGTGATCATCAAGAGCAAAATGGAATTTGTGAACTTGAAGCGCCTACGCAAGAGGATAGTCAAGCGCCCGAGCAAGTAAACCAAGCGCCTGTTCAACCTCTTAACCCTTTCCAACCAGATAGACTATGACTACATGATCATCCACCAGAGCAGATTATTGGAGATGTTGGAGCGCCTGTTAGGACTAGGGCCGCTACATTTAATGAGGCCATGTTCGCTAGCTTCTTATCTCAAATGGAACCTAAGAAAGTGGATGAAGTGCTAAGCGATCCAAGTTAGATTGAGGCCATGCAAGAAGAACTTAATCAGTTTGAGCACAGTAAGGTTTGGACGCTAGTACCAAGGCCAACTCACCAAGGAGTTATTGGGACTAGATGGGTTTATAGAAACAAGATGAACAAGAATGGGATTGTGATAAGGAACAAAACCAGACTTGTTGCTCAAAGATATTGCCAAGAAGAGGGTATTGATTTTGATGAGACATATGCTCCTGTCGCCCGTCTTGAAACAATTCGTATGCTCTAACGTATGCAGCGTTCAACAAGTTTATGGTGTATCAGATGGACATGAAGAGTGCATTCCTGAATGTGAAACTCCAAGAAAAAGTGTATGTGGAGCAACCACCAGGATTCATCAACAGCCATGGTACGGGTATGGTCTATAAACTTGACAAGGTACTTTATGGCCTAAAGCAAGTGCCCTGAGCATTGTATGACACTCTTTCTAGTTTTCTTATTGGTAAAGTCTTTTCAAAAGGTAGCGTTGATACAACGTTATTTAAAATTACCAATGACGAAGTTATTCTCTTGGTCCAGATTTATATTGATGATATTATATTTGGATCTACTAATAAGCGTCTGTGTGAGAAATTTTCGTAAATGATGCAAGAACATTTTGAAATGAGCATGATGGGTGAATTAACTTTCTTCTTAGGATTGCAAGTTAAACAACTCCCGAATGGCATATTTATTAACCAAGCTAAATATACACGAGATATGATTAAGAAATTTGGTATGGAAAACGCATCATCTTCAAAAATTCCAATGAGCCAAACGCTTAAGTTAGATAAAGATGAAAGTGGGAAGAAGGTTGATATCACTAATTATAGAGGTATCATTGGATCACTTCTTCATCTTACTGTTAGTAGACCTGATATTATTTTTTCGGTATGCATGTGTGCACGCTTTCAAGTTGAACCCAGAGAGTCACACTTAATTGCTGCCAAGAGAATCCTTAAATACCTAAAAGGCACACAAAATGTGGGCTGATGATATCCAAGGGACTCTCTTTTTGAACTAAACGGTTACTCAGATGCAGATTTTGCAGGTTACAAAATAGATCGTAAGAGTACTAGTGGTACATGTCAATTTCTAGGTGATAGGTTAATTTCATGCCATAGTAAGAAACAATCCATAGATACTTCCACAGCTGAAGCCAAGTATGTAGCTGCAAAAAGTTGTTGTGCACAAGTGTTATGGATGAAGCAACAACTTAGAGATTATGGAATAATCCTAGGTCCAACCCCCATTCATTGTGATAACCAAAGTGCCTTAGCCATGACTCAAAACCCTGTTCTTCATTCCAAAACCAAACATATTGACATTCGATACCATTTTCTTCGTGACCATATTCAAACGATAGATATCTCCATGCACTTTATTGGAACTGACAAACAATTGGCAGATATCTTCACCAAAGCTCTCAATGAACAACGTTTTCTCACTTTAAGAAGTGAATTAGGTATGATTGATTTAAACGGTTAATCATCATGCATCATATTTCTATAGGCATATAATTTAGGGAAAATCCACTTTATTTATGTCTAAAAGATCTTTTGAAAAGTGTTACAAGTTATCAAATTTAGGGAAAACCTTAAAATTGTACTTGAACATACCTATAAGCGTCAATGATCAAAACTATTTCTTATAAGCATAGATCATCAACGCTTATCACTATTTTTAGCATGATAGTTGGACGCTCTAATATAAAAAGAATTTAGAGAAAATAGCAGATGCGCCCCCCCCCCCCCTCCAAACTATGAGGTGATGTGCGTTTTGCCCCTCAAACTATTAAAAGTTGCACTCAACACCCTAAACTATCATATATGTGCACTTTGCCCCCTCGATCAACTTCGGGCAGCACACAGGAGCCAAAGTGCTACAAACCACATAGGTGAGGGGGCAAAGTGGACATCACCTCATAGGTTGGGAGGGGGGTATCTTCTATTTTCTCTTTTTTTAAAATTCAAATATTCTTAATATTAACTTAACCCCCCTCGGTCAGCTTCGGGAAAATTTTTACCCATTCATCGTTCAATTTAAATCATGCATATTGGGATTTATTTGGATTTTTCTTGAAATACTATTTCTAGGTTTGAAATAAATAATTTTCAAATATGAAAATAAGAAAAATAAAAATAAAACATGAAAATAAATAAGAAAATAATGAAAAGAAGTATAAATTCAAATATTCATAATTTTCTAAAAACAAAAAAGGACAATTCAAAAATCTGGAAACATGAAAATAAATTAAAAAAATGAAAAAAAGTATAAAAATAAAAAAATTTAAAAATAAAAAAATTAGTAAAAATTTTAAAAAATAAAAAAAATCTGGTGATGTGCGCTTTGCCCCCTCACCTATGAGGTGATGTGCGGTTTACCTCCTCACCTATGCGATTTGTGGCACTTTACCCCCTGTGTGCTGCCTGAAGTTGACCGAGGGGGCAAAGTGCACATATATGATAGTTTAGGGTGTTGACTGCAACTTTTAATAGTTTAGGGGGCAAAGTGCACATCACCTAATAGTTTGGGGGGGTATATGCTATTTTCTCAAGAATTTAATTTCAAGCGTCCACATAAATCTTTCAACAGATATAACAAGTGGTATATGTTAAGCGTTGAACTTATTCCTTTCATTACTTGATATAAATTATTTATAAAATTCATGCATAAATTTTACACGATTAATGACATGATGGATAGACTCAGAAGTCTATTTTGAACTTTATCCACCGCTTCAATCACATCAAACTGGCAGGTAATTTAAAAAAATTTCAAAATGACGGTTCCGAGTTAGTACGTGTCAGTGTACCATCAAGCGCGTGCATCACACTCTGAAAATGCCAAACGTTTGTAAAATTTTTACTTGGACGTCAAAGTTTTATATATGGGAGTTACCAAATGTAACTTACCTCTTTTACCAAAATCTCGCGTCCGCAGTTAAAACATTTAAGGCTGAGATTCAAAACTTTACACGTGTCAAAATCTTAATGAGACGAGAAGGACACAATTTTTAAAATTCTCAAATGTGTCATTTAAAACAAGTTTTACAGAAAAATTGTTCACTTTTACTCAAGCTATCTGCAAAATTACTCTCTCTCTCTCTCAAAGCAAATCTTAGTTCTTTCAAAAAACACTCAAATGGCACCCAAGAAATCAGTGTGCACTTTTGACGACACTATCAAGGTTACTGAAGGCCTTGTAGTGGACTGGAAGTTTCTATATGAACAGAATCAGATCAACATGACGGATATGATGGACTCTGTAGCCAAGGCTGGGCTTCAGACGTTCTTGACGAAGTACTCATATCTGTTTGCTCCCGAAGTAGACACTTTATGGAAGACTGCTAAACTCTCAGAGGACAAGACGTCTATCTCTTGCCTCTTCTCTTTGTCTAAGAAGGAGTCTCCAAAAGAATTTGTCCTTTCTGCTTCTACCATTGCCGATAACTTCAAACTATCAAATCAAGGTGAGGTATTGGATTGTGTTACTCAAGAACAAATCCAGGAAGCATGGACAGCTATGAGTGCATATGATGGTGTACCATACAAACCGCACTTTGAGAAGAAAGAAATAGTGCCTAAGTATAGATTGATGGCTGATTTCTGCAGCAAAATCATAGAATGCCGGGTGGGTACCTTCGACGATGACTGCCATACTCCTCAACATCAAGATCAACTGGAGTGAGTATGTGTTCGGAAGATTTAGGGATTGTTTGAGCATCACAAATAAACCCTATGGATTATTCTGAGTGATCTCTTGTACAGAGCCAAGTGTGTTCACTCTTCGGAGCTTCCTTTGGCCAAGGTCAAGTTCCTAGGGAAGAGGATTCTGACCAATCTCCTCAACCCTCCCCGAGTTGGTGGTACTACAAGCCCATTTTCTGAGCGCCAAGTGGTGCGTGAAGCGTCCAATGAGGAAGCTGAGCGTCCTGCTCCAGTTGAAGCCGTGAAGCGTCCGGCTATTCAGAAAAAGAGGGCTCCTCATAAGCCCAAGGCTCCTGATGTCGAGTCTTCTCCTAAGGCCGCTGAAGAACTAACTGATGAAGATAAGGAAGACAAGATTTCTTTTATCAGGCGGAGAAAGTTGGAAGGCATTATCAAACAAATCGACTTTGAGGAACCAATTGTTGCTCTTCTTGCCCAAGCGCTTAAACTTGTGGAAGGAGTCAACGTCAAGAAAATCTTCAAGCGTTCCAGGACAGGCAAGCGTCAACCTGCCCCTGCTCCTGAAGAGCCTGAGATTGTTGAGCCAATCGCTCAAGAAGTTGCTGTGATTGAGACAAGTTCTTAGGGTAGGTTTATTTCTTCCCACAACATTTCTTTTCCTACATCTGTAGAAGGTCCTGCTCTTATAGAGGATAGTTCTTGTGCTACAACTATTGTTCCAGCTGCTGCTGAAGCACCCGTCGATGTCCATCTGGATGTTGACATGGAAGAAGTGGTGTCTATTGCCAAAGATATTGCAACAAGCGTTGCATTGAATACCGAGGAACCTACAACGGAAGGGGTCCAACCACTACATTATTCAGAGGTCATAACTGAGGCACGCTCAGAAGGTCAGAGCGCTGTTGAGGACATTACAAGACCAAAGAATTTCTTCAAGCTGGATCCTATCACGACTATTGATCATTTAATCAACTATATGCCAGCAACGCTTGAAGAAGATTTTATTCCAGTAGGCTACAATGAAGACAGATACATAGTTGCTGAGAATGAGATTGCCATGCTGATTGGGCATGACAAGTATATCTTTGAGATTCTATTCAACACGGATTTGACTGATGTAGAACGGCCATATTATCAGGCCATTAAAGATGGTAAACCTCCTGGTCCGATTCCTGCTTCCATTCTTATCCATGAACAGAGAACAGATGGTAGAACTCCTCCAGCCAACGTGGACTTAGCATATTTTCTGGATATGGGGCATAGAAAACCATCAGGTCTTGCTCCTAAAAATTACAAGATCAGAGTCTACGAGCGCCTACCAGTTGAGATTTTGAATCCATCAGAGGAATTGTTGAATAGAGACGGATATTCTCACTTTCCAGAAGTGGTGCACAGTGTCAAGAATATAAGATCAGCCAACCCACTTTGTTTATGGAAAAATAAAGGTATTTATGCCGGTGAGAGTCCAACGTCTTTGATTAACTTGATTCAAGAAGAAGCATGACTACTTCCAGAGCGTTTGGACTGCTAGCTATCAAACAGACAGATATCGCTTTGAATTAATCAGAGATATTCACCATGAAAGCAATAGGGCTATTGTGAATGCAAGTACAGACTACTGTATGAATGAAGTGAATTGGGTTGAAGCGTACATGGGCAATAAGTACACATTTCAAGATCGGGTCACTGCTCCACATTTATTCGACATAGGCATGCATGATAAGAAGCGTCAATTCACCAAGTATTCCCTGGAGAAGCAGCGTGTGGGACCAATAGCTCAATTGCCAAGCGTTTGCCAACCAATAGAGAGGTTTCTGCGTCAAGCGTTATATCGGCTTGCAGTTACTCCTCTTCGCTTCAATAGCCAAGCGTCTAGCAATGGAAGCTTTCCAGTATCAGATTTATCAACTACTCCAAGCCACTGTGATGACAATTTTTGGTTAATGTTGAAGATCATGGCTCCTATTCCAGACTTTGATAAGATCTTTACAGAAAACCTGCGGAAGCCTAATGGCTCTAGGATTCGCAACTTCCATGGTTATCCTCTCCTACCAACAATCAGACAGGAAGTAAGCGAACACTACGACTATGTCATTTCGTTGTTGGAACGAAATCAGGACATTGCAAGAGCTGTTTATCCTTATGTGGAAGAGTACTTTAGAATGTATGTGCCCGACGCTCATAAATCTCAACGTCTTCCCACAAATAGGATACTTGCCTTTTCCTTGCATTACTGCCCCGATATGATCTTTCTTATTAATGAACCACAGTCAAGGATTTTCCCAAGGCATGTGCAGGATATCTTAGGTCCAATGCATGTCAGGGCCAAGGATACTCCTCTCCGCACCATCATTCAAGGCACTTGCTTTCCTACTCGAAGACTATTTCAATTACTTGATGGTGTATCAGACGATCTTGCAAGCATACCTTTAGCCAGGCTGAATTTCCAATTCACTGACTTTTGTCAAGAGAAGTCAGCGCTTGAGGAAGCGCCTGTGAGATTTATTAAAGAGTTTGAACTAGCTCTTGCATCAGAAGTAGCAAGTATTCCGGCGTCTGTTGAAGAACCAGTTCCAGCGTCTCCACCAGAGGACAATCCTGACGCTTCTGAATCTGATGTTCCAGATGTTGCTGAGTCACCAATTGAAGCGTGCGGCATCGTCTTTGATTCAGCACATCAAGTCTCCCTTAACTCACTCAAGTACACATCAAAGTTTAAGCGACCGGCTACTCAAGCGGTTCCTTCAAATGTGAGTCAAAATTTTGGGCTTATTTTGAAATCAGTTTTGGAGGAAGTGAGTGATCATGCTACTCAAAATGCTGAAGCCCTCCATTGGATCAAAATTGATTTGGCCAAGATTAAGTTCCAGACCATGAGCGCCCAAGTTGCTCATATGCGCGGTCCAACTCAAGCGACAGTTGTTGATTTCCTAAAAGGATTTCAAGAGATGAATAATGGAAATAGGGCAAATCAACTAGCCATGCAAGAACACTTTGACACGCACATTGCCTCTATAGAGATCTCATTGACTGACGCTAATAGGGCAAATCAGATTGCTATGAAGGAACATTTTGACAAGCGTTTGAATGATCTTGAGAACTCAATGGCTCAGATTGCTGCTCAAGTTAGCCTATTAACAGAACACTTCATGCAGGTTGATGATGGCAATAAGGGGGAAGATAAAGGGAAAAGGGAGAAGAGGAAAGCATCACGTTCAAGAGCTCCTCCGCTTCCGCCAAAGCGTCAAGCTACTTTACCTCCTCCTTTACTTTCTTTTGAGCAAAGATACCTCTCATAGGTAGCTGCTGCTGGAGCTCCTAGTAGAACCTCAAGGTTCCCTCCGATAGCACTTTATGCTCATCTTCCTGTGCCATCTCAAGCAAGACTTAAACAATTCGACATACCAATTGAACGAGCGCTTCTTCCACAGCGTACTGATCCGGTGACCATTGCTAAAGAGAAGAAGAAATTAGAGTTCAATCAAGTGTTCAGGATATGTCTAAGACACATAGGCATCGACCCATCTGAATGGAATCAGCGTTTCAGAGCCTATCAGGAAAGACAAACTCACAAAGAACATATCATAGATAGAGATCATACAGTGATGATTGCGCTTGAGGAACAACTTTCTGAAGCAATCAAGGCAGAGATGATTAGCAGACACAATGCTAAATCAGACGATTGAGAGTTGTTGCTTTGCATTATCTATATTCCTGTCTCTTTATTTCTTATTTAGTTGTAAAATGCCTGTACTTTACTTGATATAATAATGAAGTGCATTTTTCAGCTAAAACATCTCATTGAGGCTTAAAAAACCTTAACTAACTTTATCTAACCTTTATTCAAATCTAACTTTTATGTCTTGGCTGTCTAACTCTTGAACTATAAAAGAGTAAGGTATTGCCATCATCAAAAAGGGGGAAATTGTTAGGAATTTCATGCTAGATGTTTTGATGATGACAATTAGGATTCTTTGTTAGACCCCAAAATATGTAAGTTTGATTTTATTAGAAAATATTTATAGGCTTTGAGCGTTAGATTTGTAATAGGCTTTATAGGCTTTGTTTTGTTTATATTCTAGATTGTTAGGCTAAGTAGTCTTAGACTGAGCGTCTGATAATATCTGAGTGAGCTTATCAGTTATTAAGTTTGAAGACTCAAGCGTCTGAAGTCTGGATGAAGATGAAGATTCCAAGTGTCCAAGTGCTAAGCTATATCAAGCGGTGATTATATGACAGAAGTGATTCAAGGATGAATGAGTGTCTATCAATGACTGATTTCACCTGAATTTATTTCTAAGTTCAGAAGGAGTTTAATGCAAATATTCTCAGATCATTAATGTCCAACGGGCATTAAATTCAAATGCATTAAAAGCTAATAAGAGCATTAAATGTGATAAGCACTTTTAGGATGTACGAAGAAGCCACCCTATTGGACTGTCAACTATTCACAGACTGTAGCACCAACTTTTGTGCAACAAATTTCAAGAAAATGGGCAAAAGCTGTTCACTCGCGGAAGTGAGAAACACACGCCTGTGCATGTGTCAAACGGACAATTTCTCCAATAATGCCTATAAATAGGACTTCAACAATAAGCCAAAACAATCATAGTATTACAAGCCAAATTGATGTTCCATTGAAGTCTCAAGTACTCAAATTCTCAAAAAAGCCAGAACTTTCAAGCAAACATTCTCTTTGCTTTTCTTCAATTCCTGAGACAGTCAACCAATATCTCAAACATTCTTTTCAAAGAAACCTACATTACTATTGAGATATTTCAAGTTGTTTGAACTTTACCAAAATCAAACAAACCGATAGAAAAACCCTATCCAAGCCTTGCGATCTGTGTAAAGTCGAAGTTGTATACTTGCAATATTTCTGTGTGATAGAAGCAAGGGGATAGAAGTGTCTTGGAATAGAAATCTGTGTGACCAAGGAGCTCAAGTCATCGACATCCATCTCTCCCTAATTTGTAGAAGATTCTGTGTGATTCTTTGCGAATCATTTTAGTGGATTGCCTCCAAGTGATTCGAGGAGAAGAAGGACGTAGTTGGAATTACACCACCCAACGAACCTTACAAATATTGTGTTCTTTACTTTACAGTCAATTTCATTATTATCATATCATTGCATAAATCTGTTAAGTAAACACAATCAAACGCTAAGCAACTAAGAAACATTTTTTTACGCTAAAACTTTCAAAGAGAAGACTTTAAAATCATTTCGCTGTGCTAACACTGATTAAAGAACTGAACGCTTAAACCTACTTGGTTATAATATTCAAGTCTTGAATCTAAGTTCATTTTTTCAAAACAGTCTTCAAGTAGACGCTTAGCCAAGCGCCTACATTTTCAAGCGTCCAAACCAATTTTAATACGAAATTTTTTGAAGTAAAAAAAAAGACTTCAAGGTCTATTCAACCCCCCTTTCTAGACCCTTTCGTATGCCACTTAAGACCAACATAACACTTAAGATATTCCCCTTCAAAAGGGTGACTCGTTAAACCCCCCGGGGCAACAAATTTTGCCACATGCCCGCACATATTTCTACTCCCGGGTATCCTATACGGTACACCCGGGAGTGGGGGGCATTATGATGTGCTCTAAAAATGTCTAGGGGCCTTATGGTAATTAACATACCCCTGGCTCGGGCTGGGGCACCACCCATGGGTCAAGTCTACGGTCAGTATACTAGTCGAGCCCAAAGGGCTGATGACCCAATAAAAGTATTTAAGCTATTTAATAGTCTATGGGCTAAATAAGGGGTATATCTATAAGCCTGATGGGCTACTGATAAAGTTCAGCCCAGGACCCATAGCCCACTACCAGCTCCATATAAATACCGTAGAGGAGTTGGGAAAGACTCATTATCTACTCCCCTAGTAAAAAATCCACTGGCTATTGAGAGTAACCCACAAAATAACTACGAACAGACTTGATCCCTATTCATCAGATACGTAAGCAACTCACTAAAGGCGAGTGCAGTCTATACATTCATCAATTCGCAACCTAATTTGTTGTGCGTTGGATCAATTACATCACCCCACGTGATCAATCACGTGTTATTCATTGACTGACGATTTTCACCATCAGTTCTACTCCCGGATATCCTATACGGTACACCCGGGAGTGGGGGGCATTATGATGTGAACCAAAAATGTTTAGAGGCCTTATGGTAATTAACATACCCCCAACTTGGGTCGGGGCGCCACCCGTGGGTCAAGTCCGCAGTCAGTATACTAGTCGAGCCCAAAGGGCTGACGATCCAATAAGAGTACTTAAGCTATTTTAATAGTCTAAGGGGTATATCTATAAGCGTGGTGGGCTACTGATAAAGTTGAGCCCGCGGCCCATAGCCCACTACCAACTCCATATAAATACCGTAGAGGAGTTGGGAAAGGCTCATTATCTACTCCCTCGGTAAAAAATCCACTGGTTATTAAGAGTAACCCCACAAAAGAACTACGAACAGACTTGATCCCTATTAATCGGGTACGTAGGCAGCTCACTAAAGGCGAGTGCAGTCTATACATTCATCAATCCCCAACCTAGTTTGTCGTGCGTTGGATCGGTTCCATCAGCCCACGTGATCAGTCACGTGTTATTCATTGACTGACGATTTTCACCATCATCATTTACTATTTTTTTTTATACTTATTTTCATTTTTTTTCTTATTTATTTTCATGTTTCCGAATTTCTGAATTGTTTTTTTTATTTTTGGAAAATTAAGAACATTTGAATTTACCGACGGGTTGGGTAACCCATGACTCGACCCGATTCTTGATTAAAAATTTATTTTTCTAAAATTAAAGTAATTTTGAATATTAAAAATTCTGGAAATTATGGTTTTCTTAAAAAATTAGATTGTTAAGAATAATCAAATTCTTTAAATATGATTTGAAAGGATTTTATGAAATTAAGGTTTAAAACTTATTATTTTGAAAATAATTATTTTTGAAATCTTATAAGTGGAATTTTTGGAAACTAAGTTTTTGAAAATAAGATATATTATTTTAGGTTGAGATTTATGATTTTGAAATTTATTTATTTCAAGCCTAGAAATAATATTCAAGCAAAATCCAAATAAATCCTAATATGCATGAGTTAAATTGAATGATGAATGGGTAAAAAATGCAAGAAATGAAGAAATTTAAGAACTAAGCAGACTGCCCCCTAACCTATGCGGTTTGTAGCACTTTGCCCCCTGTGTGCCGAAATATTCCATTATATTCTGCCCGAAGCTGACCGAGAGGGTTAAGTGCACACTTATGATAGGTTAGGGTGTAGGGTGCACTTTTCAAAATGTTAGGGGGCAAAGTGCAGATCATCCTATAGGTTGGGGGGTCTGCTAATAACTCATTTAATAATTATCTATGTTTTATTTTCATATTTGCTTCTATTTATGTGGCTGCATCAAATTATTCTCAAGACACTTGAACACATTTTATTTTATGGATACATCACCATTAGAGCGTTAAAAGTGGGGGTCGGATCGAATTAATGTGTCTTTTAGGATTGATTTTAAAATTTGTAGGTAAAGAAATTTTTTATGTTTGATTTTATTCAACATTCATTAATTATCATACATGATACAACAAAGAGTTGATTAGGAGATTGTTTGGATGAATTTAGATGCCAAAAAAGTATTGTCAAAAATTTAGTACGAAATTTGATTATAAACTCTTTAAAAGTAAATAAAGAAATCATAATTTAAATGATGTAATTTTACCATGTTTTCTTTTATTTAGATATACTAAATAAAATGAAATGTCCAAGGGTCTTAATAATAATAATAATAAAATAGATGGAGCATTAGAAATTTAGAATCAAGTTGAATTTAAAAGAGTATGTTTATACAAAAGGATTTGGATTTTTTTTTTATTTTTTTGAATTTGGATGAGAACGAGCGCAGTTCATCCAAATATATACCAGTTTGATGTGATAAAATTAAGATAGCTATATTTTTAATAAATATTGATATACGAATTAACAAAAATGATGAAACAAATTGTTAAAATGTTTTTTTATTGTCTGTTTACCAAAAAATAGTTACTTTTACATATTATTTTATCTTTCTTACCGTACCACATTTAAAAGAAAATAATTGAGGTGGAGATGGCCAACTTTTGGCTGCTTTTATCCTTGTCCGCTTTTGGTAAAGAAAAATAAAATATTATGTACAAAAGAGGCGTTGAAAATAGTAAAAAGTATTTACTGCATTTTTCTTCACCTTTGGTAGCAGATAAAAGAAACATGGCATTAACAAATTATATCTGCATTTACATATTACATTAAAGCTTCAAATATATATATATATATATATATATGGTGTAATAGTGAATTAATCAAGTAAAAAAAAAAGTAACGGTGTGACATTTTTAGATATTCAAATAAAATAGTTAGAGCAGAAGAGATAGTATTCTTATGTCCAGATCCTCTATTGCATTTTGGTACATCACCTGTTCGTGTATAAAATTCAATTCTCTTATATCTTTAAAAAAAATACTTATACACTTATCATTTATAAAAGTAAAAAATTCAACACCAGTTGTAATAGAGAATCTGATATACAGTATTGTAGCTCCGATTTATGGGAGTGCATATATAACGTCGGTCTACCCTCTACCACTACTCTCCTTTCATCTTCATCACCTTTTTCTCTTTTATCAAGGAGTACCTCTTTTTCTTCTATTATGTTGGATGGGGGAAATTTAGAGTGATTTGTTCTAATTTGATATTTAATTTTAGGAAAAATTACTAAACCCACCCCCCTCCCCAGAAAATAATTTTTCATATCCAAAAAATCAATGAAAATAATTTTCAATCTCAAAAATTCATTCTATAAATTTTTCATTCCAAAAACCCCAAAAGTGAGTATTAACAACTTTTTCGACTAAACCACCCTTCATTTATTAAGTTAATAATTGGTCAATTATTTTTTCTTATTGGAATCCTATTGTTTTAATTCTTTCAAACTGATGAATCATAAACTACGGATTTTATTTTGTAATATTAATTTTTCAAATATTTGTATATAATTACTTTGATTTTAATATGGTAATTATCTATAAGTTTTAAATTTTTTAAAAAGACTAACAAATCTGAAATTTTAAAATTTAAATCAATCAGTACCAATTATGAATATAAAATTTATAAATAAATAAATTTCATTGCAAAACTACAATTGATTGATTTTTAATCTACAAGGCTAAGGGCAATTAAGTCCATTAATTTGTTAACCCTAAATATTGAGGGTTTTGGAATGAAAAGTTGATGGAGTGGATTTTTAGAATTGACAAATATTATCATGGGTTTTTTGGATGTAAAAGTTTATTTTAGGGATTTTTTTTAGCAATTTTCCCTTAATTTTACATTGTACTTTTTCTTATCTACATTCTACATTAATAAAATTCACAATTTAAGATCTTCTGAAATGATTTAGACACTTAATACAAAAACTAGCAAACAGAAAATGAAATAGGAAAATTCATAGTACTACACTTAAGAACTCTAGCTCGTATAGAGTTTAATGAATTCAAATCAATCGTGCGATAATTATTTCATACTAATATCAAATAAAAATGATCAAACCACAAATTTAATTGCATTTGGCATGTCAATAGGACTATACGCTCAAGTGGAGTTTGGACCATAGAAGTAATATCTACCGCGCCTCATTCTGAATGATTCTTACATCATTTTGAGATTTCAAATCTAATATAATCATAATTATTTGTTTTAAGTAGACCTCGGTTTTAAGACCGATAGGGACTTTTAACCACACAATAGTGGATTAGGGTAATTAAAGTGTTCTTTTTTAATATATTATATTTTCATTCAATGATGTATGATGCGTTGAGACTATTGATTTTGGTCTACCATAGAGACACTCAATAAACTTTTCATTCACATGAATGATTATGACTGTACCGTAAGTAAAAATTGATAATATTAAGATTGGCCCCCTCACCTCACCCACAAATTCGGTAAACTGTATTGTTGTTATTAGGCCTGTCAATCTAGCCGAGCGAATCGAGTTTGGTCATGTTCACGTTAGGCTTGACACTATGCGAGTTTTTGTCGTCAAAGGCTTGAATTTATGTGAGGATTTTTTTTTTTTTAAGGTTCGGGCTCGGCTTAAAAATTTGTACGAGCCTGAATCGACCCAAATTTATTCTCTTCTTAAATTATATGGTGTGTATTAGATACGATCTATTAATGTTGAAGTGAGTTTTCTATTTTAGTTATTTAATTTGTTTA
This sequence comes from Buddleja alternifolia, assembly GCA_019426215.1. Taxonomy (NCBI): domain Eukaryota; kingdom Viridiplantae; phylum Streptophyta; class Magnoliopsida; order Lamiales; family Scrophulariaceae; genus Buddleja; species Buddleja alternifolia. Next base: position 25,958,233 of record CM033390.1, on the reverse strand, counting down.
GTATAGTGTTTTGTATTAGGAAAGTTTAAAATTAAATGATGATTGCTTTTCTTAATTTAAAATCTTGATATTGTTCATGTAATTTGGAGTTATTTACATAATAATATTTTATATATATATATACACGAGCTCAAACTCAATTCAAGTCGAGCCTATTCCTGTTCACGAAAATTATCAAGCAGAATATACGAGTTTTGAGCTGGGGTTGGACTTGTTGAGAGAGTGCTAGTTGTCATGGCAAAGAAGGTCCATGAAAACCAGAAGTAGTTGATCCCCACCCTATTTCAGCAAAACTATATCAAATCTGTGTCAGTGGGCCTACCTATTCCATACAAAAATTCGAACATACAAACACTCACGTGTTGAGTTATTGTCTTGTATGACCCATTAATCCATCCATCAGGGAAAATTCTCTGTCTCTCTCTCTCTCTCACACTCTCTCTCTCTCTCTCTTTGACATGAGCAGCCCATCCTTTGAATGTCTTCTTCTTGTTGGACTTGGAAGAAGAAGATAGAAGAAGAGTAATGGATTCTCACCAACAACAAAGCCCTCCTATTGTCTTTCATCATCATGATTCTTTGTATTGTGAGGAACAGCATTTGGACAATGGAGAGATGATACAAAACACTACACCAAACTCTTGTTATATACAACAAGGCATCATAATAAACCCTGAACATTTTGTGTTGTGGGAAGATGAAGAGTTGAGGTCCTTACTGGACAAAGAGCAGGATAATGAACTTGAGGGGGGGATTGGGAACCTAAACCCTTGTTGTTTGGTTAAGGGTAGGGGTGAGGCAGTGGAGTGGATGCTTAAAGTTGTTGGATATTACTCCTTCTCTGCTCTCACTGCGGTTCTTGCAGTTAACTATTTCCATAGATTTCTCAACAGCATTAATGATCAATCCCAATCTCAATCCCATTCCCAATCCCAATCCCAATCCCATTCCCATACAGAGAAGAAGAAGAAGAAGAAGAAGAAGAAGAAGAAGAAGAAGCAGCAGCAGCAGCCGCCATGGATGACTCAATTAACTGCTGTTTCTTGTCTTTCTTTGGCTGCTAAAGTTGAGGAAACTCATGTTCCTCTTCTTCTAGACCTCCAAGTATGACCACCAAATTAACATTAAATTAATTAATTAATTAAAAATCTAATCTTGATGCATTTTTAGAAATTTAACTTTTATGAATTTTATAGGTGGAGGAGTACTGTAAGTATGTGTTTGAGGCAAAAACCATTCAAAGAATGGAGATTTTGATTCTATCAACTCTCCAATGGAAGATGAATCCTGTGACCCCACTTTCATTTCTTGATTATATCGCAAGGAGGCTTGGATTGAAGACCTATCTTTGTAGGGAATTTCTTAGCAGATCTGAATCCCTTCTTCTCTCTGCTATTTCTGGTGAATAATTTATTATTTTTGTTTCATTTTATTTACTTTTTTCTTTTTGGGTATTTTGTTTGTCTTATTGTGTAAAATTTGAGTTGCAGATTGTAGATTCATGTGCTGTCTGCCTTCTGCATTGGCCACTGCTATAATGCTGTATGTTATTACCAGCCTAGAGCCCTCCATTGGTGTGGAATATCAACAACAACTAATAGGCATTCTTGGAATCAACAAGGTACGTATAATAACTTCTTGTTATGTTAAAAATTAAGCACAATAATGGAAAATACAAAAAGAAGTTATCACATTGTTATGACAAGATGTTCTTGAAAAGCTCAGATAAGTATTAAATTTCGATGTATAATTGCAACTATTCGCATGTGGTTGACTCGCATGGATCCCACAACCTTTGACATGTTAATTGTTATGTCTCGGTATAATCACAATTACTTGTGTATGTATAATTTTGATATAATTGCCACTATTACATAAATAGTGGATAATAAATTCGGTATAATCACAATCATACGTGTATAATTGACTTTATGTAGATCCTAATATATGAATGATTATATTGCGTCGGAGTTCATGAGCTTAGCCTCCCGAAGAATCAATTCAACATCACGATCGTGTATTAGTTCATGTAACATGACATGTGTTATAAGTTTTAAACAAATGTGGTTAGGATGTGCAGAGATAAAAATTGTGATGTGGAATTTTTTTCAAAACTCTCCTTCCACACCAAAACCATCCTTATATATATTTAGCACACATATTATGAGATAAAAGAGATTTTACGCAATTGTGAATTTATATAAGATTTGGCCTGTACAAGAATGACCTTGTTTACCAGAGAAACTTAGTAAATATGTGCAGAAAAGTTCCATGTTACAACTCTACAAAACTTGTTGAAACCCTCGATCTCAAAAATTAATATATGCTTGTGCAGATTGTCTCTGTTTCTATCAGAAATTATCCTTTTTCTTCTTGATATTTACTAAACATTAAAAAAAATGAAACAGGGCAAAGTGGAAGAGTGCTGTAGGCTAATACAAGAAGCGGCCACAAGTGTGAACTTCCAATTAAGTAACAAAAGGAAGTTTGGAACTACAATTCCAGGCAGCCCAAAAGGGGTGGTGGATATGTCTTTCAGCTCCGATACCTTCAATGATTCATGGACACTCAGTCCAATTTCTTCAGTTTCATCCTCACCACAGCCTTTATCAAAGAAATCCAAGTCTTGGACTCCCAAAAATGCAATTTTCTAAATATCCCTCATTTCCATTTTATTTATAATTAAATTATAGATGAATTTTATGTATTTATTGTTAGGGATGTGCCCTAAAATCCAATTATTTAATGTGTTTATTATAAATAAATAAATAATATATATTAGAAGTTATGAGTATTATTAAATGTCCTATGGGATAGGCATAGTCAATAATTGCATATGAGAATCCAAATGGAAGTGATGTTCCATGAAAGACTTGGATTACGTATACCATGTGTTATTATAAATGGGTTATAGTCGTTGATAAGAATGGGCGTCTTATCTGCTAAAGACTATAATATGCTATATTCGATGATTTGTCTTAATCATGGGAATAGGGATTCCATATATATAGTATATTCGTGTAAATCAATTAGATTGAAACACTGAACCGGACCAATCAAATTATTTATTTTGACTACTATCGAAAATAAATAATTTTGAACAATAACTCTTAATCCTATGATTGTCGTGGACTAATGCATCTAGTGCATATTGCTTTGATGTATTTAGAAGCGAGGTCTTCGGTGGCCAATATACTTTATACATTGGGTAATGACATAAAATGTGATTGGAAAGGACATTCATATGGAATCTATAATCTTCATGAGAGATAAGATATATCCCCTATAATGGATTTGCAATGTTCAATTTTTCTAAAATTTTGGTCAAAGTGTTTCAAGTGAAGTGTCACTGAAATTATATGAAAAATAGTTTTTCATTTGGAAAGTTGATAAGAAGCAAATAGAGCATTATAGGATAAGATGTGAAAAATAAAATGATAGTAGTCTTAATTTTATTTTTTCACGGATATTTCAATAGAGGAGTTAATGGAATATTTCTTTACGAAAGAATGGAAACTCAAGAATAAATTGAAATTAATTTTAGAGTGCAATAATATTTATTTAGTGGAATTAAATATTGTTAAAGTAGTATTAAATATTATCATGTGATGATAATTTAATTTAATCTACTTGGAGCTAAAATTAATTTTCCCTAAGGTCCCTTCACAAACCTCAAATTGAAACTCTACGAATAAATACTAAAGATCCATTAGATGGATAAGTTTGAACTTAGATGGAAAAAAAATGTGGGAAATAAGTTTGGAAAAAGGATATTTAATTAAATAGTGATTTAATTAAATAACACTTGATTAAAAAAAAAATGAAATGAAAAGTGAACAGTAACGCGTGTACTGTTCACGAAAGTTGGTGGCAGCCGAAAGGTTTTTGCTTTTTTCTCTTTTCACCCACTTTATTTTCTTTTTCTTTCTTTAGCACCCCACATTGTTTTTCTTTAATCCCTCTTCATTCTTTTTTCACACTATATAAGGGATGTCATTTGGAAGTTCAAATGCATAACACACAACAAAGACAAGTAGTTCTTGAATAATTTTTTGAAGAACAAGCTAGTTTTTGAGAAAATAAAATTCCTCTTAAGGAGTTTTATTTTAGTAGTATTTTTTTTTGGAGCCCACACTCCCGAGTTTGTTGAGGTATTGCGAAGAAGGCTTTGCGGTGAACGAGTTCTTCTTCTACTGACGAGTTCCAATCTTCGGTGTAAGGTTTGCTTTCTTCATTTTCAATTATTATTGTTTTTATAGTTATTCAATTATTGATTTTAATTAAAGTGTTTAATTATGTAGTCTTTTAATTGTTAGCTATAGATAGGCAATAATAATTATTAATTAAAGTGTTTAATTAATTTCTTTAAGTCATAGTATGTATGCTTTAATTTTTGATGTCATGCATGTACGCATAAGAGCTAGGTCTCTATTTTAATTCCGCTGCGTACCAATTTGGGTTCGATTTTGAATCGATTTCCCAACATTTATGTTCAATAACCATTTGTATGAATCTAAGATATCAAATGCCTACCATCTTTGCATCTCAGTCCAAACTCCCCTTCATAGTAAGAGCATCATATACGGCACCGGTCATATTCAAGAGCTCCAGGATCCAGTGTTACGTTTGACATTAATTATATCAGAAGTTTAATTTTTGATCACTTTTAGGAGCTTTAAGACGCAGAATTTTACATATGATATTAATTTTATTGAAACTTCAACTTTCTAAATCAGACCAGTCATTTTTAAGAGCTCGAGGATCCACGGTTACGAATGATATTAATTATATCAAATTTTTAATTTCGATCCTTTTTAAGAGTTTCATGATTTAAAATTACATATGATAGTAATTTTATTGAAATTTCAACTTTTGCGACTTTGTAAGAATCACATCATCATTATATTGAATATCTCAAATTTGTCTAGAGGGAATGGTGGGGTATGTATGCATGCAAAGATGGATGGCATTTTGTCCGAGATGAAGCCAAGAATTTGTTCATAGAAATGCAGGGTAAAATGAGTATTATTTTATTTGTCATATAATCCAAATTATATCTTTCTTTCTGTCAAATCTTTGAAATAAATTCGTTTTGTATTTACATTAAGATTTTGAGACTGCTGAGTTTTTCCACAAAGAGAAAGGTGCTGTTCTATGCTGGGCCGAGACCATTGGTCTCGGCCCAGCTCAGCCGTTTGACCCCCCTGTTGGGGGATCCAACGACCCTCGTTGGGCAGAGACCATGCCAGCATAGAATTTTCCGAGAGAAAGGGACTAATGTGGGAGAAAAATCATAGTGGGAAAGTGTTAAATTTGTTTGCATGTGATGGGGGAACAATATGTCGGCCACTGGGCATAATTTTGGGTCTTATTTGCAATATATTGTTCTTTTAGAAAGAAAAAAAGAAGAAGTTTGACCTCGTTAGAAGAGCTGGTCACTGTGAGACTCGTGTTTTTTGAAATGAGAGTTATGAGTATGGCTTAAGTTAAAATAAAATTCTACTTATTTTATTTAAGGTTCGAATATAACTATTAATTTGAGTAATTTGCACTTTGCACCCTCGATTGACACTTTTTTACACAATCCACCCGTGCAATTTAGGAATTTAGTAGATTGCACTTTGGAATTTTAGTATTAGTTTGGTAGATTGCATCATTATTAGTTTAACAAGGGTAAAATGACAATTTATTTTGCCTCATTCCATACATTCCAACTTGATTCATGTACGTTGCGCGACCGTCTAAGGACGGCATTGTGAAACCAGCATCTTGCCCTCACATTTTTTGTTGTCGACAAAATTGGTGTTTTCATTTGACTAAAATTTATATAATGATGGGAATAATACGATAATCCTTCCATTGAATTAGTACAATTATGAAAGTACATGTCAAAGGACAATCCAAACCACAATAATAGAACAAGACTAATATACGATAAAAAAAAAATCTCATTATGGAAAGAATAATGTTAAATAAAAGATTAAATAACAAATGTTAGATCTAAATATTGTATGTCATCGGTTTTACATGGACGAATGTTCAATTTTCCAGTGGAGGAAGAGGGTCAAGAGAAAATTACGGTCATCATCAAGCCGGAACACTGAGAAAAAATCCAAGGACAGAGAGACAAAGAGGTAGTCTAGCGACCATCACCAATTAGAAATTGCATCTTCTTTTTTTAATATTTATCATTTTATCATATATAATTAAATCGTGCAATGAAAAAATCCACGTCGGATAAATTTTTAACTAGGATGTAGTATTAAAAACTCGGCTCAACCAAGATTGGGACTAGTGGATATTCAGCATTGTGCTGTAGCTTCATTGAGGAGATAATCATTTAGGAAGGGCATCAATAAAAGTTGAAACTTTAATTAGCATTTTTTTTCTCTTCTTTTTTCTTAATAATAATATATTTGTATCACGACTATAGATATTTATATAGACGAATTTCCTCATATTTTTTTCTTGAACTTTACTTTGCACTTACTGTTTGCACAAAAGACGTTCACATATGCTTTTTCTTTTAAGCATTAGAAACCCAAGGAATCATCACCTCTAACATTAAACTACAAATTGCTCAGACAATTGAATCACTTTAATGATGAATCTTTACTTCACACCAAAACCTCTCTCTACCCAGCTTTCTCTCTCAAGAGAAGCTAGGGTTGTTCATCTCCTAACTGCTGCCTTCAAGCAGCAGCTTTAGGTTCCATCTCCACCACTTTTTGGTGGCTTTCCTCCTTTTTTCAATATTCTTCCTTCATCTCCATTCTCATCTCTCCTTTCGCCTTTTTCCAGCCATCTCGATGGCCACCACCGGAAACCACCTCGGACCTTCCACCTCCATATCTGAGCTCTCCACCACCGAAAATCACTTCCCCACCTCTGATTTTGGCTCCAAATCAGGTCGAAAACCCCTCTCTGTTGCTGCCCGGGCCAAAAAGATGCAATCCTTTGATGGTTACCCCAGTCTTGATGAATGATTTGGGTACCATCTCCACGCTCCAGATTTGGTGCTCGTCTTTTGTTTCACCGGAGTTTCTTGGTTTGAATTTTTCAACCGTGTCTCTGGTGGTTCCTTCGAGTAAAATTTGGAGGGGTTTTGGTTTTTTGTTGTGTTTTTTCAGTCTTATCTTGTTTTATCTTTTTGTCTCGTTTGTCTGTTTTATGTTCTTGTTTAGTTTACTGTGGTGGCGTTTTAGTGTTGTTCTCATTGTTGTTGAGCTACATAAGAAGATCGACTCTCAAAAAATTGATACAACTTGCGTACATTGGTTTCCACCAGCGATTGGGTGGGTGAAAATTACCTTTGATGGAGCCCTTTTTCCTGATCCGTACGGTGTAGGAGTGGGGATTGTTGCCCGGTCATTGGCGTGTGTAGATGGGCTTACTACGTTGAATCTGCAAGGTTGGAGATATGTGGTTCTCGAGGGTGATTGTTTTTCCCTCTTTCAAAAATTATTTCACCATCGGAAGACATGTCTTCTGTGGGTCATTTCGTTTCTGGTTTTCGATTGTTGTTTGTTTCGTTTAGAACTAGCATTTGTGTTGTACCGGAGTTGTTTTGAGTTTGATTGTGGCTGACTTAGCTTAATATATTTTTACCGTTTTCCTTTAAAAAAAAAATGATGAATCTTTGGTATTGAAGTACAGTGGAGGTTGGAGCAAGATGTCTACAAGCATTTTCCCTCTTTTTATATGTATGCATATCATAATTAAAAGTTTAGTGATTTCGAGGAGTTTCGAGTCTCCAAATTTTGGTATAATTACGAGTGTTTATAAATAATGAATTCAACGTGGATTTAAAACTGTCAATGATTATGATTGTTTTAGAATTCGAACATTGAGAATTTTCTATCAGTAAATCATTAAGTCATTTCTATTCTATACGTCCAGATTGATTGGAGTCATCTTATAAGGAGCTCTCACCCGTACTGATACAATCACAACTATCTGTATGATTGGATCACATGGTCTATAATATATACAAAAGTTTTTATCTTTGTGATTGTATCAAAATATACTTGAAGTTCCAGAATTTGAGGTTCTCAGACTACTAAAACCATTTTTGTCAATTGTGTCATCGAGTCTATTATATATACGAGATCGCGATTATATCGAACTTTGAAGTTTTGAAACTCTTCAAAATTATTGATTTTACTAGATGTAGCCCCGTGCCAAGGCACGGGATATTGATATGTAAAACAATATTTGACAAAAAAATAATAATATTATCATTTCATAATTTATTTATTTATAATCTAAAAAAAAGTAATACATTATTGGAAAATTTAATAAAGAATAAATTAGAAGATAAAATGAGAGGTAACTATCATCATTAATTAAAAAAAATATTGATTTTGTTGGTTAGCATTGAAAACTTTAACAAAAATAGGAAAAGGAAAATAAAAAATAATTTACGTAATTAGGACTTAAATAATTATGACGAAGAGGAATTTATAATTATTATATTGAATATTAATAAAAATTCTCACTTTTTATGTAAAAATATTCAAAAAAATATTAATATAAATTGAAATGCATGAATGGGTGAAAAGTGGGGAATTTTAAATAAATATTACAAAAATAAATAAAAATTAAGAAAATAATACAAGAAAAAATCGAAATCAGAAAATAACACATTCCGCGCCCGGGCAGCGCGGAATGGGCAGATTCCGCACTCGGGCAGCGCAGAATGTAATTAATTTATTTATATATATATATATCTGCCCATTCTCCGCGCTGCCCGAGCGCGGAATGGGCATTTTTTTTTAACTTTTTGCCCATTCTGCGCTGCCCGAGCGCGGAATAAGCACAACGTAAAGCCTGCAGTTTCTTTCTTCTTTCTTTACTTCTTTCAAATTCTTCCTACAATTTCTCCACACGTTCCTTCCCACAATTTCTCCAAACAAATCCTTCCTCCAAAAGTTCTCTCCAAATTTCTTTAAATTTAAGAATTTAAGGTAATCTTTTACTTTCATATACTTTTTATTTTGTGAAATTCGTTTATAAATTACATTGTAGAATTTATGTTTATTCGAATCAAATTAGAGTTTAAATTAGTTTGAATTTTAGGTTATAATTTCGAATTGATATGTATAATTTCGAATATTTAGGTGTAATTTGTATTATAATTTTGAATTTAATATTTATGGATTGAACTTTGATATAATTTTTAGGTATAATTTCAGATATTTAGGTATAATTTGTACGTCTAATTTGAATTTTTAGTCATATCTTGTATGTATAATATTGAATTTAGTGTTTAGGTATGTTTTGGTTTGAACTTTGATATAAATATTAGGTATAATTTCGGTTAGGTATAATTTGTATGTATGTAATTTCAGATGTTTAGGTATAATTTGTATGTATAATTTTGAATTTTTAGTGATATTTTGTATGTATAATATCAAATTTAGCATTTATGGTTTGAACTTTGATATAATTGTTAGTTTGTTATATCATGTTGAACACAATTTATGTTTCCATATAAGTTTGAAGTATAATTTCAAATGTTTAGGTTTACATAGTATGTATAATTTCGAATGAGTAGTTATAACTTTTAGGTTTAATTAGTAATATAAAAGTATAATTTCATTTTTTAAACTATAGTTTGTAAGTATAATTTCGAATTTAGAGTTCATTTATGGTTTGAATTTTGATATTATATAGAAAATGCCGAGGGCGAATACAGTTAATGTTTTAATATACACGGATGACCAAATTATTGAAGACTCAAATTCAGTGAGATATAGCACTCGTCCAAGCACTAACATGAGAATACGTCGTACGATCACATATGCCGAATTCCTAGAGAAGTTATATGTGAGAACAAGAACTGATCCGAATCATTTTTCATTAAAAGTAATTTTAAAATTTGAATTTGAAAAGAGAAATGTGATGAGGGAGAGGACAATGGAGATCAAAGACGATCATACTTTAGCTTTTTTCTTGGATCGTAACATTGTTGATGAATTCGTCGAGCTTCATATTGAGAAAGAACCAATTCAACATCAGGGTCAATACAGATTGTCGTTAACCCAAGTGACGTCGTTACAGCCACCCCAATTCATGTCGTATTTTACACAGCCCACGGTACCAGATTTAAATACGCAGTCACAATCACATGTGTGGGAAAATCGTGAGTTTCACGATTATTTTTCAAGTGGTGTGGGGAGTTCTACAATTCATGATTTGCATCAAGGTAGTTTATTCTTATATTTATATTGTGTCATCATATTTACTACCAAATTTCATATTTGTGTCGATTATTTTTCTTTTCTTTGCAGAATGTAAAATAATTTAACTTTTAGTGATTTGCATTTTTAGATGCTTCTACAACGGATCATTTGTTTTGGCGTTTTGAAACTGTACAAAATTCCCCTTTGGATTTTGTAATCCCTGACGTGCAAGCAGGTAATTATGAATCTTGTAATAAGTTTCATATATGTTATATTCCTTTTATTCGTGACTTGTTATTCTTATTTTTACATATTGTCATCATATTTATACTTAATTGCAGGTCTGTCTACACAAAATTCCCCTTTGGTAAATCCCCATTCGAGGAATTTTGTAATTCCTGACATGCAAGCATGTAATTATGAATCTTCTAATAAGTTTCATAATGGCTGTATTCCTTTTGATTTGTGACTTGTTATTCTTATTTTTATATGCTGTCATCATATTTATCTTTAATTGCAGGTCCATCTACACAAAATTCTCCTTTGGTAGATCTCCATTCGAGGAATTTTGTAATTCCTGACATGCAAGCAGGTAATTATGAATCTTCTAATAAGTTTCATAATGGTTGTATTCCTTTAATTCGTGACTTGTTATTCTTATTTTTACATGCTGTCATCATATTTATCTTTAATTGCAGGTCCGTCTACACAAAGTCGTCATGAATTTGAGCATCCCAATTTTGGCTCTAGTGATTTTGCAGACATTGAGAATGATGATATTGGGAGTGACGATGACAGTGATGATTCTGACTGTTTGATCCATATTCATACAGACGCCGAGATGGAAGAACACGTCAACAATGCAATGAAGGATGAGAATGAAGATGATGAGAGTAATGTACCAATGAATGAAGTCGGGTTTTCTTGAATGTAAAGATTGTAGATTTGAACATAAACTTCGTACTACAGCAAGAATTGGGTCGTTTCGATGCCCGAGTGAAGAATACGACAAGGCAAAAAAAATAGCAGTTTTTTTTAGTACAATATAACTTTTTCTTTATTTCCGTCTCATTTTTCTCCCTTTTTCGTGGGTTTTCGGATTTCGACTTGAACGTAAAAATTGTAGATTTAAACATAAACTTCGTACTCCCTCAAGAATTGGGTCGTTTCGATGCCCGGTTCAACAAATATGACAAGGCAAAAAAAAAAGTTTTTTTTTTATAATAAATAATTGCTTTTTCTTTGTTTCCGTCTCATTTTTCTTCCTTTTTCATGCGTTTTTGGGTTTCGACTTGAACATAAAAATTGTAGATTTGAAGATAAACTTCGTACTACAGCAAGATTTGCCTCTGTTCGATGCCCGGGTCAACAAATACGATAAGGAAAAAAATATAAAAATAGCATAGTTTTTGAATAAATAATGACTTCAACATAAAACGAACAATTTTTAACTATAATACAAACCGAGAAACTAAACTATCCATGTGGCCTTCTTTCCCGATGTCCCCCTGTGCCACACCATGGAGGGTGCCCCGTCCTAGTAGACCGTCTTGGCCTTTCGATAACTTTACCACTGATCTGGTTGTTCATATCCAAATCGAACGGAATTGGCGATGTATGAGTATAATGCTCCATTGGTGAAGGTTCATTCAAAGTTTGGGGAAGTGGTTCATTGAATATGTAATCAATGAATGAACGCTCCATCGGCGTCGTGAACAAATCCGGCACCGCAGACATCGGGGGATGGTAAAAAGGTGAGTACTGAGGTGGAAACAAGGAAGAGGAAGGTCCGCTTTGGTGTTGAGGTGCTGAAGCGAAAGAGGAAGGTCTGCCTCAGTGCTGAGGTGGAAACCCGGAAGAGGAAGGTCCGTCTCGGTACTAAGGTGCTGAAGCCAAAGATAAAGGTCCACCTCGGTACTGAGGTGGAAACTTGGAAGAGGAAGGTCCGCCTCGGTACTGAGGTGGAAACCTGGAAGAGGAAGGTCCGTCTCGGTACTGAGGTGCTGAAGCAGAAGAGGAAGGTCTGCCTCGGTGCTGAGGTGCAAAAGTCGGGGCCGAAGAGGATGGTCCATCCTCATCCTCATCATCTTCTACATCTTCATCCTCATCATCTTCTATACCTTCGGAGCCTTACAATGCACTCCGGCTTCTCCTCTGTGGAAGCATGGATTCTCCTCCACGTCTATGACTGTGAGAACCAGATGCTACATCGCCATGACGTCCACATGTGACCAAATTTGCGAGGCCGGTGAGACCCGATCGCACCTGTCCAAGTACCCTCCTAACTCCATGGCTACTTTGAGGGGATTTTTCAATAGTATTTTGCAGCTCTTGTATGCGATTATACTGAAAAGATAAAACAAAAGAGTTAAGCAAAAAAATCATAGAAAAAACAGCTATATTAGAACAATAAGTATATTTACTAACCACATTTTGCAATAGAGGGGCCGACCCTATTTGATGTCCCACTGTTCTCCTAGTTAAGTTGGGTGAAATATAACGACGAGTGATTATATCATACCACTGGTTGTATCCCGTCTCTACCCTGAATAGGTTGTCCAGTCATAGTTCTATTGCCCCGATCATTCCACATTGCAATGTAAGGACCATTTTTGTTTTCCCAATCTATATTCTCCCCCCTACGGTCCCTCATTCGAACAGGTACAATAGGAGGTGGAATATTTTGTCAGAGTCCAAACTGCAGCAAAACACGCGCAGGACGATGATGCTCCACGACGTCGATGAATATCATCAGAATTGATGCTTTCCACACAAAAATGTCCAAGCATTCAGGTGGCAACTCGCCGATGTCTTCATCATTGAAATTGTATGGAGTTCAAACAAACTGAAATATGAAAAAGGTATTAAAAAATTTTAATACAGAAAGATATAATATGATAATATAAAAACGTTATGATAATTTTTTTACTCACATGTCCTTCGCCCATTTGATCAAGTCCATCTCTAATTGTCCGGACACTGTGAGGGACAACAATGTCATTTGTACTAGGGCGATACCACCTCTAAACATCAAACAGGGCAATTAAGTACAAAAATAAGCGTTTTCCTAGTTAAAATTGTTAATTAATTAAAATTCATGAAAATAGCAGTAAATTACCGTGCATCATAAGGAGCTGAGCAATGCCATGCTCATCAATTCCCAGCACTCACTCAGGAACATTACGAGGTCTGACAACCAAAATCTTAGACCACGCCCATATCTGTTAATGAATATATACACATGATTAAAAATCACGAATTATCATAAAAAGTAACATAACAATATTTAAATAATCATTCTCCCCACCTGTAACAATGGCGCATAAGCATCTATATTTTTCTGACCTATATTGGATGCTTTGCTTAGCCCTCGAAATAGTCACGCCAATACACCACTCCCCCAGCTATAGGTGTTTTTTGCGTTAATATTTTCAAATAACGTCAACCATAGTACCGGAACAACATCTCCAGTGGTGTTGGGACACAACAAGCCAAGCAACATAAGTGCCCAACAATGGGCTATCTAGTCGACTTGCATTTCGTCAGATTCAGGGATGATTTGGGCAGCAGCCGAGGTCACATGGTCGACAATCTTCGCGATTTTTAGTTGATAACCTTTTTTTTCAAAATCTGGCCTAGTCATTTCAAACCTTAATTGTTCCAAAATATAGGCTCCACACTGATCATAACTTCGGAACACACGATTAGTTATTAGAGGTCGACCATCGACAGGTAGACCAAATATCACAACAATATTCTGAAGAGTAATCGTAGCCTCTCCAGTTCAGAAATGAAATGTATTGGTCTCCGGTCGTCATCTCTCGACTAGCGCAGTTACAAGACCGATATCATTTGTCTATGGCCCTAACTTGTATACCCGATATAACCCTATGTGTTGCAGTTTTAACAAGACTCGATTATGTGGGGTCCTTAAATAAGCATTACTAAAGTACACATTGTCCGCCCGTCTAGCAAGAAACATGAAACGTGGAACTCACGAACCTGGTCGGACATATGATTTGCCTGCCCGGTCAACACCCTACCATCTATCGGGCCATATATATGATCAACAAACTGCTGCGCCATCCTACATTAAAATAAAATAAAAAGTTATTTTCAATTAAAACGATACTTGAGCTAATTAGAATAATACAAATTAATATTTCATAAATTCAAACACATACATCACAAAAAAATAAACTTATGTGACAAAATTAATCGATACATCTATAATTTGAAATTATACCTAAAAATACAAGATTATACCTACTAATTGGAAATTATACACATCAATTCAAAATTATACATAAAAATCGGAGTTTATACCTAAAAATTAAAGATTATAGATAAAAAATAATTGATATTCAACATACTAATTAAAAATTATACCTAAAAAATTTAAGATTATAACTAATAGTTCGAGTATCTATACATAATAATCCGTGTCGTGCAGTGTCCGTGTCTACATGTCCGTGTCTGTGCATCATAGTATATATATATGTATGTGTGTAATATAATTGGATACAAAATCCAAATTTTGAATAAAGGCACATGCTTAAAAAAAGAAAATCTATTAGTTAGTCTAGCTTTATCCAAAAAAGATATGAAGTTGTTAATATATTTGGATAAAGATTGATATTTTTTTAAAAAAATTAATAAATATGTAAATATTTAATTTTGCTTATGTGGCAAAATTGAACTCAATTAGGCCATCCACATATGCGCTTACTTGGATGGTCTCAAAGTTGTATTTTATTATATATAGATTAGAATTTGAAGTCTCCAAACATAGACTAATTTATGTTTGGAGACTTCAAATTCTAATCTATATATATGATGCACGGACACGCGTAAAAATCACCCCGTGCAGTGTCCGACACACGTCGGACACAGACACGGCCCGGACAGGGCACCGGGACGTATCGGACACGGCAATGGTGTGTCCAGAATTAAAAATAATTAAATTAAGCACGGACACGGCCAGGACACTTCGGGCTGATTTTTTGCATTTTTTTTATATTTTTAATATAAATGTATTTTTATATATATATATATATGTAATTATATATAGATGAAGTTTTATAGTTTACAGAAGCATTGTCATTAATAAGTTGTTATTTTGTGTAAAAATAGGTTGCTTATATACAAATAGTGAATATATATATAGGTTGTTATTAATAAGTTGTTGAATTGTTGATTATTGTCTAATGACTAATAGGTGTTCAATTACTCATAAGTTTATAACATATTATATATATATATATATATATATATATATAAAATATGGGCAGACGTGTCCGAGCCGTGTCCGTGTCCTAATTTTTTAAGAATTGACGTGTCCCGTGTCCGTGTCGTGCATTGTCCGTGTCTACGTGTCCGTATCTGTGCAACATAGAATTAGTCATGTTGACTGTATCACAGGGTAGTGTAGCTCTGGATTGTATGAGAATTGGAAAATGAGCATCTCAACAGACTTTATTAAAGCAATATGAGACACATATTTGCCTTATTATATTTGCTGTGTTTGCTTTTATTTTGGGTTTTTTTTTTTTTTTGTGAAATTTTAGTGAAAAAGTTTATTGAGAATTGTGTATTTTGATGAAAATATGTTTAGTTTTGTGTTTGATTTTATTTTCAAAAGAGACAAAAGTTACTGTAGCAGTCAAATAATGCAAGTTTTTATCTGAAAAGTTGTGATTATAATTAGTTAATGATTAAAAAATATAACATAATATAAATTTTAAATGATTATAATATTATGGTTATATATATATATATATTGTAGTTGATGTAACTAGTAGGCACCCTAAAGTAAACACAAATAGAGAGACAATAGCTAACAAATTTTTTGACCAAAAAAGTCATTTCTGGTTAAAAAAAAACATAAAGCAAACATTCCTCCGTTGTGTGAAGCTTTATGCTTGCAATGTTTGCTTGTGGAGCTTATGATAAGCATATATATGCTTGTGTGGTGTATTTACTTCAGCAAACTTTTTTTGTTTAATGTGTTGTGGAAATATTTCAAAAGGTT
This sequence comes from Buddleja alternifolia, assembly GCA_019426215.1. NCBI lineage: Eukaryota > Viridiplantae > Streptophyta > Magnoliopsida > Lamiales > Scrophulariaceae > Buddleja > Buddleja alternifolia. Next base: position 25,942,018 of record CM033390.1, on the reverse strand, counting down.
GCTACTTTCTAGCTAAGCAACTAGTGGAAAAGGAATTTTCAATGGGTGTAAAGAATATGAACTCTTGTAAGTATGTATTGTATTATGTTGAATGATGTTACAAATTATAAGAAGCAATATATGTACTAATGAGCTCTAACTATAGAAATGATGGGCCTGATCTATGTGTACATAATACATACGCTAACAATTCTTATAAAAAATTACGAAACCTATGTGTACATAATACATACGCTAACAATTCTTATAAAAAATTATGATACGAGAAATATACAAGATACTCACTAAAAACAAAATATGAATTACACGTAATGTGTCTGACACAATGGATAATACAAAGTAATGATGAAATCTTATAACGAAGGTTTTCTCTGAAAATAATTAAAGTGGCTTATAATTAAGGATTCTCAAAGAAAAATATTTTATTGAAAAAAAAATTATTCAGCAAATACGAAAAGAACAACACTTAAAGAAAATTTAAGGAAAATTCAAAAGAAAACAAAACTATCAAAATAACCCTACAAAACACAAGAACGACGACTTGAGGGCCTAAACAACTTCATATGGATAAGAAACATCAGCACGCATGCTCTTGCTCAAAATGTTATTTCATCCGTGCGGATTTCGTCCAATTCCGAAATAATGAAATTTATGTCTTGCAACAGTCATTCGACTTAACTGGAAAAGTCTAAGATCCACTTAAAAAATTACAAATTCAATATCAGTCCCAATCTCCCGTAATTGTAGAAATTTTGATATAGTCTCTCCTAAATTCTCTTTACACCCAGGGATGGAGTTTTGGGGGGCCTTGGAGGGTGCGCTCACCCCCCTCAATTTTGAAAAATTATTCTTTTTACCTTACAAATTTTTTGATATTTGAATTTCGTTCCTCCTAAAAATAGAAAAATATCACGCTTTCTTTCTTTTCTTAGAGTTGTGCCCCCCCCCCCCCCCCCCCCAAAATTCATAATCCTGACTATAACGAAAAATATATAAGAATATAAAGTCTGTTAAAAGTTGTAATTGAATCTAGTTTCTTATTATATTTCTTCCCATAAATATATTGTACCGTACCGCGAGGGGCTTGAATCTTTCGTCTATCTGGAAAATTTCTGGCTCCGTCCCTGTTTACACCGGACTTCTTCTCTATGAATATGAATTATGCTGATCTGTCACATTTCATATAACCACAATGTTAATATATGTAAAACCCATCTGGGTCACTCAAAAGTCTTGGTCAAAACACGAAAAGGTGGTCTCAATTGAAATCATGTCAAATTATGATTAAGATCTAAATATAAGACATTTCAACACACAGCATATTTTACTTCTTTTCATTTGATAGAGATATGTACTCACTCACTAATAGGTTCATCACGAAATATGCTTCTGCATAATGTGGCCAATTGCAAGTACATTTTAACATTTCTTGAGACAAATAAGAATAAATCCAAAATAAAATAAAATAAAATAAAATATGGTAATAATTTCTCGAAGAAAAGACGAAAAATGAAAAAAGAGAAAGTAGATAGAAAGAATAGGATTTCAGGCACAAAGCCAAAGGTGGTTTAAGAGCCTATTAAAACGAGGAATTAGATACAATTAGATTCAAACCAAATACACGAAAAGTGAAAAAAGGAGAAAAAACAAAGGAATGTTGAAATTGGGAGACAATATCTTTTGATTTTGGCCAAGATGTCTATTGTTAGCCCTTTTGTTAGCCCTTTTGTTCACTGCTTTTGGTAGTTAGAAGAGTAGACTTTAGTCGTCTTTCAAAACCTATAGATTAAAACAGAGAATGTGTGTGACACTTTAATATATATATATATATATATATGAGATGGAGAAATTAAAGTTTGTTCTGATTAAATTTCTTCATCTTTTAGACATATTATTGCCCTTCTTTCAACTCTAGTATGCTACAAATCCTTTGCTCGTTCTTTCCCTTAATTACTCGACCAATTCTAGTCCAGACGGAGTATGTGTAATTTTTACATATCATAATCATTTATTTATGATGAATTCTGTATGGATCCCATGGATGAATGATTGCATGGAATATTCAAATCCAAGGCAAACACAATTTCACATGACAAATTAGTTACATTCGTTATTTAATTTATAAATCAAACTCTACGAAAAGTGACGAGTCAGGATAAATATCTTTGTACTTGTAATATGAATGATTGAGTCAACTCAATCCTAATATCAGGCTAGAATCTCCAATGAGTTTTGATGTTTAAAAGTGTTCCTTTTCTTTCACTTGTTGATTTGAAAATTCAAAGACCAAAAGATACAACAAAATAAAATAAAAAGAATGTAACTTTGTATGATTATTTATTAGAAATTAAGATTATAAGATCAGGCTTGTATATTAACTTCTTTTTTTGAAAATATTGAGTAATTTTTATGAAAATATTCAAATATTGTAACAAAGTTCTGCCATAAATCTGCATATGTTAATAAAAATAAAAGAGAGATTTATTTACCTATTAGCTACAAATAAAATTGTCCTACACTTCATGTTGATCATCATTAAGGATCAGAAAATCAAACCCTTTTAATACTAAAACTTGGCTTAGATAAAGGAGTCAATATTCATTGTGAAATCATTATAATTCCTCAAGATTGATGAAGGAACTAACACGCACATATCCAGGGGCAGGCCAATGCCAATGCCAATGCCAATGCCCATGTTGGAGACTTTACGTATTTAGATTGTACCGTTTTTCACATTGACATCTGGAATTTTCTTTGCTCACTGTTAAAACAAAGGGTTATTTAGAGCATCCACAATGGTGGAACCTCAAAAGTGGTTCTTGGAGTGCCACATCAGCACTCCAAGAACCTCCCCTTCCAAGCATCTTTCTTCCCATCAAAAACAACTTTATGCACTTGCCACATCAACATATAACCCCTTTCAAGAACCTCTTTTCCGATCAAAAGAACCTCTCTGAAAATACCCAACTTATACTTATTTTTGAATAATCAATTATATAATTGTCATGTCACGGGTTCTTTTGGGGTTCTTGCAGAGAAACCCCAACTTTCTTCATTTTTGCCATGTCACCAAGCACCCCACCCCCATTGGAAGGAGAGGTGCATGCTTCCCCATTGGGGGTGCTCTTATTCATTAGTACACACAACTTTATGTACAACGACCCGTTCAATTTTTGAGAAGTCTGAGTTTGTGGACCATATTTTGAAATCCTTGCCTTCTATCCTATTCCTACCTAATCTTCATAAATTTTAGTCATATTACCCAAAATAAAAAAATAGAAAAAATATCAAACATACACGTGGCTATACTAAGTGTAAGCAGTGATATTGGTTGTTGAATCAGAACATAAGCCACCAAGATTAATCAGATGATATTGAAGTTTGTCCAAATTCATTTGTAGTAATAGTTTGTGAATTAATCATCTTTATACGAATAAGGCGTTTCAATTCGACTGGCATATTATTGATACTATAGCAACTGACTTGCTCTTTATAAGAAAGTATAATCCAGAGCAACAAATGACTCCCGTGGTTGGGCCTAAGATGGAATGCAACACTAACTTTGTGATTATTCTAGTTTGTTTAATACGAAACAGTATAATCCAATTTCTCAAGATTCACGTGACAATTCTTTTCATGGTAACATAGAATTTTAGTTATTAGTGTTTAGATTGATATTGATACTCTAGACTCAATTGCAAAGTTTGATAAAATGATCTTATTTATGCAAATCGTAATTAAAAATATTGTTTGTCTGACTTATTTAGTTATGTGTGTGTCTACATGTACTTGGCCCCAAGTCCAAATTTTCTTTATGAAATACCCACTAGGAGTTGGTTTAGGTATCTATTAAACAACTCCACAACTTGTATAATTAGAGTAATTGACAATCTCTTAATTTTGACTTAATGTGTGTAGAACCATTCAACTCAAGTTCTTATGGCATCTGGTAAAGCGTGATATTGATATATTCATTACAATATTGTAAGGATTGAGTTTCCTTTATAAGCCTAACTATGCTGAGGTAAAAGGTGGTGGTATGAGAAAACGGTAGATTCCACTTTACTCCCTGGCTTTCTGCACTCTAGTTTAGTTGGATCGTGCTTTTTTTATACTCTTAAATTCATTATTTTACCTTCTTACACTGTATATCAATTAAAGTTTGTCCTAAGTATTCTCGAATTCCCAATTTTACCCAACATAGACTCTAAAAATCGTCACCCTGTGTTGATTTTCATTAACTAATGGTGTAGTAGCACAACAAACATAAAGAATGTGTGGCGAAGATTGATTATATCAATTGCTCTCTCTCTCTCTCCCTCTCCAATTGCTTACAACTACTTTGTATTTTGTTTAGCTCATAATTGGAACTTGACTCAACAAAATTATTAATTCTATTTGTTCATTGTTACATATGTGTTCAGAAAGGATAATTTTCTACACTTTAAATATTTTCTAATATGTTTGGCTAGGACTTAATAAAAGTCCATGAAGTGAGACATTTTGAAGAGTTTAGACTATAAGCGTTGAATTTGATAGTACAAATGGACGAACTCCTACACGTGTGAGGGATAAGTTCATTAAACACTCTCTTTTCAGTTCACTTTCCGTTTCTCCTAAACAAACCAAATAAAGCCTCAAATTTGTGATTATATCTAATGAAATTATTTTTGATTTTTTTTTAAATTAAGTAATGAAGCACCTCTTGTTTTTCTTTTGCACATTTACCAAATTCATTCAAGAACACGTTAGGAAACCAAAAAAAATAAAAAAATTTAAAATAAGATGACCATCTTAGATGATGACAATTCACAATAAAAGAAAATAGAGAAAAATCATAGGAGTACCTAATATCAACCTGTCTTGTACAGAACAGAAACAAAAATAAAATAAAACTGAAGGAAGGCTGCAACAGAATTTAATAAAGGGCCCATATTTTCTGATTTTGATTGGAACCAGACTTTGAGAAAGATAAGGCCATTTTTTTCATCCATCTGTTTTGCCAGGTGATTCACATTCCATTCGTGATTGGCATTATTATCAACGACCCTTCACCCAGTAATTCTTACCTTTGGTCGGTACAGGTTTCGGTATGATCAAGGGTATCAATAAATTGAGCGGATTAGAGTCGAGTTAAAAAAATATTGTTAAATTTGTTTCGATTATTAGTGAATTTTTAAAATTATATTTGAATTTGGTTTAGTTATTAATTAAATCGAGAACAAACAAATTTTAACTGAGTAAAAATTGAGTCATAAAACTCAGCAGTAAATATATTTCATAAGACTGTACGACAACAGTCTTCCGATCCATTGACTAACAGAGCGATATATTTTCGAATTTTATTTTGATTTCAATAATGTTAAAATAATTGGGGATAAACACTGTTTCGTTAAAAAGAAACAAATCAAAATGAGGTGGATCCGAATAGTCGTTCCGAACCCTTTGATAATTCACAACTTAGAATTATCTAACAACCCCCACATTCGAACTCGATACACTAGACGGTGGTTGAGACTTTAACACTTCGATGTGTTGTTTAAAATTGTTATTCTGACCGCAATTAATGAAAATAGAGAAGAAAGGAAGATACAAATTCAGATATAAATTTATCTACCAAATACTCAAATCTGATAAAGCGATAAATATTATACCTCCATATTGATCCCCAATCGCGTACAACAAAGCTGTTCAAGCACAAGATAATTTATAACTTGAGATTATCTCTCAACCCCTGCGTTCGATTCGCTAAACGGTAGTTCAAGTTTTTAACTAAATTCTTAGTTATTCATTTCGAATATGAGAATGATGAACGAAAAACTCAACTCAAGATAAAATTACCTATCAAATACTTAAATCTGAAAAGGGGTAATTTATACCTCCATGAGAGTCTTCGATCGTAATGATTACCTTGGTTATTAACTTCGAGTGTAAAAACAATTAATCGAACAACTCAAGTCAAGATAAAAATTAACCTATCAAATACTTAAATCTGAAAAAAGGATAATTTATACCTCCATATGAGTTCTTCGATCGAGGATTACAAATAAACTGCGGATACAAGCTTTGCAGCCGAATCCCAGTAATTCGTGACAAACAACTATTACATTATTCTACGGCTACTCCTAATTTACGCTATGGGCTACTCCTACATTACGCTATAAACTACTCCTAAGACTAGAGCTAATTCTAAGAGAACGAAAATGTAGAAGTTGTTGATTCTCCTTCTTCTTCTCTCCGCGGCTCGTATATATCTTGATCTTTGAGGAACTCACGTTTCTTTTCTTCTGGAACCGCCTTCAACTGTTCTCAACTGCTCTTTCAAATCTTTTCAAATTAGCGCGTCTTTGCAGATTATTGGCTATGTGGACTTCATTTTATTTCTTCAGATTCGATTCTTGGGCTTTTGTCAATTCAGCTTTTGTTTTTGCCATTTTCTAGATTTAATGGGCCTTGTCTTATCTATTTGTGGACCTAACTTCTTTCTTTTCGAATGCCTACAATTTAGGCTATTTGGGCTTTTTAATTCGACAGCCCAAATTATTTTATAGTGTAAACAAACATGTTACAATAAGTACACATTACAATAACTAATTTTTCTATTTATATCTCATGACATATTATTTACTAGATAATATATTTTTATGGTCAGTTTCACATATAAATGCATTGTATTCAAGCAAAAAATGAGTACTTTTATCGATGTATTCTCGAACTAATTGCGAAGTTTTGCAACGAATTTGCTATGTAAACTAGATTTATGAATTATTTATCAAACAGAAAGATATGTGCAAATGTGAAGTTATTAATTAGTTGGACAAGCTGAGTTTTCAACGATCTGTCTTTAGTCAAGTACTGAATAGTCTGATTGCTTTCAACCTTAGGTATAACATCATTATTTGTGCATGATGAATACGTTGATGGGAAATGCAGACAAATCGGGATGGATCGGGGTTCGAGTCTTGAAGAAAAAAGCAGAAAAATGTGCGAAATGGGCACGACAACGATGGAGGCGAACACAGCGACGTCTTAAGAAATTCGTCGGAACACCGCGGAGTCCCGGTAGAGGCATCGCGGAAATCTGACTTAGGGAACAAGAAAATGTGTTTTGGCAGTTTTTGGGGCTTGCTTTGAATTAGGACTTGTTTCCTATTATGTTTAGAAGGCTCCTAGACTCTACATGAGTATAAATAATTACTCTTCTATTGTAAATGTGTCAGACTCATACAAATCAACAAAATCTCTAGTATAGACCTTGATGTAGGCATTCTTGACCAAACCACGTAAGAATCTCATGTCTTTTATTCTTACTTTTTTGATTACTTTTCTAGTTTATGCGCATTGATTCCTAACAACTGATATCAGAGCACAAGTTAATCAAATCTGTGCTAATCAATGGCTTCTGAAGAGGGAAAAGTGAAGATAGACAAGTTCGATGGAAAAAATTTCTCATTCTAACGGATGCAGATATAGGATTATTTGTACCAAAAGAAACTCCACGAACCATTATCAAGGAAGAAACCTGAAAAGATGACAACGTAGATTGAGAATTATTGGATAGGCAGACTTTGGGGGTTATTGGGCTGACATTATTTAGAAATGTAATGTTTAACATCTTGGAAAAGAAATCCATTGCGGGTTTGATGAAGGCATTATCCAACATGTATGAGAAGTCATTCGCATCGAATAAAGTTTACCTGATGAGACATTTATTCAATTTTAAGGATGACTGAAGATGGATCCGTGACGAATCATATCAACGATTTCAATGTGATCATCACTCAGTTGAGTTTGGTTGATATCAATTTTGAGGATGAGGTAAGAGCTTTAATTATGTTGTCTTTTTTGCTGGAAAATTGGAGTGCGACGGTGATTGCAGTGAGCAGTTGATCATCTGGCCAAAGAAAGTTGAAGCTTTAGGAGATTTAGAAGCTAATTTTGAGCAAGGATATTCGCCGGAGAGAATCAGGGGAACTCACTGTTGGGTTTTACGAAAAATTGCTCAGCGGAAGGTTTAAAATACCCACAGTAAAAGTACCCGTTGAAGCAAAGTGGTTGGAGAACTCTATCCTCCTTCAAAAATTCGAATGGTTGAAGCCTCCAAGTCTTCAATCCTCATGCGATCCACTCTTCACGAATTCCTTGAAGCTTTCTTGAATTTTTTATTTGAACAATGATAAGTTCACATTTTACAAGTTTTTTACCCCTTTGATTTAGGTATTTTCGTTATAATTTAGTAATGAATATCCTGCATAGTGCTTTGATTTGTTTCAATTTCATGTGTGTAGGGATGTAAGTCAAATAGATCAATTATTGAGTAAGAAGGCAGAACAAGAGAAGGAAAAGCGAAGAAAAATATGAATATGCCATTCTGGACCGCGGCACAGAACCGCGGCACTAAACCCGGCGCAAGACCGCGGTCGCGGTACAATGCCAAATGAGAAACCCGGATAGGACCGCGGCACAGAACCACGGCCTTCGGCGCCCAGAACACCGCGACCCTGTTATGACCCTTCGGCACCCTGTTAGGCCTCGGCAAACCGCGACATGACTTGCTTTTTAGACCGCGGCACTGTGCCGCGGCACTGCTTGCCATCCGAGCCGCGGTCAGTTTAGAATGTGTGCCGTGGTCCGATTTCCCCGATGCCCTAATTTTAAGTCCGCCGTTTTCCTCCTTTATAACACACTTTTCTCTTGGAAAACACTTACACTTGTTCTAAAAACACATAGGGAAGCCATAGGAAGACCCAAGGAAGCTTGAGGAGCCATTTTCATCATCAAAAGCTTGGATTCACACCTTGTAATAGGGAGTAATTCAACTCTTTCTCTTTGATTAGTTTATCAACTATGTCTTATAGAATTGTTGAATCATTTGTTATTATAAGTATGAGCTAAACATCTTTGTGGTTGGGTTATGTAAATACTTTGTGATGTTTTGTGTTTAATGAATGATTAATTTCCGGATTTACTACATTCTTGTTACATGTTTGATTTTATGCTTAATGCTTTCACATGAATGATCATCATGTGTTTGATATAATGCTTTGTTTTGAGACCGAGAGGATATAAATAAAGGGAGATCGAAAAACCAAACATCATAACGTAACAATTGACTAGAGATAGAATCGATTGCGTTGTGTGGCTTTTTGTGATAAGATGACCCGATTGAATGTAGGATCTTCGTAAGCAAGGAATTCCTTTGAACCTAAATGCATGTTAGTTAATTCAATCTTCACTATAGAGATATAGGAAGTTGTTAACTAGTATAGGCTTGTTATTTCAAGAGATTGAATAATAAATACATTAGGGGGTTTCGCCATAACAAGAGCGTTCTAAAAATCCGGATAATTGAGAGTTCATGAACATAGAATAGAACATAGTAGGATCATAACCCAATCACCTCTTTCCATTCGATTTATTATCTTGTTTATCACATAGTTGTCTTTGATTATTTTCAGAGTATAATCAACCATCATCTTATAATTTGATTTAGCTTAGAGTTAGATAATATAGCAATTACGAGCATTGAATCCAATTGTCCCTGTGGAGACGATACACCCCGGGCTAAATAGTCCACTTTATTACTTTGCACGACCTAGTATACTTGCTAGGATTTCGCGTGTCAAGTTTTTGGCGCCGTTGCCGGGGACAATTGCGTTATTTAATATTGTAATTCACTTATCTATTCTAAGACTAAGTTGCTGTTTTTGCATTTTGGTTTGCTGTTTTTACGTTTTAAGTTGCTGTTTTTTACGTCTAAAGTTGCTGTTTTTGTGTTTTGGTTTGTTGTTTTTATGGTTTAGTTGCTGCTTTTGCTATTTTGGTTTGCTGTTTTTACATCTTGAGTTGCTGTTTTTATGTTAAAAGTTGCTGTTTTTGCGTTTTGGTTTGCTGTTTTTACGTTTTAATTTTGGTTCTTTTGATTCTATTGTTAGGTTGACTTCTTTGAGTATTGCATGACCCGCACATCTCAAGGAAACCTTGAAGATTTTGATTCCGAGATCGAGCGCACTTTCAATAGAAGAAGACGAGCACAAAGCCTAAACGAGAATCAATTTGAGGCAATGGAAGGGAACAATCCCGTTAATTTAGAGGACCCGGGAATTCAAGCCTTGATTCAAGCCGCTGTTGCTGCCACATTAGCACAAAGACAAGAGCAAGCTCCCCGTCCTTTACGTGATTATATGCAACCCACTGTTCATGGAGCCGCTGGTGCTATCGTACTACCCACGGTAGAAGCAAACAATTTTACAATATCACCGGCTATTCTTCAACTCATTTCCAATGAGCAATATCGGGGTACGGCGGATGAGTCACCACATGCTCACATTACCAAGTTCCTTAGCTATTTGAGCACATTTCGACAAAATGGAGTGACCGATGATGCCATTAGAATGAGACTCTTTCCGTTCTCATTGAGGGATAAAGTAAGAGCTTGGCTTGACTCATTGCTAACAGCATCCATTCATACTTGGGACCAGTTGGTGGAGAAGTTTTTGAGTAAGTATTTTCCACCGGGGAAAACAGCCGCTATCAAAGTTGAGATACAAGGATTTCGACAAATGGAGGGAGAGTCACTCTATGAAGCACTTGAAAGATTCAAGGAACTTCTCCGAAAATGCCCTCACCATGGTTTTGCAGTTTGGACTCAAGTGACCATCTTTTATCAAGGCCTTGGACCCGGCCTTCGCACTCATCTAGACGCAGTTGCGGGTGGTTCAATCATGAATTTACCACCACAAACGGCTTGGGAAATGATCGATAGAATGTCGAAAAATAACTACCAATGGCCTACCGAGAGAGTAATACTTCCAAAGAAGGCGAGTGGAGTTTATGAAGTGGAAGCTTCCACTTCACTAGCTAATCAAGTAAAACTATTGCACAAGAAATTGGATGCTATGAATTTCTCGGTAAACCAAGTGCAAACGTGGTTTCAATCACACGGTGATAGACCGCCATTTCAACGTCAAGAGGGTTTTCAACCCAACACATTTCACAAACAAGGAGGTTACCAACCACAAGAAAAGAAACCGAGTTTTGAGGAATTGATGCTCCAATATATAAAGAAAAATGATGAACGGTGTCACAACCTTGAAATTAATGTGAGCAACATACAAACTCAATTGGGACAATTGGCTAGTCAACTCTCAGGTAGAACACCAGGATCGCTACCTAGCGACACCAAGAAAAACTCGAAAGAACAGGTTCAGGCCATCGCATTGAGAAGTGGTAAAAACGTTGGTGCTGAAAATTTACAAAAATCCGACTTGAACCGCGGCACTGAACCGCGGTCTGAAATTCCAGTGTCCAATTTTTCCGAACAGGACCGCGGCACTGAACCACGGCACACCATCTCAGACAAACAGTTTTCCGAACAGGACCGCGGCACTGAACCGCGGCACACCACCGAACCGCGGTCCAATGCCGCGGCACAGTTACCTGTTTCGGATAACGGCAAATCTGCATCCCGCACTGCTCCTGAACCTGTACAGCCACGACCACCTTTTCCTTTGGCACTAAAAAGGGGGAAACTTGATGCTCAATTTCTAAAATTTGTAGAAATGTTTAAACAATTGCGCATTAACATTCCTTTTGCAGATGCTATTCTCCAAATGCCAGGCTATGCTAAATTTCTCAAGGAAATTCTTTCGAACACACGCAAGCTTGAAGAACATGCAACCGTTGCACTCACCGAGGAATGTTCCGCGATACTTCAGAATAAGCTTCCCCTTAAGCTTAAAGACCCAGGGAGTTTCTCAATTCCTTGCACAATAGGTTCTCTTACTTTCTCTAAAGTTCTTTGTGATTTAGGAGCAAGTATTAATCTACTTCCTTTCTCGCTTTTCAGGAAGTTGGGGCTCGGAGAACCAAAGCCAACCACCGTTTCTCTCCAATTGGCGGATCGATCCATTAAGTACCCACGAGGGATGGTCGAAGACGTATTAGTCAAGGTTGATAAGTTCATCTTTCTGGTGGACTTTATAGTATTGGACATGGAAGAAGACGTTGAGATGCCACTTATTTTGGGTCGTCCATTCTTGAATACGGGTAAAGCTTTAATTGATGTCGCTAATGGTAAGCTCATACTAAGAGTAGGTGAAGATCAGGTTACTTTTAATGTATATCAAGCAATGAGGCATTCTTCCACTACCCCTACTTGTTATGCTATTGATATTGTTGATCATGCTTCTGTTGAGTACTTTCAGCTTCATAATGATGATAACTTATTAAAAACTTGCTTAATTGGCCCTATGGACAAAGAGACCGATGTGGAGCACTTACAAGAGATGTTGGCTAGCCTTGAGGCCAATCCGCCTAATAAGCGGAGTTATCGACCAAGATTTGAATCTCTAGATCGCCCATTGACCACTCCACCAAAACAATCAATAGAAGAATCTCCGACACTCGAACTCAAACCTTTACCATCTCATTTGAAATATGCTTTCCTTGATACTTCGGAAACTTTACCTGTGATTATTTCTTCATCTTTGACAGGAAGCATGGAAGAAAAACTATTACGAGTATTGAGGACTCACAAAAGGGCATTCGGTTGGAAGATCGCAGACATCAAAGGAATTAGTCCAGCTATCTGCATGCATAAAATCTTAATGGAGGACAATTACAAGACCACAATCCAACCTCAAAGGAGACTAAATCCAATGATGCAAGAGGTAGTAAAAAAGGAAGTGATTAAATTGCTTGACTCAGGTATAATATATCCTATTTCAGATAGTGCATGAGTAAGCCCAACCCAAGTCGTGCCAAAGAAAGAAGGAATAACCGTTATCTCAAATGAGAAAAACGAGTTAATCCCAACTCGCACCGTGACAGGTTGGCGTGTTTGTATTGACTATAGGAAATTAAATGATGCTACTAGAAAAGATCACTTTCCCCTCCCCTTCATTGACCAAATGCTAGAAAGGTTAGCCGGACATGAATTCTATTGTTTTCTAGATGGCTATTCGGGTTATAATCAAATTGCTATTTCATCGGAGGATCAAGAAAAAATGACTTTCACTTGTCCTTATGGTACATTTGCTTATAGACGAATGCCATTTGGCCTTTGTAATGCGCCTGCCACATTTCAGCGTTGTATGATGGCTATCTTTCATGATATGGTTCCAAATTTCATTGAAATATTCATGGGTGACTTCTCTGTTTTTGGCTCTTCATTTGATTCTTGTTTGAATAATTTATCATTGGTTTTACAGAGATGTGAGGATACTAACCTTGTTTTAAATTGGGAGAAGTGTCACTTTATGGTACAAGAAGGTATAGTTTGGGACATCGTATTTCACACAAGGGTATTGAGGTGGATCCCGCTAAAGTGGAAGTTATCGAGAAACTTCCTCCTCCCACATCTGTCAAAGGAGTGAGGAGTTTCTTGGGTCATGCCGGGTTTTATAGACGGTTTATTAAGAATTTTTCAGATATTTCGAAACCTCTATCTAATCTCCTCATGAAAGATGCACAATTTGATTTTGACGTTACTTGTTTACAGGCATTTCACACTCTTCAAGAAAAATTGATTACGGCTCCTGTGATCGTGGCACTCGATTGGAGTCTCCCGTTTGAGCTAATGTGTGATGCAAGTGATTTCGCGGTAGGTGCAGTCCTTGGTCAACGCAAGGATAAGGTATTTCGAACAATTTATTACGCGAGTAAGACACTTAATGATGCACAACAGAATTATGCAACTACTGAAAAAGAGTTCCTAGCTGTCGTATTCGCTTTTGATAAGTTCCATTCATACCTTGTCATGAATAAAGTCATTGTATACACCGACCATTCAGCTCTTAAATACCTCCTCTCTAAAAAATATGCAAAACCAAGATTGATTAGTTGGATTTTGTTGTTACAAGAATATGACCTAGAAATTAGAGACAAAAAGGGGGTAGAAAATGTTGTTGCGAACCACCTTTCTAGAATTGAGGACTCTCGGGTAGATATTTTAGATTCCACACCAATTTTAGAAGAATTCCCGGATGAACATCTTTATGCTATCATTAATGGACCCCGCCCCTGGTTTGCTGATATTGCGAATTATCTTGTCACGAGGGAACTCCCCCCAGATCTTACTTATCATCAGAGGAAGAAATTCCTATCTGAAGCTAAGCACTATTTGTGGGATGATCCTTTCTTGTTTAAAGTTTGTGCAGATTGTATTATCCGGAGGTGTGTTCCCTTCGAGGAAACAATGTCTATCTTGCGCCATTGTCACAATGGTGTCATTGGAGGACACTTCGGACCCACTAAGACCGCCCTCAAGGTGCTACAATCGGGTTTCTTCTGGCCTACTTTATTTAAAGATAGCCATGCTTTTGTTGCATCGTGTGATAAATGCCAACGTGTTGGCAATATTTCTCGAAAGCATGAGATGCCTTTAAATAATATGCTAGAATGCGAACTTTTTGATGTGTGGGGAATTGATTTTATGGGACCCTTCCCTAATTCTCATTCCCACAAGTACATACTTGTAGCCGTTGATTATGTGTCTAAGTGGGTTGAGGCGGAAGCATTGCAAACTAATGATGCTCGAGTAGTGCTAAGATTTTTAAAGAAGCATATTTTCACCCGTTTTGGCACTCCTCGAGCAATTATTAGCGATGGTGGCACACATTTTCGGAACAAACAATTTGATGCTCTTTTAACAAAATATGGTGTCACACATAAGGTCTCGACCCCGTATCACCCTCAAACGAGTGGACAGGTAGAAGTGTCGAATAGGGAAATTAAACGCATCTTAGAAAAAACAGTTAGTTCCTCTAGGAAGGATTGGTCCCTCAAGCTAGATGATGCACTTTGGGCATATAGAACCGCGTTTAAAACCCCAATCGGCATGTCACCTTACCGCCTTGTTTTTGGAAAAGCATGTCACCTACCTGTCGAACTTGAGCATAGAGCATATTGGGCTATTAAAATGCTTAACTTGATATGCAAGCTACAGGTAAAAATCAGTTACTCCAACTTAATGAGCTTGACGAATTTCGACATGAGGCATATGAGAATGCCAAGTTGTACAAGGAACGAACGAAGAAATGGCATGATCAAAGGATCACACCCCGGGAATTTCAAGTTGGCGATGTGGTACTTCTTTTCAACTCTCGCCTACGACTTTTTCCGGGCAAACTCCGTTCAAAGTGGTCAGGTCCTTTCACTATCACAAAGGTTTATCCATCCGGGGCTATTGAGATTCAAGACGAGGTAAAGGATACTTTTACTGTAAATGGGCACCGATTGAAACATTATTTTCATCAAGGATGGAGCAATGACAAGCACACCGTCCCGCTCCAGGATCCATCCCCGTGACCCCCTCTTGAAACGTCAAGCTAATGACTATAAACCAGCGCTTCGTGGGAGGCAACCCACGTTTTTCATGTTTTCTTAATTTTTCATTGATTTTCCTTTTGTTTTACTTCTTGAGCTGAGTTATTTTTGATTTCTTGTTTCAGGGTTTGTTGACTTTTCGGTTGCTGCGTTTTTATTTTCCAAAAAAAAAATAAATAAATAAAATTTGGGAACAGGACCGCAGTTCAGTGTCGCGGCACCTAGTCAATGCCTACACATCTCAGCACTGTACCGCGGCACAGGACCGCGGTCGTCTTTGAAAAAAATTCGGGCAAACGTTACGCACTTTCTGCGCCGTGGCTCGAAACCGCGGCGTCAATGTGATTTTCCAAAACCATACCGTGGTTCCCCCTCCCTTCTTTGCCAAGTGCACAAGTGCACCATTCCGCGTCCCTGGACCGCGGTTTTGTTTGTGCCGCGGCACGTCGCGGATACTCAGCACTTTAAGGGCTGAATTTTGCTTCATTTTCACCCTTATTCCTTTCTTCCACCCACCCAACCGTGGCATTGTTAACCTCCCCGCCCCAAAATCCGACCTTCTTTCACTTCCAAACATAAAAATCACCATTACCCATCCTATTTTCGATCTTTCCTCTCTATCCCACCGATTATTTTCGGATTTTAGGTGAATTTTGAGTGATTTTTCCTAGGGTTCATGCATAGGGCGAATTTTTTTCAAAATTTCACATTGGGGTCCGATTTTTATACCATTCCCATCGAATAAGGGCCGATTTGTTTGATTTTCAGAGTTTCAGAGTCGATTGCTGCTCACATTTCGAATTTCAGGGCCTATTCTAAAAAT
The DNA here is from genome assembly GCA_019426215.1 of Buddleja alternifolia. Lineage (NCBI taxonomy): Eukaryota > Viridiplantae > Streptophyta > Magnoliopsida > Lamiales > Scrophulariaceae > Buddleja > Buddleja alternifolia. The sequence continues at coordinate 25,925,868 of CM033390.1, read as the reverse complement.
TTAACTAATTTCAGTGGTTATTTTGCCAAATTTCAACCAATTCGGGGTTCTCTTTTTGCAATTTCCAGATTTACAGGGGCTGTTTGTGCTAGTGCGAATTGCTTTGGCACTTTTGGCCAACTCCGGGATTGTTTTCGGTGGGTAAGGCTTTTCGCTCCCTCTTGTATCTTTCGTTTATTCGTACGCCTTGCCGGCTTATTTTGTGTATCCTTGATTTGGTTGTTGGAATATCTGCATTCGGTTTTTGTTGTTGATGACAATATTGTGGTGTTGATTGGTGAGAAAATTGGTTTGTGGTGGTGTTGCATTGTGGGTCATTGTCGGTTTTTGCTTTGGGATTGAGTGCAATGCGTTCTAGCACACGTCGGGCCAATGAACCCTCTTCTTCTCAGGCTCCACCACCACCTGAGCCCGAAGAGTCTGAGGTTCCACTTTATGATAGATCCAAATTTGTGAGTTTAGAAGCATCTACACGCTACTCTGAGATTTTCCTGTCTAAGAATTGTGTTCCCGAGCGTGGAATAAATGTTACAGATCGGAATCAGGAAATTCTCTTTCAAATCCAAAACCGTGGGTGGACTAACTTTGTGAAAACCCCTCAGCCTGCTGTCCTCTCGGTGGTTCGTGAGTTTTATGCCAATGCTCACGACTTTGATTGAGTCAAACGGAAGAATAGGGTTAAAGTGCGGGGTGTGTCGGTTAAATTTGATAAGAAAACCATCCACCGACTCTTTGAGCTTCCATACGTTGGCAATGAGGAATTTGTGCACTTTGAGCCCGACCCTATGGAGTTGACGAACAACCTTTGCCACCCCGGGTCCACTTGGATAACGACTCGGGGCATTCCGGTCAAGTTTCCCCGCACGTGCCTTCTGCCCCAGGCCAAGCTATGGTATCTATTCATTACGGCCCGCTTTCTTCCCACCACATCGGTCAGTATGGTGCTAAAGAGCCGAGCAACTCTTCTTTATGCCATTATGAGTGGCCGCAGCATTGAGGTCGACCGCATATTAAACAAATCCCTGATCAGAGGCATTTTTACGTGTTTTTAAGCCCCTTTGCGTTTACGTTTTAGATTCATTTATCACTTGATTCTTGCCACATGTGCGTTTAATTCGTACATTAAGTGATTTCAGGTCTTAAATGGATACAATCGAAGAACGGGATGAAAAACGACGTATAAAACAAGTTTAGGCCAAATTGCTACGCACCCCTACGCCCAAGCGCCTTTCCACCCACGCCCAGGCGCCGGACAAGATGCAAATAACGTCAACATTCTGCTTACCACGCCTAGGCGCCATCCTGTCCACGCCTGGGCGTCGTATCTGCATTAGTTTCCACGGTTGAGCGCTATTTCCGTATGTTTAGAGACCAAATTGGATGAAGTATCCTTCTACAAAGTTGTAGAACTATGTGTTAGCTTCAAATGAGGGCTTGAATCATCCAAATCGGAGTTCTGTGGAGAGAGTTATAAAGAAATTACGATTGCTGCGCTGGACAGAGACAAATACGCTCAGCATTCTGCCGACGACGCCTAGGCGCCGTCATGCCCCCGCCTAGGCGTGACCACACCCGAGTTTTGATTCCTTTCAGCCAAAAGTTCATCATTTGATGGGGGAATGGAATATTTAAAGCCAAGATGACATGCACATGTGTGGGGGACATGCAAGAGGGGAAGGGGAATTGTTTATTGCACACCATGATGGGGTTTGGAGTAGAATAAAGAGCCCATCATTTCTTGTCCATAGGGGGCATCTTCTTCACACTTGACCGATCACTTTGGAGAGAGGGGGGGGGGGGGGGGGGCTTCACTCTGGACCATTATTGGAGGATAGGGGAGAGGTGAAAGCCATCATTCATTCTTCACTTATCATCATCATCGTTCTTGGAGGAGAAGAGAGGATCATTTATTCCTCATCCATCACTATTGAAGATCATCATCAATCACACTTGAGGGAGTTTTAATTGCTTTTCATTGCATTCTTATGTTCATGATTATGTATATGACAACATTAGATTCTTTTAAACCATTGATGATGAGCTAATCTTGTAAGACTAGGGCCATGTAAGGCCAAATTGTGATATATGCTTATAATAGATGATTGTTGAGGTTGTTCTTATATTGTTATGTGATGTGAATTGTGTTTTTGTCTATCTTTCATATACTTGATCACTATATGTTAGAATCTTATGTCTAGGTTAATATTTTGGGAGAAAATTGACTTAGGGTGCAAGAAATTCACATCATGACCCGTAACTAATGAGGAATTGCCCTAGACATAGGTAAAGATTCCTGGGTGAAGTCGTTCGAGTTAAATCGAGTGAGCTCTAGTATGTTAATGCATGTTTAGTGGTTAGATTTCCGGATAGGAATATTTGGGAAATCACGATCTAAGCATAGGAGTTATTACGCGAGACATCGGTTATTCTCTACCTTAGGAGTTCTCACCATAACAATATAAGTGTAATCCTTCAACAAGAACCTTTATAAGTATAATTGATCAATTTCGACCTAGCATGTGCCTTAGTCTCCCTTTACAATTGGTTTTAATTCATTTGCATAACCTTGTTCTTATTGTACATGTTTTACATTCAATTTACTTTTATTGTAGTTGTTCTTTGTATAAAATCATAAACTAGAATTCAAGTCTCCGTGGTTCGACAACCCGGACTTTTAGTCCACTTTTATTACTACACACGACTAGTGCACTTGCTATCATAGCACGTTAGTTATTAGCATGTCAAGTTTTTGGCGCCGTTGCCGGGGACTTGTTTATTTTAGTTTTTGATTTTAGTGCAAGTTTTTTCTTTCTTTTTTTTAGTATTTATTTTATTTCTGTTTCGTATTTCAGGACTAGCTAGCAATGGCTGGTAACTTTCCAGATATTAGCCTTCCGAAAAATAGAGAGTGGTTGCAAAATATCATACAGGCTATGCAACCACCAGTGCCTCTTGCATCCATTCGTAGTAGTCAACCACGACGAGTTCACCCTATACAGAGACCTGTGATTATTCCGGACTTCACCACACCAAATATCCAAGTTCCGCCTCACCTACTCACCATGGTTCAGAACAACCCATTTTATGGGGATCCAAGCGAATCACCATATGATCACTTGGAAAATTTTGACAACACCCTCTTAACCATACAACTCCATCCAAGAGATCTCGACTCTCTTCGCTTTCGATTCTTCCATTTTTCCCTCAAGGATAAGGGAACCACTTGGTATAAGTCTCTTCTCCCACAATCCATCACGACTTGGAAAAAGCTTACGGATTTATTTTTGGATAAATTCTTTCCACCATCAAAGGTAAATGAGCTCCAAAGTGAAATATGGGGATTTAAGCAGAAAACAAATGAGTCATTGGCAAATGCATGGGTAAGGTACATGTTTATGCTTAGAAAATGCCCATCACATAATTACTCTCTATGCGATCTTGTGCAATATTTTTATGATGGGGTTCGATCGAGGGTTAGGCATCGACTCAATGCTGGAGCCGGTGGTGATTTATTGGGATTAGATGATCAGACTGCATGGAGAACACTTAAGCAATTGGCACAAGAGGATGAGTGGTACCCTGAGGATGATGTTGAAGAAATTTCCCCCAAAAAGGTTACGAGTGTTAAAGCGGTTGAGGAAATTGGCAATTTTGAGGAAAACCCGAAGGGGCAAGGAAATTATCAACAAGACCAAGTGAGAATTCCTACTCCAGAGGAACAATTTGATAACACCATTGGAGAGCTCCGCCTTACGATGAAGGATGTATGGCGGGAAATGAAGGAGATGAGTCATCAACTCAAGCAACTATCGAGCGACATGTCTGAGAAAGCACTGGGGGCACTGGCGTGTGACACTGAAGAGAATTTGAAGGAGGAATACAACATCGTGATGTTGATTGAAGGAAAGTTGGAAAATTTGAAAGATTATCTCTAGTGTTGAGCACATAGATGATTGTTGAGGTTGTTCTTATATTGTTATGTGATTACTCCAATTACACGAACTTGAGGAATGGCGCCATCAAGCGTATGAGAACGCCAAACTTTACAAGGAGCAAATGAAAACATGGCATGATAAGCGTATTATTCCCCGAAAATTTCAAGAAGGAGATAAGGTTTTACTATACAATTCTCGCCTTCGACTTTTTCCCGGGAAGCTCAAGTCAAAATGGTCGGGACCATTTGTTGTATCTCGTGTGTATGCTTCTGGTGCCATTGAACTTATAACGGATAATGGACGAACCTTCATGACAAACGCCCAAAGGTTAAAGCATTACATTGGGATTGACGGGTCGAGGGATAAAGTGACCATTCCCCTCCAGGATCTTTAGCGATTCTTTATCTCAAGTCGAGCTACCGACTCTAAACTAGCGCTTCTTGGGAGGTAACCCAAGTTTGTAAGTTTTCTTTTCTTTTTGCTTTCATTTTTGTTTTGTTTAGTTTGTTTCTTTTTATTGTGTTCAAACATGCACTTTGGGCATATATGTTTTTCTTATGCTTGATGGTTTAAAAAGTTGAAGTGTTAGATATGATGCACATTTGGACCCCACCTTTAGAGATTCTTATTTTACTCGATAAGAGGAGAAACTTTGTAAGGATGCATTGGAAGCTTAAGGATGTTCTTCAATATCCTTGGTTGTAAGTGTTCTTTTACCTTTGTGTATGCATGTTGTAACAACATTGGGGACAATGTTGGATTTAAGTTTGGGGGTAGAAGAGTATCTATTTTGAATATTGAAAATGCAATCCTAATTTTTAACTTGAATTTGGGGAAAGTTTGTTTGATATCATGTTTATATGCTTCTTTGTTGAGAAAATCAAGCATGAAAAATTTTTAGTCCTTCCAATTGATGCATTGAAATTGATTTACTTGGAAAAATGACATGAATTCTTGAAATAATCTGAATTTAATGGAATATATATATCTTTGAAATTGCTCGTGGAGACCTTAGACTAGAATTGATTCTTTAGATGATTCACAATGCACTTAAATCGAAGGTAGAGGAGTTGAGAGGATAACCATCTTGAGACACTTAAGGAATTATTCCCAGAAATATTAACTTAGATTTCTCATAAGGTTATAAGTTAAGTAGTAATTTTATATGCTAACAATGAATTGAAAATGTTGAATTTTGGTATGACCAAAAGTGGTCAGGCTAATACGTACCGGAGGTGAAAAGTTTCATGCCTATATACTGTACTATTATGCTAATTTGAGCTATGCTCAAGCCAAAAGAAGTGAATTGTTTAAAAGATCTAGTTTTATTTCGTGGCCTTTGATACTCAAGTGATTAAATCCTTAGGAGTGTCTCTACACTTAATGCCCTAAAACTATCTAGTTTGGGAGTCATTGGTCTAAAACTTGTTACATGGGTGTCATAGAAAGCCTAATGGAATAAAACATTGCACATGATCTAGCCTTAATGAAGTTTAATGGAAATTCCATATGAATTGAATGTTGAATATTTGAGACAATGAAATTTAAATGGCTATGAGATTTTCTATAATTCTTGTGCCTTGTGTTTGATCAAAAGTTGATAGATATGGGATTAATGTCCAAAATTTGGTAAGGATGCCTCTCGACTATAATACCCTAGATTTATTTTTCACTATACCCTAGGGAGTCATTTCAAGTATTGGTGTCACATGAGCAAAAGTAGTTGATATGTATATATATATTTGTAAACTTTAAAAGGTTGATTTTATGCCATTCATTCTTCTTGATCATATTGAGATGTGTTGATTCGGTTGGGATTGAAAATTTGCTAGATTTTGTGGGTATATCTTATGCAAACCCTCACGAGACTATAACTCGTCCTTTGAGGTAACTCAAAGGTTTAAAGGCTTGTTGCACCCGCTTAGTGCAATCGTTTACTCCACGAAAGTGAGTTAGTTAGTTGTTTTGTTTTCTCCCATTGAATGATGTTGGTCTTGCCTTATAGCTTTTATTGCTCGAGGTCGAGCAATTGATAAGTTTTTTCTTTCTTTTTTTTAGTATTTATTTTATTTCTGTTTCGTATTTCAGGACTAGCTTGCAATGGCTGGTAACTTTCCAGATATTAACCTTCCGAAAAATAGAGAGTGGTTGCAAAATATCATACAGGCTATGCAACCACCAGTGCCTCTTGCATCCATTCGTAGTAGTCAACCACGACGAGTTCACCCTATACAGAGACCTGTGATTATTCCGGACTTCACCACACCAAATATCCAAGTTCCGCCTCACCTACTCACCATGGTTCAGAACAACCCATTTTATGGGGATCCAAGCGAATCACCATATGATCACTTGGAAAATTTTGACAACACCCTCTCAACCATACAAATCCATCCAAGAGATCTCGACTCTCTTCGCTTTCGATTCTTCCATTTTTCCCTCAAGGACAAGGGAACCACTTGGTATAAGTCTCTTCTCCCACAATCCATCACGACTTGGGAAAAGCTTACGGATTTATTTTTGGATAAATTCTTTCCACCATCAAAGGTAAATGAGCTCCAAAGTGAAATATGGGGATTTAAGCAGAAAACAAATGAGTCATTGGCAAATGCATGGGTAAGGTACATGTTTATGCTTAGAAAATGCCCATCACATAATTACTCTCTATGCGATCTTGTGCAATATTTTTATGATGGGGTTCGATCGAGGGTTAGGCATCGACTCAATGCTGGAGCCGGTGGTGATTTATTGGGATTAGATGATCGGACTGCATGGAGAACACTTAAGCAATTGGCACAAGAGGATGAGTGGTACCCTGAGGATGATGTTGAAGAAATTTCCCCCAAAAAGGTTACGAGTGTTAAAGCGGTTGAGGAAATTGGCAATTTTGAGGAAAACCCGAAGGGGCAAGGAAATTATCAACAAGACCAAGTGAGAATCCCTACTCCAGAGGAACAATTTGATAACACCATTGGAGAGCTCCGCCTTACGATGAAGGATGTATGGCGGGAAATGAAGGAGATGAGTCATCAACTCAAGCAACTATCGAGCGACATGTCTGAGAAAGCACTGGGGGCACTGGCGTGTGACACTGAAGAGAATTTGAAGGAGGAATACAACATCGTGATGTTGATTGAAGGAAAGTTGGAAAATTTGAAAGATTATCCTCTGCACAGCACTTTCGAAAATGCAGGCCATGACGTTCAAACATCCGTGGCAGACCCCTCCATCAATGAGCATTCGACTCCTATCCATTCTGAGGCTGTTGCCATTCCTTTGCCTTCCTCCCTAGATATAGGTAAGTCGGTACTTGATGCCGCCGATGGTAAGTTGTCAATGAATATAAAAGATGATATGGTTAATTTCAATAACTATGAGGTTTTTGAGCATCCACTTGATTTGGATTTGAATTTACACATTGATGCTTTTGATCCTTTTAGTGTTGAGCACTTTCAGAAAAAACGAGCCAATAATCTTCTACATCCATACATCATGGAGTTGAAATATGTCAAGATAATTGGTGAAGAAAAACGAGATATTATCTCTAGCTTGGAGAAAAGTTCACACTATCACCCGAAGCATGGGGAAGATAGGGTAATTGAAGTGTTGAGGGACAATGGAAAAACTCGTGAGTGGATGATTTCTTGGTCTCAACATAGGGTATTTTTCACAAAGAATCGGCAAATCTTCTTTCCAAATGACCAAAGAGTGAACCGAAACATGAGAATGGATTGGAGAACAAATAAGGCATTCATACGGAACCCTCCTTAAGCCGGCCCGATAAAGTCAAGCTAATGACTTTAAACAAGCGCTTCTTGGGAGGCAACCCAAGTTTGTAAGTTTTCTTTTCTTTTTGCTTTCGTTTTTGTCATGTTTAGTTCGTTTCTTTATGTTATGTTCAAGCATGCACTTTTGGCATGCTTCTCTTTGAGTCTTGATGGTTTGTATTGTGAGTACATAACATGTAGTAGCCGAGTTTTGCATTGGAGATCTTTCGTTGTGGATTTGAGCTTGGAGTGGATCTCACGTGATTTAAGGGTTGCTTTTTAGCACCCTTGTTGTAAGTACTCTCGTTTACCCCCTTTTGAGTGTGTATGATTGAGTCAACATTGAGGGCAATATTGAGTTTAAGTTTGGGGAGGGGTGTGGCATAAATAGCGCTTATTAATCTTATGTGTCATCTGATCTTGTTTGTAGCTCAAGTTTGGGGGAATCGTTGCTATTGCATGTGTTTTGTACTAATTTTTGTGAAAATTCAAGCATAACAAATTTTTGGATAGAATTTTAACCCTTCACTCGATGCATTGAGAATGGTTAATTTGAATCAATGACATGTTTTCTCTATCAATTTGAACTTTTATGACTATACACATCGTTTCCTTGCTTGTGGGACCCTAAACGTGACTAGATTGTCCTTAAGATGATTCACATATGCACATAAGTCGACGGTAGAGGAGTCGAGTGGACAACCATTTTGAAACATTTAAAGGCTTGATCCCGGAAATATCAACTTAGATTTTTCACATGTGTTATGAGATGAGAATGTTAAATTTGTATGCTTAACAATAATAAAAGAGGTTGAACATTGGTATGACTGCAAAAATCAGGCTTAATAGATACTGGGGGCGAAGAGCACCATGCCTAGAATACTGTACTATTAAGCTAATTTGAACTAGAGCTCAAGCCAATGCAAGTGTTAACTGAATAAGGACCTAGTTTGATTTTGTGGCCTTTGACACTCGAGTGATTAAGCCCTTAGGAATGTCTCTACATTTGATACCCGAAAGCCGTCTGGTTTAGGAGTTATTGGCCTAAAGCTCGTTACAAGGGTGTCATAGAAAGCCTAAGAGGATCGAACATTGCACATGGTCTAGCCTCTAATGTTCGAGTTGAAAGTGCACAAGTTAAAGCCGAAAGTGGAATGAAGTGATGAATTTTTAAGTGGCTATGAAGTTGTATTCAATTCTCGTACCATGTGAATAATCAAAAGTTGATAAATATGGGGTTAATGCTTGAAAAGTGGTAAGAATGCCACTCGACTATAATACTTGAGATTTATTACACTACACCCTTAGGATGATCTTTTCGATGTTAAGGCGTAACATGAGCAAGTGGGTGACGTGTATATATATGTAACTTGAGCTTAAACAGGTGAATTCATACCATTGTGTGCTATTAATCATTGTAATTTACGTTGAGTGATCGGGGTTGAAAATCTTGATTTTGTGGGTATATCGTCTGCAAACCCTCACGAGACTATAACTCGTCCTTTGAGGTAACTCAAGGGTTCAAAGGCTTGTTGCATCCGCTAAATGCAACCGCTTGCTCCACGAAAGTGAGTTGTGTAGTTTCTTTTCTTTTACCTCTCTGTTTTTGATGATGAGCACGTATCCTATGCCTTCTCTTATTGCTCGAGGACGAGCAATAGATAAGTTTGGGGGTGTTGATCAGAGGCATTTTTACGTGTTTTTAAGCCCCTTTGCGTTTATGTTTTAGGTTCATTTATCGCTTGATTCTTGCCACATGTGCGTTTAATTCGTGCATTAAGTGATTTCAGGTCTTAAATGGATACAATCGAAGAACGGGATGAAAAACGACGTATAAAACAAGTTTAGGCCAAATTGCTACGCACCCCTACGCCCAAGCGCCTTTCCACCCACGCCCAGGCGCCGGACAAGATGCAAATAACGTCAACATTCTGCTTACCACGCCTAGGCGCCATCCTGTCCACGCCTGGGCGTCGTATCTGCATTAGTTTCCACGGTTGAGCGCTATTTCCGTATGTTTAGAGAACAAATTGGATGAAGTTTCCTTCTACAAAGTTGTAGAACTATGTGTTAGCTTCAAATGAGGACTTGAATCATCCAAATCGGAATTCTTTGGAGAGAGTTATAAAGAACATACGATTGCTGCGCCGGACAGAGGCAAATACGCTCAGCATTCTGCCGACGACGCCTAGGCGCCGTCATTCCCCCGCCTAGGCGTGACCACACCCGAGTTTTGATTCCTTTCAGAAAAAAGTTCATCATTTGATAGGGGAATGGAATATTTAAAGCCAAGATGTCATGCACATGTGTGGGGGACATGCAAGAGGGGAAGGGGAATTGTTTATTGCACACCATGATGGGGTTTGGAGTAGAATAAAGAGCCCATCATTTCTTGTCCATAGGGGGCATCTTCTTCACACTTGACCGATCACTTTGGAGAGAGAGGGGGGGGGGGAGGCTTCACTCTGGACCATTATTGGAGGATAGGGGAGAGGTGAAAGCCATCATTCATTCTTCACTTATCATCATCATCGTTCTTGGAGGAGAAGAGAGGATCATTCATTCCTCATCCATCACCATTGAAGATCATCATCAATCACACTTGAGGGAGTTTTAATTGCTTTTCATTGCATTCTTATGTTCATGATTATGTATATGACAACATTAGATTCTTTTAAGCCATTGATGATGAGCTAATCTTGTAAGACTAGGGCCATGTAAGGCCAAAATGTGATATGTGCTTATAATAGATGATTGTTGAGGTTGTTCTTATATTGTTATGTGATGTGAATTGTGTTTTTGTCTATCTTGCATATACTTGATCACTATATGTTAGAATCTTATGTCTAGGTTAATATTTCGGGAGAAAATTGACTTAGGGTGCAAGAAATTCACATCATGACCTGTAACTAATGAGGAATTGCCCTAGACATAGGTAAAGATTCCCGGGTGAAGTCGTTCGAGTCAAATCGAGTGAGCTCTAGTATGTTAATGCATGTTTAGTGGTTAGATTTCCGGATAGGAATATTTGGGAAATCACGATCTAAGCATAGGAGTTATTACGCGAGACATCGGTTATTCTCTACCTTAGGAGTTCTCACCATAACAATATAAGTGTAATCCTTTATCAAGAACCTTTATAAGTATAATTGATCAATTTCGACCTAGCATGTGCCTTAGTCTCCCTTTACAATTGGTTTTAATTCATTTGCATAACCTTGTTCTTATTGTACATGTTTTACATTCAATTTACTTTTATTGTAGTTGTTCTTTGTATAAAATCATAAACTAGAATTCAAGTCTCCGTGGTTCGACAACCCGGACTTTTATTCCACTTTTATTACTACACACGACTAGTGCACTTGCTATCATAGCACGTTAGTTATTAGCGTGTCAATCCCTGTTGGAATCGATTCAGAAGAGCACTACACAGAATCTGGCGCACCCTCATTTGATCACTGCCTTAGCTATACGCGCGGGTGTCTCTATTCACTCTTCTGAGGCCACGACACGGCCTATGGGCGATCTTGATGATGCCAGCATTGCCGCACCGTTTCCACTACTTTATGCGGATGCTGGTGCTGCTGATGTACCTCCTCATATGCAGGCTCCCGCTGTCCCTCCCCCAGCCCCACGTTCTCAGACTGCGAGGTATGAACACCTCGATGCTCAGATACATGCTTTACGGATGGATCTGCATCAGGGTTTTGATACGATGATGACAACCTTTCACGGGATCACTACACTGTTGGACCGAACTGAGAGGCGCCAAAAGCGCCTATGGGATTATCAGATACACAGTTTCGAGAACCTCCACTCCGGCTCCAGTACCCCACTTTCACCCCCTGCCTGGGAATCCCCACCCCATCCACAGCCCGACACTTCCGAAGCTCCTGATGACGCTATGCCCACATCCCCTTACACATTTTATTATTTTTCTTTTCTTCCTTTTGAACGGTTGTATTGTTGGCTTTTCACGTTTATTGTCGTTTTCTGGTTGTGGTGTTTATGCTTTTCTCATTCTGTGTGACCTTAGTGTTATGATGCTCTTTCTTATCTTTTCTAACTCAACAGATGACTCGCCTTTAGTTTCAGACTCTACGCCTTGTTGCTCTTTCGTTTTTTGGACATCACTTACCTTCCACACTCAGGGACGTCTTTCTTTCTTCTTCTTTGCATCTATATGTCCGTTCATTGGGGGCAATGTACTAGATTAGTTGGGGGGTGGGTTTAGACGTCCCATATTTTATTGTGATGAGGCGAATTGGTGTAATTTGTGCTCATTTGTTAAGATTCATGCTTGATTTGGGATTAGAAAACTGTGATAATCAATGATTTCATGATTTGTCATACTTTTGCTTGGAGCATGATTCGTTTGAGTGTCTCTACTTCATTTAAGATGAAATCATTTGTCGTGTTTTACATGTGAAAGCCTTTTTAGCCATGCTTATGTGAATTGTTGAGGATTTAAAGCATTGAACTTTCACTTTTGTCGATTTTGAAGTGTGTATTGATTGTGCGAAGTCATGAAATGATTTAGGCCATCTTTCATTGTCTCTAGCCTTACATTTAGCCTTCACTATATTGCATAATCTCTAGACCTTGTTTTGAGCCATATTGATAAGAATGGAGTGTGCTAAGCACACTAAAAACCACCATTCGTCTTTTTTTCGTAAGCCACACCAACCACCCTTTAGCCTAAAAGTAAAACAAAGTCTATTTCCTAATTGAGAGAGCATAGAACTTCATATCATTTGATATTTATTTGGGTATACACTTTGTTTTGGGTATCGAAGCTCATTGATTAGTGGTTTAGAAGGTGGTGTTGTTCTTGCTTATGATAAAATATTGGAGGTTTGGATTTTATGTGAAAAGAGGGGATGAAATGAAGAATTGAAAGTTGGTTAAATAGTCGAGATATATATATAAAAAAAACAAAAAAAAAAAAGAAAAAAAAATATTTGTGCTCTCGACAAGGCTATGAACTAGACTTCAATGTGATAAGTGATAAGTGACAAGTTTGGGAGTTGTGAGCTTGAAAAGAAAAGAAAAAAAAAGGAAATTTAAAAGTGATAAGTGACAAGAGGTGCAGAATTGTTCGGTTGATAAGTGAGTGTTTAGCTCAAAAATATTGCGTTGTATGCTCTCTTGAATTTAGTCACTTTATCCATATATTCCCGTCCAAGCCATTACCTAGCCTTACGTTACAAGCCGAAAAGACTTTTTGATCGTGACTTTCACACTTCATACACACCGAAAAGTTAACAAAGATTTGGATTGTTTCAATATTTTTATTATCTAATGAGTTTGCATAATCATGTTTTTAAAAATGTGCTTTTGACATAAAAATAATAGATATGGAGTTCATGATTAAGAGATGGATTTCGAGATGTTTTAGAGGTTTTCAAATTGTTGAATGTTCTAGGCAACGTGTAACTTATCATGACTATTTTCGAGGGAGTAACACTCACCTCTTTTGTGGGAAGTGCAAAAATTGAGCCTCATGTGCATACTTGGTTCTGAAACATTCAGCCTTTAAAAGATCCCGAATCACAGCGGACAATCTGAACTTATGAGTATTTGTTCACCATCTATTGATCGAGACGATCAAAGCCTAGTTGGGGGGTAGTTGATAAGTTCACATTTTACAAGTTTTTTACCCCTTTGATTTAGGTATTTTCGTCATAATTTAGTAATGAATATCCTGCATAGTGCTTTGATTCGTTTCAATTTCATGTGTGTAGGGATGTAAGTCAAATAGATCAATTATTGAGTAAGAAGGCAGAACAAGAGAAGGAAAAGCGAAGAAAAATATGAATCTGCCATTCTGGACCGCGGCACAGAACCGCGGCACTAAACCCGGCGCAAGACCGCGGTCGCGGTACAATGCCAAATGAGAAACCCGGATAGGACTGCGGCACAGAACCGCGGCCTTGTTATGACCCTTCGGCACCCTGTTAGGCCTCGGCAAACCGCGGCATGACTTGATTTTTAGACCGCGGCACTGTGCCGCGGCACTGCTTGCCATCCGAGCCGCGGTCGGTTTAGAATGTGTGCCGCGGTCCGATTTCCCCGATGCCCTAATTTTAAGTGCGCCGTTTTCCTGCTTTATAACACACTTTTCTCTTGGAAAACACTTACACTTGTTCTAAAAACACATAGGGAAGCCATAGGAAGACCCAAGGAAGTTTGAGGAGCCATTTTCATCATCAAAAGCTTGGATTCACACCTTGTAATAGGGAGTAATTCAACTCTTTCTCTTTGATTAGTTTATCAACTATGTCTTATAGAATTGTTGAATCATTTGTTATTATAAGTATGAGCTAAGCATCTTTGTGGTTGGGTTATGTAAATACTTTGTGATGTTTTGTGTTTAATGAATGATTAATTTCCGGATTTATTACATTCTTGTTACATGTTTGATTTTATGCTTAATGCTTTCACATGAATGATCACCATGTGTTTGATATAATGCTTTGTCTTGAGACCGAGAGGAGATAAATAAAGGGAGATCGAAAAATCAAACATCATAACGTAACAATTGACTAGAGATAGAATCGATTGCGTTGTGTGGCTTTTTGTGATAAGATGACCCGATTGAATGTAGGATCTTCGTAAGCAAGGAATTCCTTTGAACCTAAATGCATGTTAGTTAATTCAATCTTCACTATAGAGATATAGGAAGTTGTTAACTAGTATAGGCTTGTTATTTCAAGAGATTGAATAATAAATACATTAGGGGGTTTCGCCATAACAAGAGCGTTCTAAAAATCCGGATAATTGAGAGTTCATGAACATAGAATAGAACATAGTAGGATCATAACCCAATCACCTCTTTCCATTCGATTTATTATCTTGTTTATCACATAGTTGTCTTTGATTATTTTCATAGTATAATCAACCATCATCTTATAATTTGATTTAACTTAGAGTTAGATAATATAGCAATTACGAGCATTGAATCCAATTGTCCCTGTGGAGACGATACACCTCGTGCTAAATAGTCCACTTTATTACTTTGCACGACCTAGTATACTTGCTAGGATTTCGCGTGTCAAACAATGAAAACACGTTGTCTCTAAATAATCATGTGGATTGATGGGCAGGAAAAATTTCTTCCTCTTCTTCCTTGTTCACCGACGGCTAGGTGTTTTTGGAGAGAGGGAGGAGTTTTTCTTTTTCTTTCTAGGAGAGTTGTGTGAATTATGAATTCATCTAGGTCAAAAGTCTTTAAGTGATTTATTTTATATCACCTAACTTGTTGACCAAGACAAGAGACAAGAGTCCAAGTTGGGCATCCTTAACCCACCCATATGAGGCGCCCATATGGACCCTCTTATTTGGCTCTGCTTGTCTCTTGTTTTAATTAATTATCTATTATTTAATTAATTATTCATTATATCCAATAAATAAATAAATTAAATAACCAAATTAATTAGATAAATTAATTCATTAATTTATTTTCTTAAGAAATTAATCAATAATTAATCTTATCTTTATAGTTAATTATCTCATCTAATGAGAAATTGCTTAATCATATTTAATTTATCCCATAAATAAAATCTCCTATAATAAAATAGAAAAATCTTTTTATTTTTGTTTATCAATCCTTTAGGGCGATTCTTTAGATTCGTCTCGTTTGGAAATGAGAGGAATCAAGTGGGTAACACCTAGCCAGTCACGTGGCCCACTTCGTAGTCCAGACGAAATCGAATGAATGGATCATTCCACAACCTTCCAATCGTAAATTCCATATATGTATAAATCCTTTGTGCACCTGTCCCAATCAAGTGAGAGTCATGGTGATGTCAAACTCACTGAACTTGACCATATGTATTAATTATAATAATACCAGATCATTGAGTTCGATTTAGTGACTTGCACAATCGTCTCTATTGCTTTGGCCAAAGACTTTGATCTCCATTATCTATAATCACATAGGACACTTTCTCGTTCACTCATGAGAGAACAAATCTCATGTTAGTTATCAGCTAAGACTACCACTTGCCCATCAAGCTGTTAGGAATCCTCTAGAGCGAAAAACGCAGCGGAAATTTTTTTAGGATTCCTAAAGGTGGATCACTTTAATGGAATTTGATGATTTTTAATAGTTTTCAAAAAACTAAACGAAATTGATTTACCTTATCGATTTCGTATATTGAATTCGCGTAACAGCAACTCTTTGAGCTCCTGTCTCTAAAGATCCACGCGAAATGAGCCTTCCAAAGATCTCCAAAATTCTCCCTCTTGATGATGGTGGATGGCTAGGGCGAGAAATTTGTGATAGGGTTCCTTCTTCCTTTTTGTGTGTTATGCAACTAGGGTTACCATGACTTGTTAGCATTAGAGCTACCTTACAATTCTAGTGACTTAACTATCAAGTTGGAGTCTCCTTGGACTCTATGGTGGCTGCCCCCTAGGGCTCCTTTTGGACGTGGGTGGGCTTTAAGTTGGCCCAGTCAACTTAGTCCACCTTTTAATATATATTTAATTTAAATCCCATTTAAATCCAATATATATATTAATTAATTCATTCATTCATTCCATTTAATTAATTTAATTAATTTTCCAATAAAATAATTTAATTTAATCTAATTAAATTAAATATTTAATTTATCTATTTAACCAATAAATCAATACTTCCAATTAATTATATCTTTCTAAAAGATCAACACAAGAAGACACCCTGTTCGTTTCTTATAGCGCGACTCTTTAGGTTCGTCTCAATTGGCAATGGGAGGAATCACCAAAGGATGTGAGTGTCACCTAGCCAGTCTCGTGGACTCACATCGTAACCAATTGAGTACAAAATGAATGAATCATTTACGAACCTCTGGACCATAAATACCATATGCGTATAAGCGATTCACTGCCGTATCCCGATCAAGTGAGATTCATTGTTTATGTCAAACTCACTAAACTTGATACTGTGCATTTAATCATAGCATGATGAAATTACCAAACTACCCTCCAAGTCTCACATGAGTTAGTTTCATTGCTTTGGCCAAAGACTTATAATTTCATATGCCTATGATCGCACATGATACTTTCTCATTTACTATTGAGACAATGAATCCCATCTTGGCGATCACTGAACAAGTGCTACTTGACTCATTGAGATCGCACTTCGAGGTTGGCCCCAGCAAAGGGTGAGTTGGGCCTAACTACTCTAGTAACAGACTAAATAGTATAAGTACATTGATCATGAACCCTCAGGTCTAAGGCTCACGCATACTATTACGGTCAGTAATCTAATCATTGACAATCACAGAGTAAATACCCATGGGATAGGATTGCTACGAGCCATGTTTGAATATATCAATTCCATGGATATATCTATGACACGTGTTCTCACTATCCCATAGTGTTTGACTGGCACTCTTTGTCAAAGCATGTGTCATACAAGTCGAATCTTAATGCCCAATTAAGATTCCTTGACTTGCGAACCCTTTTAAGTGATCAGGAGTAAGACTCTTCCCGTGCCACTCTTTATTGCATAAAGGGCGAAGAGTCAACCTTGATACACATGGACTATTTGTTCAATACTTATTGATGCCATGAAGTTTTACATGAACAGAATAATAATTGCCTTTATTAATTATCAGTTTGTACAACATAATTGAATACCTTATACAATCAATTTGTCCTCATTGGCATCTAGGGAATTTACCTAACACAAGCTGCATTTCGAGGTCGATCCCACCAACGGGTGAATTGGGTCTAACTACTCTAGTGACAGACTTGACATCACAAGTGTATCTTCAGCCTGATACTTCAGGTCAAAGGTTCACCTATACCTATTACGAATAATCAGTTCTGTTATTGACAATCACAGAGTGAATACCCATGTGACAGAACCGATGCGAGTCGTGTTCGAGCATATCCGTTCCACTGATGTGCCTACAACCTTAAGCTCTCACCATCACATGGTGTTTGACTGACACTCCCACGTCAAAGCTCAGATTGTACAAGTATTCCTAGTCTTTATTTGTCTATTAAAGACTTTATATCACTTGCGAACTTGTTTAAGTAATCAAGATCAATCTCTCTAGTGCCTATCTTCCTATCCCATAGGAAGTAAAGAGATTTCACTGAAAACATGGACAAAACGTTTTACACTACTTATAGATGCAAATAAGATTTAAGTGAAAACAAATCAATGACTTTTATTAATATAAGATAATAAGTTTATTACAAGTGAGATGCCCTATCATTCTATCCTCTATGGCATCTGAGGGCATAATCCTAACACTCATATCTGCTGCATTGAGTGTTGAAAGTAGAGAAAAAAGTAACCAACAAGGTGGTCATAAGGGTAGAAGTCGATCCAAGTCAAAGGGGCGAGGGAAGTCCAAGCCGTGCAAGGATTCTGATTGCTGGGGTGGCGGTATAAAGGGCCATTACAAGAGAGGTTGTCCAGCAAAGACAGGACAAAATCAACACTGGGAACATAAACAAGCAAACGCAGTCGTAGACGATGTCAGAGATGTGTTTGTTTGGTGTATTGACAATCCAGTTGACCAATGGGTACTGGATTCTGGTGCGTCATTTCATTCTACTCCATGTAAAAGATTATCGTACAAATTATATTTTTGAGAAATTTGGAAAGGTATTTCTTACAGATGACGAGCTCTTCGAAATTGTTGGTAAGGACGATATAATAGTAATGACAACACAGGGGATGCAATTGAAACTGCAAAAAGTTAGGCATGTTCCGGGTTTGAAGAAAAATTTGATCTCCATGGATTAAATCGACAGTGATGGATGCACTATGGTATTTGGTGGTGGTGTGTGGAAAATCATCAAGGGTAATATGGTGGTGGCACGTGGTACGAAGTCTAGAACTTTGTACACAATTGAAATAAGAAAGGACTCATTAGCTGCAGTCGAAGCCACAAAGGATGTGCACTTATGCCCAAGCGACTCGATCATATGAGTGAGAAGGGAATGAAGATCATGGCATCCAAGGGTAAGTTGCCAATTTCTAAAATGGTTGAGTTAGGTCTTTGCGAAGACTGTGTACTTGGGAAGCAGAAAAATGTGAGCTTCTTTAAGACTAGAAGAGAACCAAAGGTAGAAAAATTGAAGCTCGGACACACTGAAGTATGGGGACCGACACCTGCATAGTCCCTTAGAGGGTCCAAATACTATGTTACCTTCATAGACGATTCCATAAGAAAATTATGGGTTTATTTTCTGAAAAATAAGTTTGATGTCTTTAATACCTTTAAGAAGTGGAAAGTGGAAGGTGAGAATGAGACGGGATTGAAATTGAAGAGTTTGAGGCCAGATAATAGCGGGGAGTATGATAACCTAGAGTTCAAGGACTACTGTGCTGAGAATGGGATCA
Source organism: Buddleja alternifolia (assembly GCA_019426215.1). NCBI lineage: Eukaryota > Viridiplantae > Streptophyta > Magnoliopsida > Lamiales > Scrophulariaceae > Buddleja > Buddleja alternifolia. The sequence goes on along the minus strand of CM033390.1, from coordinate 25,906,816 downwards.
AGATGATCAAGACTATTCCGAGAACTCCGCAACAAAATGGCATAACTAAGAGGATGAATAGAAACTTTGAATGAGCAGTCTAGAAGTATGAGGATTCACTCCAGGTTGCCAAAGATGTTTTGGGCGGATGCAATAAACACGATGGCTTACCTCATCAACTGAGGACCTTCAGTACCACTGGACTTTAGAATTTCGGAAGAGGTTTGGTCTGGGAAGGAGGTAAATTTATCGCATTTAAGAACTTTTGGTTGTTTATCTTAGGACTTGCTTAGTTTTGATTACAGGAGCAAGTTAGATCCTAGAGCACAGAAGTGCTTCTTTATCGGTATGGATGTCACATTCAACGAAAATGTGCTTTACAAGGATAGATTTGGTACTGAAGTTGAGGACATTGAGAAACCAAAAGCGATATTGGAAGAAATCACTGTAGTGGAGGTTGTGGGGAATGGAACTGAGAATAGGATTGAAGAAGTACTGCAGACAACTCAACATACCTTGAAGTGATCGAGCAGAACTCCCAAATAGAACATGAGATATTCCCCATCTCTACACTATTTACTTTTAACCGATTCGGGTGAGCCCGAGTCATATAAGGAGGTGATGAGTGTCGAAGATTCTCTCAAGTGAGAGTTAGCCATGAAAGACGAAAATAGCTCGCTTGAGAGAAATAGGACTTGGAGATTGACTAAGTTACCGAAGGAAAAATGGGCTTTGCAGAATAAGTGGGTATTCCAAGTTAAGGATGGCCCAGATGGTAGCAAGAGATACAAGGTGAGGCTGGTAGTTAAAAGGTTTTCAATAGAAGGAAGGAATTGGCTACACAAAAATTTTCTCACCGTTTGTTAATTTGACAACATCAGAATGGTTTTGAGCATTGTTGTTGCAGAGGACTTGTGGTGGTCCCAAGTGGTATACGAAAGAGTCTAGAAGGGGTGGGGGTTGAATAGACCCTGAAGTCTTTTTTGACTTCAAAAATTTTGTGTCACTTTTTAAGAGTTGAAACGCTTGGTAAGCAAAGCGCTAGGTCAGGCGCTAAAGATAAGATAACTTAAACTTAGTGATTTTGGTAGTTACCAAAGTAGGGCAACGTTTAAATCGCTTAATCAGGGTTAGCACAATGAAATTGATTTTTAAGCTTAGCATTCTTTTAGCCAAATAGTCGCTTAACCGTTTTAAAACCTTTTTAATGATATGATGCGAATAATAAAGTAAAGCAATAAAACAGTAAAATGACACAAGATATGAAAGGTTCACTGGGTGATGTAATCCCAGCTACGTCCTTCTTCTCCTTTACACTTGGAGAAAATCCTCTAAGATGATAATCGAAGGATCATACAGAGGCTTCTACAAAATAGAGGATTAGGAAGATGATCTTGAGCTCCTTGATCACACAGATTTCAGCTCCAATGAAGATCTTCTTCAACAAGCTTCTCTCACACAAAAATGCTGCTTGTAGATCAACAACTTTCTCACGCAGATGAAAGAGGTTGAGGGTTTTCGTCATAGTTTTGTTTGATTTTGAGAAGTTCAAAGAACTTGGGATATCTCAATAAGAGTGTAGGGTTCTTCTATGAAGATGTTTGAGATATCAGTGACTGTCTTTGAAATGTATGTGAAAAGCTTGAAGGATTTTGGCTATGGAGTTTATAAGCATTTCTTAAGAATGTTTCAGCAAAGTTTCGACCTTTTCTTGTGTATGTACGTATATATTTAGGGTTTGATGAAGGGTACTATTTATAGAGATTTCTTGGGATTTGTCCGTTGGACACATGCAGGTGCGTGTCTCTCACGCAGCGCGTAAATAGCCCTTTCTCTGACTTTCCTGAATTTCTACTGTTACCGATTGGATGTTAGCAGATTTTGAACTCTGAATTCTGACAGTCTAGTCAAAAGGTGGCTTGTCCACAAGTCATAATGCCTTATCACATTTAATGCACTTATCAGACATTTAATGCGTTTTGAATTTATTTCCCGTTGGAAATAAATGTCCATTGATGATTGCATTTAAATCCTTCATGACTTGAGAATTTATTTCAGGTGAATATGATCCTTGATCGCTTGATTCATTATCCCTGAAAAAGTCCTTTAGCGTTTGACAGACGCTTAAGAAAAATCTTCATCTTCACTTGACTTTAGACGCTGATCTTCAACTTTATTTCTGACAGACTCACCTAGAATTCTATCAACGACTTGGTATCTAATACGTAGTCTAAAATCTATAAAGATAAAAATTACAAGCCTAACAAATTAATAAACTTTCAAATGCTTATACAAGAATTCAATGAAAGCATAAACTTACATTCTTTTGGGGTTTAACATGAAATCCTACTCTATATCATCAAAACATCTAACATGAATTTTTCTTAACAATTTCCCCATTTTTGATGATGTCAAGACCTTAACTCTTTTATAGTTCAAGAGTTGAAGAAAAGCCAAAAGATGTTATAAGTTAGCGTTAGAAAGTTAGTTGAGTTAGCTAATGCTAGATTAACTTCAACAAGATGGTTCAGCGTTCAATCATTCATTCATATAGTAAATCTGAAGCATACAATGATTACACTGAACAACATAAAGCAACAGAAGATAAAAGAAAAACAAAGCAAGATAAGCAATCATCTTCTCTGTCGCTTTTTCGACATCTTCCTGGAAGATCTCATTCGCTAGATCTAGGAGAACTCTGTCAATGTCAATCATAGTTGTATGATAGACTTCGTTGTAGTCCTCACAATTTTCTTTAGCGCTTACATTGAGTTCTAATAGCCTTTCAACCCAATCTCTTGGAGGAATTCCAAGCGTCCTGATAAGATCATGATACAGATCTTGGACTCGATCATTTGAAGGCTTCCAGTTTAGAGGTATCCTCAAGGGTCCAGCATAAGCGTGAAAACCCATACCCTCAAGAAAATCAACATCCAGATTGGGGAGCCTATGCCTGCCTCTGAAGTATCTTGGCTTTCCCTTATTTGTGAGCATCTTTTTCAGACTCACGATCTCTTCAACTATGGAGCGCCAACTTTTATTATCTGTTTTAGATATTGGCTCCTTGGCTTAGGCTTTGCCTTTAGGATCTTTTGGATTTTCTTCTTCTTCTTCCCCCTTCTTGACTTCATCAAGGGAAGAGCGTAGCCCAGCGATATCTCATCGGAGTAGTCTGACTTCATCAACGAGGAGGGCTACTTGCTCAACAATGCTTTGTCCTACTGAATTGGGAATATTGTGTCTTTCAGTATCCGCTGATGTATTCTGAGCTTGCGAGCGATTAAACTCTTCAGATAGACCAGTGATTAAGAAAACCATGCAATCCAATACCGATGTAGTGCTCTTGACTACAACATTTGAAATATCTCGGCTTTTAGTATCTGAGGCAAGCCTGATGTGAGTTTCATCATTGGCTATCATTTTGGAGCAGGAACCCTCAATACTTTGGAGCAAGTTCCTTACTGCTTTTCTGAAATCTTTGGCCTCTTGATCGCTATCTGAATCAGAGTGGAAAAAAGAACACTTGGGGGATGGAATGAGTTCAAATGAGCTTGAAACTACTGCCTTGCCTTTTGATTTGTCTCTAATAAAAGGTTCCTCGGGATCTTCAGCAATCTCGTCCTGAACTTCCTGAATCGCTTGATTAACAGATTGAGTTGCAACGTTTATTTGCGCAACTTGATCAACAAGTGGAATCTCGACTACTGGAGTGCTTGGGGCATCTGCCATTTGGATATCATCGACTTGAACGGGAGCGTCTTCAACAGTAGGGGTCTGATCCACTTGCAATTCTGTGATTTTCACAGAAGACGGTCTTTGAACAGGGATGACCCATATTGGGCCAATCGCTTCGAGAACATGCCTCGAACTTAGGTAGAAGGATCTCGAGATGAAAAACAAAGCGTTTTCGCGCTCTTCAGTACTAAACGCTAAGTCAGCATCTTCTGGGATCACTATACCAGATGTGTAAGATTTGATGAAGTCCATTAAGAAAGGCATCAACGCTTGAGCTAGTGCTTGATCCACTGGCCTAATAAGAGAAAGGATTTGGGCCACTCGGATGTTCTGCTCACACATCAAGACAGGATGAAGATTGTAGCCACGGAAATCACTAAAATAAAAAAGATGGTTGAAGGTGATATCTAATGATTGAGCATTCTCAACAATCGCTCTTCTGTCCCTATGAAATTCTGCATGATCATCAGTTAAACGTATATGCGCTTCACTGGGACTTGAAAGGGTATCTCTCTTGCTGGTGGAGGCATCTTCATTTAAATCCAGTTGGATACGCTGAGCAAAGTCTTGTTACGGATGATAAACGTAGCGTTCTCCTTGACTGATCTGAGAAAGCTAATGTCGAATATAGCGTTCCATGCCTTGTATGAAATAAGGCAAAGCATTCACTTCTCCCACTAGCGATTCCCGTCTTTAAAGCAGAAACGAAGCATAACCACAGACGACTGTACTCAATTCCAAAATTGAAGAGAAAAGGATATTTGAGCATCTCTTCAATCGTATGGAAATGCAGTACGAAATCCTCAGCCCATCTGGATGTGTCCAGTATCCAGCATCTTCCGAGTTGCTCAACCACTTCTTTGTCTTTCTTGGCTTCGAGTAGCTTCTTAAATATTTCTTTTTCAATATCAAAGCTATCGGCCCAGACTCTGGCAAGGTATTCTCGGGCTTCATTTTCAACCCAGTTATTAATCAGATTGGGGTGTTCTTTGAATATTTCTCCCTTTCCTTTCCATAAGCGGAGGGGTTTTGGTGAAGACTTATTAACGGCAGAATTGATGACTCTTGGCAGGGCAGAATAACCCATTAGATTCAACTGTTCTTCATCAGGGTTCGTCTCCCAATCGCCCATATGAGGATTTCAGATTTGAACATGAATGCGGCAGAACAGAAAATTGCATTCAAAACTGCGGTTAACTTCGTAAAAGCGTTGCTCTCAAACTCTGCCAAATCGCTAAGAGGAGTCTCCAGATAATCAAGATGAGCAATGGTCTCCTTTTTGGACTTGAGACCCAGCGTTGCTAGCTTTTCAAAAATCTTTGATTTCTAAGTGTCTGAAAGAGCAGGATTGTGGAGTGATGTTTGAAAAGATAACTCCATCTCAATCATTTGCTGAAGAGTCTTTTCTCTCCAGGCATAGTAGAACTCAAGGCTGTCATCATAGCCTCTAGGGAAGAAAGATACCACAAGGAAGACCAGTTGGAGTGGGGACTAACGGCGTCACTTTTATCGACCGCTCAACATCTACAGTCGTTTCCTTGGATGGAGATATCTCAGCGTCCGGCAGGACCGTTTCTACTTCCTTAGCGATTTCCACCACTACTGACATATCAACATCCAACTCTACGACAACCTCGGGAGGAGGAGGTGCATTAGCTTCTGACACATTTTGAGCTGATACATGCAAGCATTTGAGAACAAAGAAAATTTCTACTAAGTAGAGATTTGAGATACAAAAGACAGAAACATTGACCCTGAGGACTATCTTCGACTATATCAGTCACTTTATCTTTGGAAACATTTAGTTCCATTTCCTCAAGCTCCAAAACTTCTTCATCATCATCTAGATTGAGGAAAGAAGTGAGGGGATCAACTCGAATAGGAATGTTACAAGCCTCTAAGGTATGAAGAACATACTGAATATCAAATTCTCTTCGAGCTGAAAAATTTATCCTAGCATTAAAGAAGATAACAAACAAGAAAACGATAATGTACATTGTTTATCACAAGTACTTACCCTAATCGCTATCAAAGTCCTGTCAAGAAGGATTAGCTTCAGGCTCTAAAACATGTTTAGAAGGAGGAAGAAGGACACTCACGGGTTCTTCAAGCACTAGCTTTGTTGGAGAGCTCGTTGATCCTCTTGGAGTGGACCATGGTGTGCGCTTATGGGCAAGCGACACTTTTTCTTATTCTGCTTCTTCTTCAGTCTCTGAGGATATATCAATCGCTGGAGGAGGAGAAGGGGATTTTGGAGGAGGAGAGGGAGACTTCTTCTTCTTCTTTGTCTCCTTCTTCTGTTTATTGGCTGGCTTGGAGGACTCAAGCGACTTTCAACACGATCTTCCTTTTTGGTCGCTTGACCACCACTTCTTCTTCTGGTTCATCTGATGAAGAAGTCGCTTACTCCTCATCATCACCACGAACTCTGCCTTCAGCAAGGCCTTCGACAAGGAGTCGCTCATGCTCCTCCTTGGGAACCGCTGCACCACCCACTCGCTTAGGGTTGAGCAATTCACTAATCATCTTCTTTCCATAGAACTTAAGCGCTGGCACTTTGGATCCTTTGGACGTGACGTATCCACTAGCTCTAAGAATAAAACTAAATAAAATCCCATACGGCTTGGGATTCACTAACTTTTGCATCGCTGCCTTAAAGCAATTGAAAACATACAAGGCCCAATTGATTTTCAACTTGGTTAATATGGCGATCATCATCTTGTACTAAATGATTGAGATCTTATCAAACGAACCCTTACGAAAATTGATCATCTTTGCGCATACGTCGGCCAGAATGACATATTCGCCTTTCATGTAATTCTTCTTGAAGTTTGATTTGTACGCGGCATCAACGTCATCTCGCCGGACTTGTTCCCAGACTTTAGTTGCAGCACCCATGGTAACTTCTTCAGCTTCACACCCAGAAGTGGGTAGGTTTAGCAAATTAACAAGCAGTTGTGAAGAGAGAACAAATGGGGTTTCAGCAGAAGGAAAAAAGCACGAAATAGAGTTTCCATCATCAGAAATGACAGCATGCTCAAAGAAATATTTAACTTCATCCTCATGAATTAGAGAATGAGAGGTGAGAAGGGTTCTTAAATCAGATGCTTCAATGAGATGAAGAACTTGTCTCATTGGGAAGTGTTGCTTCTCAAAAAGGTAGTCCCAGTTAACCAGGAAACCAGCATTATAACCCATGGTTCTTTTGGTTTTGGGTTTGGAGGTGTTTCCGACATCAGATTTGGAAGACTTTGGTGGCGCCATTGATGAAAAAGTGAGATTTTTGAGGAAGTAGAAGAAAACCTTTTTGCCTTAGAGAATTTTTACAACAAAAAGAATTTAAGATTGATAAAGTTTTTCTGTAAAAATTTGAAGGGTTTAAATACATGGCAAAAAGTAACTCCTTGATTGCTTTGATAAATGCCACGTGTGAATGCAATTAATCAAAAATGAAAAACATTGAATATGAGCCGTTTAATCATAAAGACGGATGTAAAAAGGTGTGATAAATTAGGATAACTGCTGTAACATATAGAATTTGAAGTCCGCAGTTACTTTTAAAAAACGTTTGAAATTTTTGAAAATATTCAGCGTGAATGGAACGCACCTGTAGGTACACTGACACATACCCAACCATGTGCAGTTACTGAACCGCCTATTTGAGATAGGTATCATTAACTGTCAGTTTGATTTGATAGGAGCGCGTGGTCAGTTGTCAAATCTTATCTTTTGGACTTATCCACACGCTTCCGTTAGCGATGAAAACAATGCATGATTTTCAGAGAAAGTTACTTAACGTTAATGTGAGAATATTCTTAACGCTAAAGTCTTATTTTAATAAAGAGCATTTAATTGCTTTTGAGAAATGATACTTTTATTCTATTAGCGATCAATTTGTCATCATAAAGGTAAACGCTAATGGTCAATGCATAAAGTTTTTCAAAGTCATTTTTGATCATTGTCATTTACTAATTGGAATAAGTACAATTTTAAAGTCCCCCTTAAGATTGATAACTCATTTCAATTTTGAAATCGCTTTAGACATTATAATACAGTAAATTCCCGCTAAATTATATGCCTATAAAAATATGATGCTTCATGACTAAGCTTTTAAATCAGTCATACCTAATTCATTTCTCAAAGTGAGAAAATTTTGTTTGTTGAGCACTTTGGTGAAGATATCTGTCAATTGTTTATCAGTTCCAATGAAATGCATGGAGATATCTTTCTTTTGAACATGGTCACGCAAGAAATGGTAGCGAATGTCAATGTGTTTAGTTCTAGAATGAAGGACTGGGTTTTGGGTTATAGCTAAAGCGCTTTGGTTATCACAATGGATTGGGGTTGGACCTAAGAGGATTCCATAATCTCTAAGTTGTTGCCTCATCCAAAGGATTTGTGCCCAACAACTTCCAGCGGCTACATAATCGGCTTCAGCGATAGAAGTCGCTATGGATTGTTGTTTCTTACTATGCCATGAGACCAATCTATCACCTAGAAATTGGCATGTACCACTGGTACTTTTTTGATCTATTTTGTATCATGCAAAATCTGTTTCTGAATAACCAATTAGTTCAAAAAGAGAGTCCCTTAGATACCATAAGACCACATTTTGTGTGCCTTTTAGGTATTTAAGGATTCTCTTGACATCAATTAAGTGTGACTCTCTAGGATCAGCTTGAAAGCGTTCACACATGCATACCGAAAACATACTATCGGGTCTACTAGCGGTAAGATAAAAAAGTGATCCAATGATACCTCTATACTTAGTTTCATACCATGGTCTTGATGCTTTTTTAAGGCCATAAAGTGCCTTATCCAATTTGTAGACCATACTTTTGCTATGGTTGTTGATGAATCCTGGGGGTTGCTCCACATATACCTCTTCTTGGAGTTTACCATTCAGGAAAGCACTCTTCATGTCCATTTGATACACTGTGAATTTGTTGAAAGAGGCAAACGTTAGGAACATCCGAATTGGTTCAAGACGAGCTACTGGGGCCTAAGTTTCGCAAAGTCAATTCCCTCTTCTTGACAATAACCCTGAGCGACTAATCTGGCTTTGTTTCTTACAACAATACCATCTTCGTCCATTTTGTTCCTGAAAACCCATCTCATCCTAATAACTCCTTGGTGAGTGGGAACTAGCGTCCAAACCTTATTACGCTCAAATTGGTTAAGCTCCTCTTCAATTGCTTCTACCCAACTTGAATCACTAAGCGCTTCATGCACTTTCTTTGGTTCCATTTGAGATAGGAAACTTGCGAACATGGCCTCATTAAATGAAGCAGCCCTAGTTCTTACAAGTGCTCCAATGTCTCCAATTACTAGTTCTGGTGGATGGTTACTAAGCCATTTTCGATGTGGTTGGAACGGGTTGAGAGACTCTTGATTATCAATCGCTTGACCCTCATTTGTCTTTTGCGCAGCCGCTTCATCATTCACTACTACAAAAAATGCCTATTACAATGGTTAAAACCACTGTAATAGGATCCCTATTACAGCGGTTATAATTATAACCGCTGTAATAAGACCCCATATTACAGCAGTTATAGTAATAACCGCTGTAATAGGGTAGGTTTTTTTATTTTTTTATTTCACTTTCTCGTTTGTAATTTTACCGTGTCAGAATGACATGAAATTCGGACTGTCATAGCGAAACGGCGTTCTGAACAAGACGCATTGCTTTGCAATGCGATCTTTTGATTTTAGCCGTCTTGCAATAAAACGCAAATTTGAGGCCTTAAACGATCACAGATGGCTAAAATTACAAGACCGCATTGTACAAAAATGTGTCTTGTTCAGAATGCCGTTTCGCTATGACCGTGCGAATTTCATGTCATTCCGACACGGTAAATTTACAACCCGTATTTTCACAAATACACAAATAATACACCCACACATACACAAATATATATACACCCACATATACAAAAATATACATAGACCAACTTATACACTAATATACATACACCCACATATACAAAAATATACATACACCCACACATACACAAAAACCGTTGTATGTGTGGGAGAATTCACAGTTCCAATTTGCTCTTAATGATCATTCTCTTCATGATCATCAGCGTTTCTTGCAATATCATCATTGATAACCTCACGAGTTACCTTAGGATTGAGTACAGAGATCTCATCATCCTCATCATCATCACTATCATCACCAAAGTTGATTTGTGACGCTTGTTGGGAAGGATCTTCAACTCCTACATCATCAATATTAACCTTACTCGGTTCTTGGTTAGCATCATCAAACACAACATGAATAGATTCCTCAACCTTTGATTTGATCTTATTTAGGATACGAAAACTCTTTCATTTTTGGCATAGCCTAGAAAGATTCCCGCATCCGCTTTAGGATCAAATGTCTTTAGGTTATGGGATCCATTGTTATGAATGAAATATTTTGAACCAAATATATGAAAATAAGAAACGTTAGGCTTAGGTCCCTTCCATAACTCATATGGAGTCTTTAGGTTGCTTGTTGATCATACACCGGTTCTAAGTATAGCAAGCGGTATTGATTGCTTCGGTCCAAAACCTTTGAGGCAACTTGGACTCGGCTAACATTGTCCTAGCAGCTTCTTTAAGCGTTCTGTTCCGTCGCTCGGCAACTCCATTCTGTTGAGGTGTTTTAGGCGCATAATACTTATTTAGTATTCCAAAATCTGTACAAAACTTCTCAACAATATAGTTTGTAAATTCAATTCCTTTATCGCTTCTAATTCTCGTTACCTTTAACTCTTTTGATGTTTGTAGTTGACGAATTAGCGCTGTGAGCTTGCCACTTGTTTCATCTTTGGACGCTAAGAATTCTATCCATGTATAGCGTGAGAAATCATCAACTATCACTAACAAATACTTTTTACCACTAACACTCATGATTTGAATAGGACCAAACAAATCCATATGCAATAGTTCAAGAATTCTAGAAGCAGATAGATACGGTTTCTCCTTAAAAGATGGTTTAACTTGTTTACCCATTTGACATGCATCACATAAATGATTTTTCTGAAAGGAACCCTTAGGTAATCCCTCTACAAGATTTAGTGATATTATTTTAGAGATTGTCTTAAAGCTGAGGTGGTTTATTTTTCTATGCCATAGCCAACCCAATTGATCTAGCATCTCGCTGGGCTGCATGTTGAAATGCTCAAATTTCTGCATGGCCATGGAGAGCTTGTTCTCCCTCATCTGTGCAGATCCTTCACACACAGAGGCTAACTTATCCCAAATTTCTTTTGAAGTCTTACATAACTTGATTTTGTTGAACAATCCCTCATTGTCTATCAACGCTGAGTAGAGAGCGCTTCATCTAACATTATCCAAATTAGCTCTTTTATGATCCTCTAGCGTCCATTCCAACTTGTGTTTCTCAACATAACCATTTGGAGTAGCTTCGGTCGCTCCAGGGGCTCGAGTTATAACTTTCATGATCTGAATGGGGCCATTTGTAATTACATCACACATTTCATTATCACATGAGCATAAATATGCAAATGCTCTAAGTTTTCATGAGTCATAGTTTGACTCAACCAACTTTGGCATTTTGTTAAAAGCCGTGATATGCGATTTTTCAAAAAGCGACTAAGTTTTGAAAAGAATGGATCTGAACAAGCAGTTACGCTCAGAAACGCTTTGGTTTGTACTTCAACTGCTCTGATACCACTTGGTGGTCCCAAGTGGCATACGAAAGGGTCTAGAAGGGGGGGGGGGGGGTTGAATAGACCCTGAAGTCTTTTTTGACTTCTAAAATTTTGTATCACTTTTAAGAGTTTAAACGCTTGGTAAATAAAGCATTAGGTCAGGTCTAAAGATAAGATAACTTAGACTTATGATTTTGGCACTTACCAAAGTAGGGCAACGCTTAAATCACTTAATCAGGGTTAGCACAGTAGAATTGATTTTTAAGCTTAGCGTTCTTTTAGCCAAATAGTCGCTTAACCATTTTAAAGCCTTTTTAATGACATGATGCGAATAATAAAGTAAAGCAATAAAACAGTAAAATAACTTAGACGTAAAATGACACAACGATGAGGGAAACCTCCTCTGGCCATTTCTCCAAATGGACCACAAACGCCAGTGTGCACTAAACCTAAGATTTGTGAGGCCCTTTCAAAGCTCCCTGTGAAGGGCGATCTAGCCATCTTGCCTTTGAGACAAGATTCACAAGTAGGATAGGGATCCAATCCCAGTGGGCCAATTAGCCCATCTTTTTCCATTTTACGAATCTTTTGTTCGCCAGCATGGCCTAGTCGAAGGTGCCATATCAATCGTTAGTTTATTTCAAGCCTACTACGTTTCCTTTGTATAGTATTCACTGCATACTCATTCTGGACACTAAGGTAATACAATCCATTTATCAAAGAAGCAAAGCTTACAAATTTATTACCATAATAAATGTTGCATCGTTCATCAATAAAACGGAAAGTGTAACCATTCTTAACTAAAACGGGAATAGAAATAATGTTTTTAAGCCCATTAGGCAAAACCAAAACATTAGCCAGTAATAGTACATATCCAGAATTTAAAAACAACGAGGTAGATCCTATTGCAGTAGCCGCGACGCTTTGCCCGCTGCCTACTCTGATCTTCACCTCATCGTTGTCCAGCTTCCTTTCTCGCATCAGATCCTGATTCATACAACATATGTGAGCACTAGCTCCGAAGTCACGAATCCAAGATGTAGAGAAGACGGTCATAGAACAATAAGTTTCATGAACATAAAGTTCCATACCTTGTGCGCCAGGCCCCATATTCGGACAGTTCCTTCTCCAATGGCCCAGCTCACCGTAGTGTAGGCATCTGTCTGTCTTTTGTGGCCCCTTTCGCTTGCGAATCACAGGAGCTTTCCCTTTTCCTTTATCGACACCACCCTGAGCTCCGAGCTCGCCAGCCTGCTTCTTGGTTTTTCTCTTCTTATTCTTCGCCCGTCTGGACCCAGAAATGATAACCAAGGCAGTCTCTTTTCCCTTGGGCTTCAATTGAGATTGTGCAGTGATTAATTTATTCATTAGCCCAGCTAAGTTGCATTCAATCTCATTGCAATTGAAGTTCATGACGAATTGGGAAAAAGAATCAGGAAGGGACTGCAAGATAAGATCGGTCTGAAGTTGCAAGTTCATTGTAAAATCGAGAGCTTCCAACCTCTCGATCCTCGATATCATTTTGAGGACATGATCCCTAACCTTTTCCCCTTCACTCATTTTGGCTTCGAAGAGCTCTTTAGATATTTCATATCTAGCAGTCCTACTGTGCTCACCATAGAGCTCGTCCAAGTGCGCCAAGATAGCCCTCGCTGTGGTCATTTTGTCGTGGGACCTCTGTAGCTCATTCGTCATAGAGCCAATAATGTACCCACGCACTCGGACGTCGTCCTTCACCCATTTTTCATGAGCATGGACTTCTTCCTCATTGGCACGTGTTCTGGCAGGAGGAACAGGGATATTAGTGTCCAACACGTATCCTAGAGACTCCATATTGAGAACTATTCTCAAATTCCTTAGCCAATCCACGTAGATGGGTCCGGTAAGGATATTCTTTTCGAGTAATACGGAAAGTGGGTTGATTGTCATTTTTGAAAAACGAGAGAAATAAAACAAATAACTGTAGAAAATAAACCAGACATAATTAGAATATTGGACTAAACTAAGACCAAGTTTAAAATCAAGGACTTCGACTTATAACTTGGCTCCCACTACATTTTTCAAAATTTCATACTCCCACTATGAAAAGACGGAAGCGATCGTTGATGAAAACTTCGTGGTGGGGATTGAGTTCTTTAATTAATATAATGGATGACAACCCTTTAACGATATTTGGTCCATTACTTAATTAAAGTGATGTCAAACATCAATCTATCAAATAGACGGTTCAATCATATTTATCCCATAATCCACGAAAACCGCAACCCTTTAACGATTTATTGGTAATGTGGACTATCTAAGTTCATTCCCACTAACTCCTCATAATCTAACATTTGAATTTCACCTTACAACCCTTTAACGATATTTGGGGTGAAATATGTCTCGATTAAGGCATCTAATGCACTTAATAAAATTCTAGAACTAAATCTTGATATATGACCCCCACTTACTGGGAAGATACCACATATGGATTTTTAATCCTTGATCTTATCAAGTTTAGTGGAGGGAAAGGAAAGGATGCCTAGCACCCCTTACTAACTTAGTATTATTTTTGTTTGGAAGAATTCATGTTCAAAACATTTATTTCGTCTCACTTTGCACATTTACCAATTTATATAGCGCATATTGATAACACACATGCTTCATACAACTAATGAACATGCATCGAAAGCAATAAAACAACACACATGTCTATGAGCTTTAATCTAGAGGGCCCAAACCAATGTGCCATCATAAAATTGAAAAAGAAAAGCCTAGCTAATCTTCGTGGGCTCCAAGCTCCTCTTCTTTTGCATGATCTCCATCTTGAAAGGCCTATTCTATTTCTATTTATTACAAGAGGTAATTTAAAACCTATAGATAAATCTAAAAATAAAATTGAAATGGGCTCAAATCGGCCCTTACAACCCATCAAAAGAAATACATAATCAAAAGAAGCAACCTAAGCCCATATACATATGTCACCATCACATAATACATGCTCGCGATAAATAAAGCACTTATGTTGGTGATTAATAAAAATTAATTAGTCCAACTTAATTAATTTCCACAATAAAATTCAAAATTTTATTGATTCATATAAAAATAATCCTATTTATGAGAATTCTTTATTTAAATAAATAACTTAATAAATAAAATTCTCCAAGAGTTTATTAATTAATTATTTCATTCAAATAAAGATCAATAAAAACTATATTGGGCTTAATTTTATCAAAATTAAATTACCAACCATTGGCATATTCAAAATTAATTAATTAGGCCCAATAACTAATTTATTGAATTATCCACAATTTTAATCAAAATAATTTGGGCCCCTTTTTAATTAAATCCGTGTCATCATCCTTTTTACCCACCCGGATAACTAAAATAGCCCAAACACCTATTCAATTAAAATTTGGACCTTAGGAAAATATAACCCGACCCATTAGGGCCCGAGTCACGAAAACACGGGCCCCGAAACAGGTCCGTGCGCTGGGCGCATGGCACAGTGTATGGCGTGCGCCCGGCGCACGGTTTAATTGTGCTTGGCCGGATGCCCAGCGTCCGGCCAGCCCCTCCGACCGGCGTCGTGAAACGGAACGGCGTTGGGGCCCACCCAGGGTGTGCAGTGCTCATGCTGTGTGTGCAACGGGAGGCCGAAAAGGCCTCCTATTGCACGCACAGCGCGCAGACTGCGCACGCTTTTTACGTCGCGCTCGTATGGGGGTTATGCTTCTTAGATTCTCATAAAATTTATATGCCCAGATTTGAAACTCATTAACCTACAACTTTCATGAAGAAACTGCAGCGAGATTCAGAATATTTTCATATGAAAAACACGTTAAAAGCAGGCCTCAAAAACGCAGAAAAACAATCAATCACACAAGCAATTAAACACAGAATTCAGAGATTGGCTCTGATACAACTGTTGGGAATTATTCAAATAAAATGTGGCGGAAAGTAAATTTAATTCCCAAAGCCCGAATCATCTCCAATCCTCGTGTTTAATTGTGAATAGAAAGTTTACCGTTCTCGCGTATGTTGATTTCTGAACGTGATCCTTTTCTCTAACGCCGAATTTGCCAACGTCTCTAATTCGTCACGCTGGAATCAAAAATGAAAAACTCCTCCTTTCTTCCTTGTCAACGACGGCTAGAGAGAGAAAGAGAGGTGGGAGACTTTTTCTTGGAGAGATAGTTATGTAAGTTACCTTGTGTTATTTTTCACCTTGTGATATATTTATGTCATTATGAAACAATAACCATAGCATGCAAGAGCCCTATTTGGGCGTCTATTTGGCCACCCCTTAGTGGGCTCGGAAGCCTTCGGGCTTTCGTCTTGCTTGCTAATTAATTAATCGGTTAAATTAGTTATTCAATAAATAAATTGATAATCCAATTAATTCAATTCCTAATTAATTTATAATTCATTTTCTCCAAGAAATTAATTAAATCATTAATTTAATTAATTAATTAAATTATCCAATAATTAATTAATTAATTACGGCATCCAATGCCGTGAATTTCTCTCAAGTCTTTTTTCCATGTTTTTCCTTTACACTTCCTTTAAGCGCGACTCTTTAGGTTCGTCTCAAAAGGCAATTAGGAGGAATCCAAAGGGGTGTGAGTAACACCTAACCAGTCTCGTGGCTCACACCGTAACCCAATTGAGAACGAATGAATAGGATCATTTCCAAACCTTTACGCTGTGAATACCGTACGTGTATAAACCTTTTATTCTTATATCCCAGTCAAGTAAGAGTCGTGGTTTAAAGTCAAACTCATATAACTTGACCATATGCCTAAGCTCATAATAAGTCGAGGTATTTAAATGTTTTGGCCAAAGACTTTCATCCTCACTTATTCATGATTGCATAGGATATTTTACTCATTCACTTATGAGAGAATAAATTCCATATTGCAAATCAGTTAACAATGCTACTTGCCCATCAAGTCGCACTTCGAGGTCGATTCCACCAACAGGTGATTTGAATCTAACTACTCTAATGACAGATTTGATGTCACAAGTACATCTTCAACTCGATTTCTCAGGTCAGAGGTTCACACGTACCTATCACTACTTATCAGTTTCATCATTGACTGTCAATGAGTGAATACCCATGTGATGAACTGATGCGAGCCGTGTTCGAACATATCAGTCCAACTGACACGTCTATGATATAAGTTCCCACTACCATTTCCATAGTGTACGACTGGCACTTTCTCTGTCGAAACTTACATCATACAAGTCTTTATTCACTATTGATGCCCAATCAATATTTCTTAGACTTGTGAACCCTTTTAGATATCAAAGGTCAAACCATTCTAGTGCCTTTCCTCCTATCCCATAGGAGGTAAAAGGTTCGCCTTGTCATCAAGGACTTTACGTTGCTTATTCACACCTTATAAATGCCTATAAGAAAACAACAATCAACTGTCTTATATTAATAGAAAAACCATAGTTTAGTTACAATGTTTATGCCTTATAAATCTATCCTCTTTATGGCATTCGAGGGCATATACTCTAACACTTATCACATTTAATACACTTATCAGGCATTTAATGCGTTTTGAATTTATTTCTCGTTAGAAATAAATGTCCGTTGATGATTGCATTTAAGTCCTTCACGACTTGAGAATCTATTTCAGGTGAATCTGATCCTTGATCGCTTGAGTGTTTTGAGCGTTTGATTCATTATCCCTGAAAAAGTCCTTTAGCGTTTGACAATCGCTTAAGAAAAATCTTCATCTTCACTTGACTTCAGACGCTGATCTTCAACTTCATCTCTAACAGACTCACCTAAAATTCTATCAGCGACTTGGTATCTAATACTTAGTCTAAAATCTATAAGGATAAAAATTACAAGCCTAACAAATTAATAAACTTTCAAACGCTTGTACAAGAATTCTGTGAAAGCATAAACTTACATTCTTTTGAGGTTTAACATAAAATCCTACTCTTGTCATCATCAAAACATCTAACATGAAATTTCCTAACAACTTCCATCTTGACCAATTAGATGTGAAGACGGCATTCCTCCATGGGTATTTGGAGGAGGATATTTACATGGTTTAACTAGAGGTTTTCTGGAGAATGAAAAAGAAAACCTCGTATGCAAGCTAGAGAAGAGCTTGTATTGACTCGAGCAAGCTCTGAGGCAGTGATATAAAAGGTTTGACATGTTTATGAGTGGTAATGGTTTCACTAGATGTCAAATGGACCGTTGTTGCTATTTTAAAAAGTTTAAGGATTGTTTAATTATATTGTTGCTGTGTGTAGATGATATGTTAGTTGCAAGTCTAACATGAATGGAATTGTGAAGTTGAAACAACAATTGTCGATGGAGTTTGAAATGAAGGACTTGGGGGCTGCAAACACGATTCTCGGGATGAGGATTATTCAACATAGGTCAAGTAGGAGTCTCAAGTTGACTCAAGAAAAGTACATGTAGAAAGTACTTGCTATATTTTCAATCACAACTGCAAAGTCTAGAAATTCTCCTTTGGGAAATCATTTCAAGTTGAGTCAAGAACAATCATCTGAAACTGAGGAGGAGCGAGAAGAATTGGAAAATGTTCCTTATGCTTCTGCCATTGGGAGCTTGATGTAGCGATGATGTGTACAAGGCCAGATATAGCTCATGCAATAGGAGTTGTGAGTAGGTTTATGGCTAATCCGGGTATGAAGAATTGGGAAGCACTAAAGTGGCTACTGAGGTATTTGAGAGATACATCGAGTATGTGCTTATGTTTTTTGAGCAATAGTGTTACATTAGAGGGCTTAGTGAATCCTGACTTACGTGGTGATCAAGATGGCCAGAAAAGTACTTCACGATATGTGTATACTTTGGGTGGCACTGCAATTAGTTAAATGTCAAGGTTGCAAAAGTGTGTAGCACTTTATACAACTGAAGCTGAGTACATTGCGATATCAGAAGCTGGAAAAGAGATGGTTTGGTTAAAGAATTTTCAAGGGAGATTGACAAGGAGCGACGTGATTGTGCACTTAGTGATAGTCAGAGCACCATTTGTCTGGCTAAGAATCCAGTGTTTCATTCGAGGACAAAGCATATTCAGTTGAAATATCATCATATCCAAGAGATGATAGTGTTAGGAATTTCATGTTAGATGTTTTGATGATGACAATTAGGACTTTGTGTTAGACCCCAAAATATGTAAGTTTGATTTTAGTAGAAAATTTGTATAAGCTTTGAAGCGTTAGTTTTGTAATAGGCTTATTAGGCCTTGTTTTATTTTACTTTAGATTGTTAGGCTAAGTAGTCTTAGGCTAAGCGTTTGATAATTTCTGAGTGAGTTTATCAGTGGTAAAGTTCGAAGACTCAAGCGCCTGATTTCTGAAAGAAGATAAAAGTCTCCAAGCGTCCAATTGACCAGCTACATCAAGCGTTTCCTTATGGGACAGAAGTAATTTCTCCTGAATTTATTTCTAAGTCCAGAAGGAGTTTAATGCAAATATTCTCAAAGCATTAAGTACCAACGGGTATTTAATTCAAATGCATTAAATGCTGATAAGAACATTAAATGTGATAAGCACTTTCAGACGTACGGAGAAACCACCCTATTGGACTGTCAACTATCTCAGACTGCAGCACCAACTTTTGTGCAGCAGATTTTCAGGAAAAAGGACAAAAGTTGTTCACCCGCGGAAGTGAGAGACACGCGCCTGTGCATGTGTCAAACGGACACTTTCTCCAAGAATGCCTATAAATAGGACTTCAACAACAAGCCAAATAGAGAGAATAATTAATCTTCAAGTCGAATTGCTGTTGCATTGAAGTCTCATTCCTTAAATTCTCAGAAAAGCCAGAATATTCAAGAAAACATTCCCTCTGCTTTTCTTCAATCCTGAGACAGTCAACAAATATCTCAAACATTCTTTTCGAAGAAACCACTTTCCTATTGAGATATCTCCAAGTTGTTTGAACTTCATCAAAATCAAACAAACCGTTTTAGAAAAACCCATCCAAGCCTCGCGATCTGTGTGAAGTCGAAGTTGGATACTTGCATCATTTCTGGGTGAAAGAAGCAAGGAGATTGAAGTGATTTGGAGCAGAAATCTGTGTGATCAAGGAGCTCAAGTCATCGACATCTATCTCTCCCTATTGTGTAGAAGATTCTGTGTGATTCTTTGAGAATCACTTTAGTGGATTGCCTCCAAGTGTTCAAGGAGAAGAAGGACGTAGTTGGGATTACATCACCCAACGAACCTTACAAATATTGTGTTATATACTTTTCAGTCAATTCTTTCACATCATATCATTGCATAAATTGATTAAGTAAAACACAATCAAACGCTAAGCAACTAAGAAACTTCTGGTGACGCTAAAGCTTTCAAAAGAAGACTAGAAAAATCATTCCGTTGTGCTAACAGTGATTAAACAACTGAACGCTTAAACCCACTCGGTTAAAGTATTCAAATTTTGAAGTCTAAGTTAACTCTCTAAAAACAGTCTTCATCAGACGCTTAACCTAAGCGTCTATATTTCTAAGTAAACGCTCAGTCAAGCGTTCACATTTCAAGCGTCCAAAACCATTTTAATACGAAACCTTTTTGAAGTTGAAAAAGACTTCAGGGTCTATTCAACCCCCCCCCCTTCTAGACCCTTTCGTATGCCACTTGGGACCAACAAGTGGTATCAGAGCGGTTAAAATTGAAATTTTAAAATTTCCAAGCATAACTGCTTGATTAGATCCTTTTCTTTCAAAAATCTAGTTGCTTTTTAAAATTTAGAAATAGCATTTGCTAAAGTTCCCAAGCTGAACGAATCAAATTATGACACATGGAAAGTCAAAGCATTTACATATCTCTGTTCATGTGATGATGACATGTGCGATATCATTTCAGATGGGCCAATCAAAATATATAAAGTTATCACAAGAGCACCTGGAGCCACAGAAGAAACTCCCGATGGTTACGTTAAAAACCAAAACAAGAATGGACTCCAGATGAGCGGCGAAGAGCTAACTTGGACAATGTTGGACGTAACGCTCTATATACGGCTATTGGTGATAATGACAACTTATTTAACAAAATCAAATCTTGCAAAACTACTAAAGAAATATGGGATAAGTTGGCTACGATTTGTGGTGGCTCAACCCAAATCAAAGAAAACAAACTTTCCATTGCCAAGGAAAAGTTTAATGGATTTAAGATGCTACCCAATGAAACGTTAGAGCAATTGGATATAAGATTTACAGCTCTAGTTACAGAACTTACATCGTTGGGAATGGATTTACAGAACCGAGAAATGGTGGTCAAAATCTTTTGAAGCTTCCCAAGTAAATTCTTGATGAAGACAACCGCTATGAGAGAATCAAATATGCTGGATCTTCTAACTCCAGAAGACGCCTTTTCAGAACTAAAAGCATTTGAGTTCGAGCTGAATTCTGCCAGTGATATTGTGAGTAGTCCAGTGATTGAATCTGGAGCGCTTATTGCATCAATCAAGGGCAAAATCGGGTAATAAAGGAAAGAATTCAGATATCAATGAGGAAGAAGAGTTGGCTTTGCTGAATAGATTCAGGAAGTTCTTGAGATATGAAAAGAAAGGAAAAGGTTTTAATAATCAAGGACAAAGTTCATATCAAGCGCCCACTCCAGTACAACAACAGTACCAAGCCCCTCAGTATTCTGCTCCTTCACCCCAAGCGCCTGTTCAATATCAAGCGTCCACTCAAAATCTCTCAGCACCCGTGGTCTCAAAGCCACACACTGCAAGGTTATCAAATGAACAAAAGATGAAAACTAATCTTTGTTATAATTGCAGGACACCAGGGCACTACCAGGTAAATTGCCCTTATCCAAACGTATCCAAGCCCTCAAGGCAGGATTACTTGGATAGAAACCAATTCAGGAGCAACTTTCGGCAACAAGGTTTGCTAGTGGAATCAGAACCAACATCCACACCTGAAGATTTAGAATCATCAGACGAAAGTAGTGATGATGATGAGCCATTAGATGACTCAGCGCTCATATGTCTCATGGCCAGAGATGATGAAGCGTCTTCTGAGGTAATCAATGAATTATCAATTCCTCTTTCTTATGATGAATTACTTGACAAAGTCAGAGAATACTATAATGAATGTCAAGAAGTTGCCAAAATATATCAAAATGATCTCGCTATTATTTCATCACTCACTAAAGATAAAGTAACGCTCAGAGCAGAGTTGCGAATTCAGCAACAGTGCATTGAGAAAAACCAATCGCTTGAGAGTGAAGTTATTCAATTAAAAGGTGATCTTGATATAATAGTCAAGAGAGAAACTGATTTGATCGCTAGACTTGCCAAGTCAGAGCAGCTCATCTCATCATTATCAAAAGCCTCTAGACAGCTGGATAATGTGACTGAAGTAACCAGATTATTTGGTGAGAAGACCGGTTTAGGATGCGATAAACTCAGTAAACAATCCAATCAATCTAATGTTACAACAAACAACAAAGGAAATGGTGTTATCTTTGTTGAAAAAGGTTCACAAGGTCAAACTCAAAATGAACCAAGTGACAATGGTAAGAGGCCAAATGAGAAAGTCAAAACTAACTCAGGCAAGGGTAAAACTAAGGCTAATGATTCACAAAGACGGGTTTATCCAAACGCTCAAAAAGCTAAAGATAAGACTGACAACTGTGAATCAAGCGCTAAGCGTCCAGCACCAAGAGTGCAACCCAAGCCAGTGCCAAGGAAACACCAACGTCAATATCCAAGACAGTCAAGATCATATTATCGATACTATGATGATTATGATTATGACTATGATTATGACTATTATTATAATCGTGGATATTATTATACATCCAAAAAGCACACACATCACAATGTGAAACCCAAAAAGGCCAATATTCCTACAATGAAGACTAGGCAAATATGGGTTCCTAAAGTTCTAATTCAAACTGACAATGTTACTAATGTTAAAGGACCCAAGCAACAATGGGTACCTAAACAGAAATAGAACTTCCCTTCTTGAGTGCAGGTACCTAGAGCTAGAGTCGATACATCTGTTTGGTACTTCGATAGTGGATCGTCAAGGCACATTACTGGTTCCAAGGATCTTCTGATCAACTATCGAGCTGCCAATGGTCCTCAGGTTGTATTTGGTGACAACTCCAAAGGTAAAACCAAAGGTATAGGTACTGTGCATAGGGGGAACATCATGATAAGTGATGTTTACTATGTTGAGGGTCTAAAGCACAATTTATTAAGCATAAGTCAATTTTGTGATAAAGGCTTTGAAGTCATATTCTCAAGTGACTGTTGCTATATAAATGACGCTAAGACTAAGTCTACTAAATTGAAAGGAAAAGAACTAACAACGTATATTTGGTAGATTGGGGTTCAACACTTGATAACAACCCAACATGCTTTGTTGCTAAAAATGAATCTAAAAAGGGTTGGTTATGGCATAGAAAAATGAACCACATCAACTTTAAAACAATCTCTCAGCTTATAAGTCAAAATCTTGTAGAGGGATTACCAAATGGACCATTTCACAAGGATCGCCTTTGTGACGCTTGTCAAATGGATAAACAAGTTAAGTCATCGTTCAAGAGAAAACCTCATCTATCTACCTCTAGAATACTTGAACTACTTCACATGGATCTGTTTGGACCTGTTCAAACAACCAGTGTAAGCGGTAAAAAGTATACTTTGGTGATAGTAGATGATTTCTCTCGATTTACTTGGGTGGAATTTCTGTCATCCAAAGATGAAACATGTGACAAGTTAACAACGCTTATTCGACAACTTCAAACATTGAAAGATCTTAAAGTTGCAAGAATAAGAAGTGATCACGGTACTGAGTTTTCTAACAAGATTGTTGAGAAGTTTTGTGCAGAAAATGGAATACATCATGAGTATTCAGCTCCCAGAACTCCCCAACAGAATGGTGTTGCTGAGCGTCGGAACAGAACGCTAAAGGAAGCCGCTAGGACAATGTTAGCAGAATCCAAGCTTGCTCCTAGATTTTGGGCCGAAGCAATCAACACTGCGTGTTACACTCAAAACCGTTGCATGATCAAGATGCAGCATGGGAAAACTCCATATGAACTATGGAAGGGACGTAAGCCAAATGTCTCATATTTTCACGTCTTTGGTTCTAAGTGCTTTATTCATAATAATGGATCCCAAAGCCTAAAGACATTTGATCCTAAAGTGGATGAGGGAATCTTTCTAGGCTACGCCAAGAATGGGAAGAATTTTCGCATCCTAAACAAGGGCAAATCGAAGGTTGAGGAATCTATTCATGTTGTTTTTGATGATGCTAACCAAGAACCGAGTAAGGTTCATATAAATGACGTAGGAGTTGAAGATCTTTGTCATCAAGCGTCTAAGATTACTATTGATGAAGATACTGACGACGATGATGAGATCTCAGTGCCACCTCCTAAGATTACTCATGAGATTACTCTGGATAATTATATAAGAAATGCTGATGATCATGAAGAGAGTGATCATCAAGAGCAAACAAGGAATTGTGAATTTGAAGAGCCTACGCAAGAAGATAGTCAAGCGCCTGTTCAATCTCTTAACCCCTTCCAACCAGATAGACTATGGCTGCGAGATCATCCACCAGAGCAAATTATTGGAGATATTGGAGCACCTGTTAGAACTAGAGCCGCTACATTCATTGAGGCTATGTTCGCAAGCTTTTTATCTCAGATGGAACCTAATAAAGTGGATGAAGCGCTAAGTGATCCAAGTTGGATTGAAGCCATGCAAGAAGAACTTAATCAATTTGAGCGTAGTAAGGTTTGGACACTAGTACCAAGACCAACTCACCAAGGAGTCATTGGAACTAGATGGGTTTATAGAAATAAGATGGATGAGAATGGCATTGTAATAAGAAACAAGGCCAGACTCGTAGCTCAAGGATATTGCCAAGAAGAGGGCATTGACTTTGATGAGACATACGCTCCTGTCGCCCGTCTTGAAGCAATCCGCATGTTTCTAGCGTATGCAGCGTTTAACAAGTTTACAGTGTATCAAATGGACGTGAAGAGTGCCTTCCTGAATGGTAAACTCCAAGAAGAAGTATATGTGGAGCAACCACCGGGATTCTTCAACTACCATGGTAAGGGTATGGTGTACAAGCTAGATAAAGCACTTTATGGGCTTAAGCAAGCACCCCGAGCATGGTATGACACTCTCTCTATCTTTCTTATTGGTAAAGGCTTTTCAAAAGGCAGCGTTGATACAACGTTATTTAAAATTACCAATAACGAAGATATTCTCTTAGTCCAAATTTATGTTGATGATATCATATTTGGCTCTACTAACAAGCGTCTGTGTGAGAAATTTTCGAAAATGATGCAAGAACAATTTGAGATGAGCATGATGGGTGAGTTAACTTTCTTCTTAGGATTACAAGTTAAACAACTCCCTAATGGAATATTTATTAACCAAGCTAAATATACAAGAGACATGATTAAGAAATTTGGTATGGAAAATACATCATATTCAAAAATTCCAATGAGCCAAACGCTTAAGTTAGATAAAGATGAAAGTGGAAAGAAAGTTGATATCACTAATTATAGAGGTATCATTGTATCACTTCTTTATCTTACTGCCAGTAGACCTGATATCATGTTTTCGGTATGCATGTGTGCACGATTTCAAGCTGATCCTAAAGAGTCACACTTAATTGCTGCTAAGAAAATCCTTAAATACCTAAAAGGCACACAAAATGTGGGCTTATGGTATCCTAGGGATTCTCCTTTTGAACTAATCGGTTACTCAGATGCAGATTTTGCAGGTTGCAAAATAGATCGTAAAAGTACTAGTGGTACTTGTCAATTTCTAGGTGATAGGTTAGTTTCATGGCATAGCAAGAAACAACAATCCATAGCTACCTCCACAGCCGAAGCTGAGTATGTAGCTGCAGGAAGTTGTTGTGCACAAGTTTTATGGATGAGGCAACAACTTAGAGATTATGGAACAATCCTAGGTCCAACCCCCATTCATTGTAATAACCAAAGCGCTCTAGCCATGACTCAAAACCCTGTTCTTCATTCAAGAACCAAACACATTGACATTAGATACCATTTCCTTCGTGACCATGTTCAAAAGAAAGATATCTCCATGCATTTTATTAGAACTGACAAGCAATTGGCAGATATCTTCACCAAAGCGCTCAACGAACAACGCTTTCTCACTTTGAGAAGTGAACTAGGTATGATTGATTTAAACGCCTAATCATCAAGCATCATACTTTATTAGACATACAATTTAGGGGGAATCCACTTGGTTTATGTCTAACAGTTTTCCTTGCAAAACAAAATAAATGGTACAAGTTATCAAATTTAGGGGGAACCTTAAAATTATACTTGAACATAACTAAGCGTCAATGATAAAAAACTTTCAGATGCATGATCATCAACGCTCAGTATTCTTTTGTGTAATATGTTGGACGCTAAACCATAAAAGGAATTTAACTTTAAGCGTCCATATTGTCTCCAATAAGTGGTATTAAGCGTTGAAACTATTCCATTCAACACTTAATATAAAAATGATTTTAAAATTCATGCATAAATTTTTTTTACACGCTCCTTGAAGTAGTGGATAGACTCAACAGTCTATTGTGTACTCTATCCACACACTTCTATCACATCAAACTGGCGGGTAATTAAAAACTTTTTCAAAATGAGAGTAAATCTTTTGGTCCTTTGCTCAAATCCGTCTTGGAGAATATTAGCACCCACGCTACTCAGAAAGAAGAATCTCTCCATTGGATTAAAGACGATCTGGCAAAGATTGAAACTCACGTAATGAGCGCCCAAATTGCTCATATGCGTAGTTCAGCTCAAGCGGCTGTTGGTGAGTGCAAGCAAGATTTTCAAGAAATGCATGATGCCACTCAAGCAACCCAACTTGCCATGAAAGAAGAGCTTGAGAAGCGCCTTGAAACCCTTGAGACCTCTATAAATGATGCTACCAGCGCCAAGCTTCTCGCTCTGCAGGAACGCTTCGACAAGCGTCTGGATGAGATCACAGATTCTATGTCTCAGATTGCTCATCAGGTCAGTTTACTCACAGATCATTTCTTAAAGTCTGATGATGGCAATAAGGGGGAAAAGAAGAAGAAAGGAGAAAAGAGGAAAGCGTCTAGTTCAAGAACTGAAGAGCCTCCGTCTCCTAAGCATCAAGTGCTTACTTCTACTTCTGCACTTAGTCTTCCGTCTTGGATAACTGCTCAAAGTACATCTGGAGCGCCCAGTAGTACGCTAAGGGATCCTCCCAGAGCGTTATATCCAAATCTACCAATACCTACAAGAGCACTGCTTGAACAGTTTGACATCCCTCTTCAAAGAACGTCCATTCCAGAGCCTACTGATCTAAGAATCTTAGCTGAAGAGAGGAAGATGATTGACTTCATCCAAGCTTTTCGAATCTGCCTAAGGTATATCGGTATTGACCCAACTGACTGGGACAATCATTTTTACTGCCTTCAAGAAGAGACAACAAAAAGAAAACAAGCTCATAATCAACAAAGATCATGAAGCAATGATGACCTTGGAAGATAATCTGACTGAAGCTATCCGAGCTGAAATGCCTAAGCGATACAGAGTCAGACCAAGACATTAAAGCTTTCTGATTTTACATTATCTATATTCTTGTCTCTTATATCTTCACTTGTTCAGTTGTAAAAATGCCTGTAATTCTCGATATATATAAAATGCATTTTTTCAGCTGAAACATCTCGTTGAAGCGTAACTAACTTTAACTAACGTTATCTAATCAAGCTAACTTTTACTTTTGGCTGTCTAACTCTTGAACTATAAAAGAGTAAGTATTGCCATCATCAAAAAGGGGGAAATTGTTAGGAATTTCATGTTAGATGTTTTGATGATGACAATTAGGACTTTGTGTTAGACCCCAAAATATGTAAGTTTGATTTTAGTAGAAAATTTGTATAAGCTTTGAAGCGTTAGTTTTGTAATAGGCTTATTAGGCCTTGTTTTATTTTACTTTAGATTGTTAGGCTAAGTAGTCTTAGGCTGAGCGTCTGATAATTTCTGAGTGAGTTTATCAGTGGTAAAGTTCGAAGACTCAAGTGCCTGATTTCTGAAAGAAGATAAAAGTCTCCAAGCGTCCAATTGACCAGCTACATCAAGCGTTTTCTTATGGGACAGAAGTAATTTCTCCTGAATTTATTTCTAAGTCCAGAAGGAGTTTAATGCAAATATTCTCAAAGCATTAAGTACCAACGGGTATTTAATTCAAATGCATTAAATGCTGATAAGAGCATTAAATGTGATAAGCACTTTCAGACGTACGGAGAAGCCACCCTACTGCACTGTCAACTATCTCAGACTGCAGCACCAACTTTTGTGCAGTAGATTTTCAGGAAAAAGGACAACAGTTGTTCACTCGCGGAAGTGAGAGACACGCGCCTGTGCATGTGTCAAACGGACACTTTCTCCAAGAATGCCTATAAATAGGACTTCAACAACAAGCCAAATAGAGAGAACAATTAATCTTCAAGTCGAATTGTTGTTGCATTGAAGTCTCATTCCTTAAATTCTCAGAAAAGCCAGAATATTCAAGAAAACATTCCCTCTGCTTTTCTTCAATCCTGAGACAGTCAACAAATATCTCAAACATTCTTTTCGAAGAAACCACTTTTCTACTGAGATATCTCCAAGTTGTTTGAACTTCATCAAAATCAAACAAACCGTTTTAGAAAAACCCATCCAAGCCTCGCGATCTGTGTGAAGTCGAAGTTTGATACTTGCATCATTTCTGGGTGAAAGAAGCAAGGAGATTGAAGTGATTTGGAGCAGAAATCTGTGTGATCAAGAAGCTCAAGTCATCGACATCTATCTCTCCCTATTGTGTAGAAGATTCTGTGTGATTCTTTGAGAATCACTTTAGTGGATTGCCTCCAAGTGTTCAAGGAGAAGAAGGACGTAGTTGGGATTACATCACCCAACGAACCTTACAAATATTGTGTTATTTACTTTTCAGTCAATTCTTTCACATCATATCATTGCATAAATTGATTCAGTAAAACACAATCAAATGCTAAGCAACTAAGAAACTTCTGGTGACGCTAAAGCTTTCAAAAGAAGACTAGAAAAATCATTCCGTTGTGCTAACACTGATTAAACAACTGAACGCTTAAACCCACTCGGTTAAAGTATTCAAATCTTGAAGTCTAAGTTAACTCTCTAAAAACAGTCTTCATCAGACGCTTAACCTAAGCGTCTATATTTCTAAGTAAACGCTCAGTCAAGCGTTCACATTTCAAGCGTCCAAAACCATTTTAATACGAAACCTTTTTGAAGTTGAAAAAGACTTCAGAGTCTATTCACCCCCCCCCCCCTTCTAGACCCTTTCGTATGCCACTTGGGACCAACAGATAGATAATGGGACTTTAGAGTTGAAGAAGGTGCTTGGTGTGAAGAATTCGGTGGATATGTTAACTAAGGGAGTTACCACCAAGAAGCTGAGGTTTTGCATGGCCTCAGTTGCCCTCGAGTTTCTGTGATAAATGAGGCTAGTCTGCACTAGAGGATACTTTCACCGGGGTGGAGATTTATGGGATATGTAGACTGACCGGGATGGATTGAGGTTGGATTCTTGAAGAGAACAAACAGAAAATGGGAGAAATGGGCACTGGACCCGACGCCGCGATGTTGTCGGTAAACACCATGTGTCTTGGGAAATTTGTTGAAACGCCGCGGCATCCGCAGCAGAGGCAAAATCAACGAACGCCTCACCGTTTAGTGTTGGGTTTCGCGTAAAAACTCATAAACGCAGCGGAAGGGTTTCAAAAATTTAATAAAAACCTTGGCTCTGTATGGTTGTGTTTTCGAAAATGAATTTTGAATTTTATTGGAAAATGTGTATTATAGAAATTCATGTGAAAATATTAATTTTTTTCATTTGTTTAGATGTGTTTTTGAGAAATGTCTGGAAATTGTGTAGATGTAATATAAAGTTGATTGAATTAGTTATATATGTAATGATGATAGGAGAAAAAATTAGAATAATATTTTATTTATGATAGAGTAAGAAAGAGAATGTGTTGGATAGTTGAATTATATAATTAATGAAGAAAGAGAATGAAGTGATTGAAATGATGAAATGATGAGTAGTTATATAAGGGAATGTGTTGTAGGATTTAAAATTTGAGTATTTTCTGTAAAATTTACCTTGGAGTGTGTATTTTCATTTTCTGGTGATCCAAAAAATGAAAATATTTTTTAAATTCCTAACCATACAGAGCCAAAGTGTTTCTCTAATTGCATAATTGAATCTAAAAACTGCTTTAATGAATAAATTCAATTTACCCGTTAAAGCGAGGTGGTAGGAGAATCCAATTCTTCTTCAAAACTTTAGATTGATGAACTTCTTCAATTTTTCAATCCTCGTCTTCTTCAAGTCTTGAATCCTTGAATTTGATTGTAGATGAATCTAACAACGAATCACGTTGCCTGTAAATTATCACGCGCGAATTGATGACGAAAAATTCCCTTCTTTTCTCTATATGGGCGACGGCTATGTGTATAGAGAGAGGGGAGGATATTTTTCTTTCTTCTATTCTTTTGAGAGTTACAATAGATGTAATTCAATTATTGTTTAGGTTAAAGTCAAGAGAAGTCTCTTATACCTCAATAACTTATTGACCAAGACGAAACAAAAGAGACCACTTTGATCATCCGACTAGCTCTAATGAGGACGCCCCACATGGGGCCCGAGATTTCTTCTTTTGCTTTGTTAATTAATTCTTTATTCAATTAATTATTTATTTTATCCAATAAATAAATATATTAATTAATAATAAAATTAATTAGATAAATTAATTCATTAATATATTTCTCTAAGAAATTAATTAATAATTAATCTTATCCCTTTAATTAATTATCTTATCCAATAAGCAATTAATTAATTATTTATTTAACTTATCCAATAAATTAAATCCCTCCAAAGTAAAATAGAAAATAGAAAATCCTTTTCAATTTTCTTCATCAATTCTTTAGCGCGACTCTTTAGGTTCGTTTCATTTGGCAATGAGAGAAAACCAAAGGAAGTCGGTAGCACCTAGCCAGTCACGTGGCCCACTTCGTAGCCCAAATGAAATACGAATGAATGGATCATTCCACAACCTTTCAATAGTAAATACCATATATGTGTAAACCCTTTGTTCACGTTCCCCGGTCAAGTGAGAGTCATGGTTATGCCAAACTCACTGGACTTGACCATATGTACAAATTATAATAATATGAGATCATTGAGATCGATTTGGTGCCTAGCACAATCATCTCTTTTGCTTTGGCCAAAACTTTGATCTCTATTTATCTATAATTACATAGGGTACATTCTCATTGACTTATGAGAGAACAAATCACATGTTAGATATCTGCTAAGACTACCACTTGCCCATCAAGTCCGCATTTCGAGGTCGACCCCACTAACGGGTGAATTGGGTCAAACTACTCCAGTGAAAGACTTGACGTCACAAGTGCATGTTCAGCCCGATACTTCAGGTCAAAGGTTCACATATACCTATTACGCATAATCAGTTCCGTCATTGACAGTCACAAAGTGAAAACCCATGTGACAGAACCGATGCGAGTCGTGTTCGAGCATATCAGTTTCACTGATGTGCCTGTAGTCTTAAGCTCCCACAATCACATGGTGTTCGACTGACACTCCCATGTCAAAGCCAAGATTGTACAAGTATTCGAAGTCTTTATTTGCCCATTAAAGACTTCATATTAGTTGCAAACTAGTTTTAGTAATCAAGGTCGATCTCTCTAGTGCCATTCTTCCTATCCCATATGAAGTAGAGGGATCACACTGAAAACATGGACAAAATATTTTACACAACTTATAGATGCAGATAAGAATTAAGTGAAAACTAAATAATGTCTTTTATTATAAATAATATTTAAGTTCAATACAAGATAGATGCCCTATTCATACTATCCTCTATGGCATCTG
This sequence comes from Buddleja alternifolia, assembly GCA_019426215.1. NCBI lineage: Eukaryota > Viridiplantae > Streptophyta > Magnoliopsida > Lamiales > Scrophulariaceae > Buddleja > Buddleja alternifolia. The sequence continues at coordinate 25,875,502 of CM033390.1, read as the reverse complement.
AGGGCCTAATCCTAATATTTGGCAGCATGGAAATCTGACTTCGGCAACAAGAAAACGTGTTTTGGTAGTTTTTGAGGCTTGGTATGATTTAGGCTTTATTTCCTATTATGTTTAGAAGACTCCTAGGCTCTATATGATTATAAATACTAATTCTTCTTTTGTAATATGTATCACACTCATACAAATCAATAAAACCTGAAATTTATCTTGTGGATGTAGGCATTCTTGGCCGAACCGCATAAAAGTCTCGTGTTTTTTATTATTGCTTTTTCAATTATTTTTTCATTTATGTGCATTGATTCCAAAGATCCATATTGAATCTTTCCATACTAATAATTATGATTATCCTAAATGATTCTTTTCAAATTCGTCATCTTAATTTAGACATAGGAGATTCTTTATTTTGTTTTATTTAATTATATTTTGTTGTTGTCGAACCGATTGATAAGTGTCAATGGGCCTATAGGGCATCCAATGGTTTTGGGACAGGTTTAACTGCGTAAATCTGATGATGTGTCTCCATCTTCAAGTAATGCCAAACATAAAACTCTAACTTGGACATTAATATATGTCGATACTATAGATCATATATTTCATGAAAAAAGGCAAATATTATTTGGGCTGGATCGTAAGCGGATCATGGACTTTTTCTTGATTCATACTAATTAGGGCTGGTCATGGATCGGATAACCGACCGAACCGAACTGAAACCGAAGGTTTCGGTTTTTCATTTTCAAGTATCTCGGTTTTGGTTTCGGTTCCGAGCCTCGGTTAACCAGACCGAACCGAAAACCAAATAAATCGGTTTCGGTTCGGTTAATCGGTTTACGGTTCGGTTAACCGAACCGTAAACCGAAACCGTGTAATTTTAAAATAATATATAATTTCTATTGGGCTAAAATAAAAAAGTTGGCCCAACAATTCATGACAAATCATTTTAACCAAAAAGGTGAGCCCAAAAACAAAAAAAAGTTTAGCTAAAAGTTGGGCTAAAATAAAAAAGTTGGGCTAACCATCGGTTAACTGAAAATTTAACCGAACCGAACCGAAATGGTTCGGTTAAAACCGAACCGAAACCGAACCATTTCGGTTCGGTTTCGGTTTCGGATTTTTCCGAACCGAGATTTCGGTTAATTTTGGTTAACTGAAATTTCGGTTCGGTTAACTGATTTGCACACCCCTAATTCATAGGACTCGATGTGGGTCCATTGGTAGGCTAACCAGTTTTAGATTCAAGTCCCTTTAATGTGTTTCTTAGGAGCTCTGATGATACAAAGTTTCGGAGGCTCAATGGTTTCTATGAAGGATATTATGTGGGGTTCATTGTATATAAATTATTGTAATTATAATCTAACTTGAAATTTTGATACATTCTAAAAATCACTTAGCGTTAGCTTACTTATATATAGGGACTGTCGATGAATCAAAAAGTGGCCTTCAAATTTGCAAATCCGGCATGAAAGTTTTCCAATCGAGCCTCATTTAATTCCGAATCTATTCGAATGAGCTAAATGCTTGGACTTGAATGATATATAAAAAGAAGAAGAAGCAGCAGCAGCTAGGACTTGATTCAAATTGAGCGTTAGTGAAAGGAAGCGCAACTTCAGTTGACATTCATTTATATAGATAATTATGTATTCTATAAATTTCTTTACATAAGAGAATAATAAAAATAAATGGTAATGTGTAAAATTATATCCACTCGCAATTCATGCACAATGATACCAAAATTCTAGAAAATATAGAGGATTAGAAATCCTTGAGAAACCATATTTTATTCTATATTCTTCAATACCAAAATAATATGAAAAGACAAGTTTGACAAGTTTTAGTATGGGTATATGTGATGATGATTATTTTGAAGTGTTTTAAGATTATTAACTTTTATATGATAATTTAGATTTACTTTATTAATGTATTTTTTTTAAAACTAAATTAATAAAATTAATTTAACCGGATAACATGTCGGTGTTTTTCTACTTTATTAGTAGTTGTTTGATTGTAATATTACTATCTTGTAAGTTAAATTTCATAAATTGCGTAATTCTCATAAATCTTGAACTTCATGATTCTCACATAATTTCATAAATAAAGACTAACCTTTATCCATAGCTTCGATAGTAGTCTTTTCATGTTGATCATCAATAAATGGTTTGCAAAGCCTCTTGAGGAAGATTGATTTCTCTCCCTTGACCCCTCGTTCAATGATGGAACTATACGATACTTTTATCAGAATAAGTTTTCTACCTTTTACATAATATTGTGTAGAGAGGTAGAGAGAGGGCCAAACTCCTCTTTAAATAAATCTCTAAATAGATACCTCCCATCAAGGCATCTCTTTAATAGAGTTGTGACTCTTCCTTCAGCCAATAGAAATTAATCACTTAATATTCACACAAATAATATTTTATCAAATAGACTTTAATATTGATAAAAGGGAAAATTGCATAGCATGCCCCTGTGAAACATGAAATCTGCACGAAATCCACCTGTGTTAAAAAAATAGTCTAATATACTCCTCTGTTATCTTGTAGTTTGCACACTCTCCCTTTCCGTTAATGTTGACTAACGGTGTTAGTTTTTTGTGTTGTATTACCATTATACCCCTACTGTTAATAAATATTATTTTATTCTCATTTAATCTAAGCCTTTGGATCATTGTTCTTAACCGTTGGATCAAACAAATAAAGACAAAAGAATAAATATTATGAAAAAAATCATAAATAATTATAAAAATTATGAAAAAATCATCAAAATATCACAAATGATTTTAAAAATTTCTAAAAAATAAAGAAAATTACATAAAAATTCAGAAGTAAAACACAAATTGAAATTCAGGAAAAAAATTGAAAATAATTACAAAAATTAGTTACATAATTATTTTTTTCTCAAAAAAAAAATAGTTAAAAAACATAGAAAATAGAAAAACAGAAAAACATCTAAAAATTTTCAAAGACCCCTGTGAAATAATAACAAAATCGAAAAATTCATTAGATCGGGGAAAAAAAAATCATAGAATGATAGAAATTTTGAAAAAATCTGAAAAATTAAAACAAATCGAAAAATTCTGGGATAAAATCATACAAAAAACTGAAAAATTAGAAGAAAACTAGAAAATGTAATTTGAAATTGAATTAAAGAATTAACCAAACCGAGATCAAATTGTAATTTGAACTAAAATTTTCTAATCACAGTTGTTAAAATTTCAGTTTAAATTAATAATTTCAATTTAGGAAAATAGAAAAAAATGTAAATCAGAAAATATAATTTATAACGCAGGAGGATGGTGAGGTAGATCTATGGAGGTGTAATCGACGGCTCGTGGTGGGAAATCGGAGTGGATTTGGCGATGGGCATGGCGGATTGAGTGAAGGTGGTGGTTATTGATATATGTTATTTTTACACTAGTTTTCCCCCGTTTATCGACTTAGTTTTGATTGTTTCCTTGATAATTTGATCACATATGATGCTTTGATCTTTGTCTTCTCATATTTTATAGAATAACATAACATTTGGAGGAAAAGAACAAGGATTGAAGGTAAATCATGCATAAAGATACAAACTGTCTGCGCAGTGATAGAGCTTATTGAATAGAGTTCTCTACCCATGTCCAAATTACACACTTGATTTACCAATGGAAAGATAAGAGGCAAAGGTACATTTCTTATGTTGAAGACAAAGATCAGATATGTAGGGAAGGAGGTGAAAACGTCATCGGAAGAGACGTCTTACGATGGAGTTTTCTCATTCAGTGACTTGTGAGACAATTTTGTCATCTTTAACGTTTGATTTCGGCCCTAGTGTCTTCTGGAGAGTTGTAGATCTTTGTTTTAGTATTCTACAGCAACTTGAATCAGTGAATTCCGATATCGGTAGAGAAAGTTATGCGAAGTTTACCAAAACTGGCTGGAGCAGCAGGGGACGAACGCCGAGGCGTTCATCCACGAACGCCGCGGCGTTCACATGCAGTAGCCAACGCCGCGGCGTTCAACAAGCGAACGCCACGGCGTTCGAGGCAGTGGGTTGGTCTATAAATACCCTTTTAGCCATTTTTTACCCTAACTCACCTTGGATATCAGCAACCACACGAAAATAGAGAGAGAGGGAGCTTAGAAGAGAAGATTGAAGGTCAAAACATGGAGAATTCAACAAGGAATCCACATCTCTACAAGAATTAGGGAGTTCTTACATATTTGTTTCTTGAATTTGTTCAAATCTCCTATGACTTGTATGATTTATATTTGCACTTTTGACATGAATATGAGCTAAACTTGTTTGATTGAGGCCATGGATAGGCCATTTATGTTATTTTGATTGTTGATTTGTTGGTGTTTATTGGATTAATTTTGGTTTTAGCTATGTATTCAATATTTGATCTCAATGCTACATTTGCTTGATCACCAAGTGTTTGATAAAATGCCTAGGTTAGAGATCGAGAGATAATAACCTAGGGAAGATATAAACATTGAATACCCTATAGTTAAACCAACTAGAGATAGACTCGGTTTCTTTAGGTGGCTTTCCATTCACGTGGGGAATTCCTAGACCTTAAATGCATCCTCGTTAATCGGGTTTTCATATAGAGATATATAGGAAATCGTTACCAAGGGTAGGGTTGCTATGCCAAGAGATTGGGTAGTACGTACGTTAGGGAATTTCGCCTTAGCTAAATCAATCTAATAATCCAATAGAACCTAAATCACAATCGAAATGCATAATTGGTTGAACCATGTGCCTTGATCGCTTCTCTCTATTGTTTCCTCCCTTTATTTGGTGTGACGTTGCCTTAGTTTATTTTCTAGTATTTATTAATTAGTTAATCAACCTTTCTATCGACCGATTTAACTTAGAATTGAGTAATATAGTAGTTTTGGTACTTAGATTATAGTTGTCCCTGCGGATACGATAACCCCGGACTTAGAAATTCACTTTACTACTTACGCGACCTAGTTCTCTTGCTAGGATTTTGTCGTGTCAAGTTTTAGGCGCCGTTGCCGGGGACAACTATGGTATCTAATATCGAGATTCTCTTATTCGTTCTGAGCTTAAGTCAATTTTTTATTTTGTATATTTCTAGTTCTTGAAGATATGAGTGCTTATAACTTTCAATGGCCATGTCAGGATATGGATTCATCAATCACCACATCAAGCTCAATGCAAATGGAATCCTATGAGCCCACCTACCATCCCGATTGGATAAATCACCCAAGCTCAACATGTCAAAATAACATGATATATCCCGGTTGGATAAATCATCCAAGCTCAACATGGAGTTACAACAATGATGCAATGATACTTTCATCGGGGTTTGACCATGCCGGTAGCCTTCCTTACCAACAACATGATAGTTTTCATCAACAAGAGCTAGAGACGAGGTCTAAAATTGAGGCCTTGGGGAATGAATTTAGTGTATGGGTACAAGCTAGCATAAAGGAGGCAGAAGCAAGTTTCGAGGAGTCAGAAGCTCGAAGAAAGGAGTCAGAACCTCATACAAAGGAAGTGGCAAGATTAGTAAATCAAGCAGTCAACTTATGGAAGGAGAGAGCGCCTTGCACCATGGAGAGTAGCACCAAAGAGAATGAGGCATCCCTCAATATAGAAGTTGAACAAGGTTTTGATTTAGAACTACAATGTCTACATCCTATCACTAAAGAAGAACCACCTCCCGAATCCATGTGTGTCAAAATAGAGGCAAAAACAACTGAGCATATACGAATGAAGAAAGAAATTTTTAAATCCATTTCACGACATGGCCAAGAAAGAACATTAGAAATCTTCAAGAACCCAATGCCACCTACCATCATATCCCTTGAATTCTTAAGGGAATCCATCAATCACCGGAGGGATATAGTGGAAGATGGTCAAGTCAAAGTATGCAACTTCAATGATTCATCCGAGACATACACCATGAAATCAAGTGATACTACGGATGAGAATGACAAAATCATAGGGTATATAAATCACTTGGAGATTTCACCATTGAGGTTGCCAACGACAAGACTAGGGGAGTTTGAGACAGTCACACACCAATTGTATCCATCAATTGATGATCCCCCTCCTCTAGAATTTACACTTTACTCTTTGCATTTCAATTACATATTTATAGAAGAGAATTTGTGCTCACTTTTGATTATTCCAGGTTTTATGATAAAGATTGGAGGGGATATGCCATTACGCAATTGGAAAAAGCATAAGAAAACTCGTCCCTACAAAGTTGGCATTGCTCCTTACAATCCACCGTGAGCAATGCAAGGAGTCGAGCTAATGACTATAAACAAGCGCTTCTTGGGAGGCAACCCAAGTTTCTTTTATGCTTTCTTTCTTTTCTTTTGTGCCCTCGTTTTGTTTCCCTCCTCCTTAACTCGTTTTGATATGGTTTCCTTTGAGTTTTCTCTCGTTCAGGTTTTGATCACAGTTTGATCCTGGGATATGAGCCCACCACCATGCTCCCTCCGTTTCTCTCCATTTCAGGGTTGTATCGCTTATCCCTCTTACATTGCATTTATTTCATGAACATTGAGGACAATGTTTAATTTAAGTTTGGGGGTACAACCTTGTTGATATATAATTCATGAATTGGTGCACCCTTGCATAAGAGCATAATGCGTTTGAATATCTCTACTCTCTCGAAGTCAAAGTTTCTTATCTGTGGTCAACATGTCATATGTTGTGACTCGAAAGCCCTTTTTAGTCATGCTTATGCGATTTTTTTTTGAGGATTTAAAACTTTGGACTTTCAATTTTGTTAACTTTGAAGTGTGTATTAATGTTGTGAAGTCATAAAATGATTTAGGCCATCTTTCATTGTTGTTAGCCTTACATTTTGGCCTTCTCTATATTGCATAATCTCTAGACCTTGATTTGAGCCGTATTGAAAAGAATGGTGACACGCTAAAAGCTAACGTGCTATGATAGCAAGTGCACTAGACGTATGTAGTAATAAGTGGACAAAAAGTCCGGGTTTTCGAACCACGGAAACTTGAATTTTAGTTTATGATTAATGAAAATGGACAAAAGTAGATTGCAATAAAACGAGTAAGCTAGTGACGAACCAAAAAGAAACGAACTATAGATTAAATCTCACGTATGATAAAATGACTAAGGCACATGCTACAACCAAATCTACTCGTCAATATAGATGAGCTACTCTTCGAATTATTAGACTCCTATTGCTTTGGTGGAAATTCCTTAGATAATTATTACCCGATGTCTCGGCACATAATAATCCTATGATTAATTGATGGTTCTCTAAATATGTCTATCCGAGAATCTAATCAATAACCACGCATTAACGTTCTAGAGTTTCCCCGGATAAATCCGGCTAACCGCACCCGGAAATCTTTACCTATTTCTAGGAGCAATTTCACATTAGTTTCGGATGATGTGTTGATTCATTTGAACCCTAACCTATCTTCTCTCGAATGACTAGACTAGGCAAGATAGCAAGCATATGGTGATCAAGCACATGATTGTAATAAAAGCTCAAAATCAACACACAAAGCAATATGAGAATTAATACGAAAATTCACTTCACATATATTGATTCATAAATTGGCTTTCACATGGCCTTAGTTCTACAATATTAGCCTCTCATCAAGGCTTTAAGAAAATCTAATACAAACATATACATACTCATGGAAATAAACATGTAAATGCAAATAATTAAAACTCCCTCAATTGATTGATGATGGATCCTTGCTTTTGATCTTCAATCCTTAACTCCTCTCTCTTTGTTCCCCTCCAAAAGTGATGAAGAATGGTGATGAATGATGATGAGTGAAAAGTGATGGCCAAAATGCCTCTCTCTCTCCCCTCCTCCCTGATGTGATCGGTCAAGTGTGTCCAAAAAATCCTTAAGAAGACCACCACAAATCAGCTCTTAGTGTGTGTCTCCCCTAGTGTGTCCTCCACTACTCTTAAAGTGAGTAGTATAAAATTCCATAAAGTAGATCTACAAGGAAACATACTTATGACATCCCTCCCATACATGTGATGACCTCTTGGCTTTAAATGTTCCATTCCCCCATCAAATGATGATCTTTTGGCTGAAAAGAATCAAAATTCGGGTGTGGACACGCCTAGGCGTGGCATTACGGCGCTTGGGCGCGGGATTCAGAATGCTGAAATTAAATGCAATGTATCCTGCGCAGCAATCGTATTTCATTCATAACTTTCTCCACGAAACTCCGATTTGGATGATTCAAGTCCTAATTTGAAGCTAACACATAGTTCTACAACATTATAGAAGGGAACTTCATCCAATTCGGCCTCTAAACATACGGAAATAGCGCTCGAACGTGGAAAGTGGTGTAGATACGGCGCCCGGGCGTGGGCAAGATGGCGCTTGGGCATAGGGGTGCGTAGCAATTTGGCCTAAACTTGTTTTATACGTCATTTTTCATCCCGTTCTTTGATTGTATCCATTTAAGACCTGAAATCACTTAATGCACGAATTAAACGCACATGTGGCAAGAATCAAGCGATAAATGAACCTAAGACATAAACGCAAAGGGGCTTAAAAACACGTAAAAATGCCTCTTATCAACACCCCCACACTTATCAATTGATCGTCCTCGAGCAATAAGAGTTTTAAGATAAGGAAACATCATCAATCAAAGAGAGAAACAAAAAGAAAACTACCGAACTCACTTTCGTGGAGTAAACGGTTGCATTTAGCGAATGCAACAAGCCTTTGAACCTTTGAGTTACCTCAAAGGACGAGTTATAGTCTCGTGAGGGTTTGCAGACGATATACCCACAAAATCGAAAGATTTTCAACCCCGATCACTCAACGTAAATTACAATGATTAATAGCACACAATGGTATGAATTCATCTGTTTAAGCTCAAATTACAAATATATACACATCACACATTTGCTCATGTTACGCCTTAACATTGAAAAGATCATCCTAAGGGTGTAGTGTAATAAATCTCAAGTATTATAGTCAAGTGGCATTCTTACCACTTTTCAAACATTAACCCCATATTTATCAACTTTTGATTATTCACATTGTACGAGAATTGAATACAACTTCATAGCCACTTAAAAATTCATCACTTCATTCCACTTTCGGATTTATCTTATGCACTTTCAACTCGAAACATTAGAGGCTAGACCATGTGCAATGTTTGATCCTCTTAGGCTTTCTATGACACCCGTGTAACGAGCTTTAGGCCAATAACTCCTAAACCAGATGGCTTTAGGGTATCAAATGTGGAGACACTCCTAAGGGCTTAATCGCTCGAGTGTCAAAGGCCACAAAATCAAACTAGGTCCTTATTCACTTAACACTTGCACTGGCTTGAGCTTAGCTCAAATTAGCAGAATAGTACAGTATTCTAGGCATGGTGCTCTTCGCCCCCAGTATCTATTAAGCCTGACTTTTTCAGTCATACCAATGTTCAACCTCTTTTTATTATTATTAAGCACACGAAGTTAACGTTCTCAACTCATAACACATGTGAAAATTCTAAGTTGATATTTTCGGGATCAAGCCTTTAAGTGTTTCAAAATGATTGCCCACTCAACTCCTCTACCTTCGATTTAGGTGCATATGTGAATCATCTTAAGGTTAATCTAGTCTAGTTAGGATCCCATAAGCAAGGAACGATGTGTATAGCCATTAAAAACCAAATTGATAGAGAAAACATACCATGTATTCAAATTAACCATACTCAATGCCTCAAGTGAAGGGTTGAAATTCTATCCAAAAAAATTAAAATTGCACACATTTCACATGTAGAGGTACAGCACCCCCCAAACTTGGACCAAAATATGTAAAACATGAATCAACATGACTATAATGGATCTAGTATACCATATACCCCCCCACACTTATCATGAACATTGTCCTCAATGTTTGAAAAAGAGAAGGGCAAAGTACACGTCACCATGGGGAAGCTGAAAAGCAAACCCGAGTCCACTTAAGGCAATCAAGTCCACGGATGGCAATCACTGTGTCGATCACTACATAGGTAAACAAATGCTATCCATACAGAGCATCAAACATTGGATAGAATAGAATAAAACAAAACGAGACAAACAAAAAGTGAGAAACATGCATGGAAAGAAAACATCAAGCATCTAAACATAAAACATAAAATATCCAACAACCCAACAAAAGATATCCAAAAACAAAAAGAAACATGCATGGAAATAAAACAAGATAAGCCTAATCGGTGGTGCCAAAATGGTCAATGTAATCCTCATCCGTTCCGCCGAGATCATCCAAATCAATCAACGGGCTACCCTCATCATTATGAGCCTCTTCATCACCTCCTACAGGAACGAGAGCACCTGACTCGTGCAAATCTGCGGGCTGCTGAGGCGGGGGGTGCGGGTAAGGTGGAGGAGTAGAATAATCAAACGGCCCCCGACCGACAAACGCATCATGCTCTACAAGAAGCTGACGGAAATAAGCACAAGTGTCGGACATGACCACCCTCATCTCATCTCGCAACTCATCCCTCAATTCATCCTTTAATTGTCTAATGGCGGCGGCATCCATAGGTGGAAACTGTGGGGAGCTAGTAGACCGGGATGAAGACGGGCGAGGCCTCTTGGAAGTAGCTGGTGGTGGAGGAGCCTGGGAGTCGTCATCTACCACGGTGAGATAAGAACCAGGAAGCTCAGTACGCTCCATAGGAAATGTGGGAACCTTAGCTGCCTTGCATAAAGCTGTGATCAGTGACGGGAGAATGATGGGAATCTTCCGAGTGGGACCTTCGCCCTTTTGCTTAGCCAATTCTTTGTTAATCAACGGCCCTAACTCATTCTTCAACTTCCTAAAGTGGTCCGTCAAAGACTTGTGGATTACCCGGGCAAAGTCCACAGCTTTCTTGGACATAATAGCATAGATGAGGGTGGCCCGTTCCTTGTTTGCCTCTGATCGATTGGTACTCGGTATTAAATTGAATCGGATGAAGTCGAGCCAGAAAGCAGCCTCGGGTAATAGAGCCCTACGGGGGACATGAGCTTCTCCGGGTACCCATTCCCACCCCTCTCGGCCAATAACCCGCAAAATATCTGACAGGCTAACTCGGAGGCGCCCTGCATTGTAAAGAGTGGTGAACTCGCATGTCTGAGGGGTCGGGGTGCCTATGCTCTCCCTAATCTGTCTCAACTCATAATTGACATGTTTGCCCCGTACCAAAAGGGTAGTCCCCAGCCATCCTCGTGTCTCAATCTCATCATAAACCCCGGAGCTGAAGAATTCCAGGAACCAAGGAAGACGAATGGCCTCGGGCTTTTGACAGAAAAACTGTAAGTGATGGAACTGTATCAATTCGTGCACAGATGGTTGTCCCCGGGTGGTTAAATAGTGCTCCTTAATAAGGGTGCGGGGGGTCCTCAAACTCTGACACATAATTTGGACTTGGGAGTTTTCAAAACGGGTATTATCGGGAGTCTCGGGCTCATTAGAGGAACCCTCACCCACTTTTTTCTTACCCTTGGACGGTCTGTTGGTAGTTCTCGTCATTTGCAACAACAATGATCAACTTCTCAACTACTCAAATCAACCCAAATGCAGCCAACCCAACACAACAATCGTCAACGCCCAACAACACACCAAAATCAGAGAGCAACCCACAATCTAGCAACAATCCACGGATTTAACCGATTCCTCAATTCTTTAAGCAATAATCCACAGATTTAATCAACAAAATAGCATCCAATTTCAACAACAACAACCCACAAATTCAATTTCAACCCACAAATTGATAACAACCCACGAATTGATAACAATAGATCATCCAATTCAACAACAACAACCCCCAATTTTTTGATTACAATCCACAAATTCAATAGAAGTCCTCAAATGCAATAACAAAAAATATTCAATCCACAATCGGACGAAGCCCCAAATAATCCTCAAAATATAATGTAAGGCACCTACTCGTCGTCTATGAATCGGAAATGGAAGAAGGGTAAAGCCAAAACTCACCTTTTTCCCCAAAATTTTCGCACCGAGTTGGATGTGAAGGAAGGGCCACTGTGCAGCGAGTGATGTTGATGGAAAGTGGCGGTGAAACACGGTGGAGATGGCCGGAAATGGTGAGAGTGTCGCCGGAAATCGCTTGGGAGAGGAGTTGTGAAGAGTTTGTGAAGAATTTTGATCGTTTGACCCACAAATATGTTTAAATCAGAAACGGGCGCCTAGGCGCGCGTGTTTGGGCGCCTAGGCGCGCGACACAGCGTACCTGGATTTTTTTCTGGTAATGCCCGCGCCTAGGCGGGCGTTTTTTCGGCGCTTGGGCGCCCCTTTCAGAACCGGGCGCCTAGGCGCCCGTTGTCTCGGCGCTTGGGCGCCCCTTTCAGAACCGGGCGCCTAGGCGCCCGTTGTCTCGGCGCTTGGGCGCCCCGTTCAGAAATATTTTGTAAAGAATTTTATTTCCTGTTGCAAAAGGGAAGAGACAAAACACTTAAAACACAAACTAACAAAGATGTAAGACTAGAAAATAAAGCAACAAACGGGATAATAAGGGAAAAAGAAAAGGAAACGGAAAGAAAACATGGGTTGCCTCCCAAGAAGCGCTAGTTTAAAGTCATTAGCTCGACTGAAAGCGAAGAATCACGAAGGGTCCGCGAGGATGAAGGACTCTTTGTCTCTTGGTCCATCCATCCCTAAGTAAGGCTTTAGACGTTGAGCGTTGACCAAGAAAGTATGTCCTTTATCTGTTGTAAGCTCGACGGCGCCGGATGGATAGACCTGGGAAACCAAAAATGGGCCCGACCATCGAGACTTAAGCTTCCCGGGGAAGAGTCGGAGTCGAGAGTTGTATAGCAACACCCGCTCTCCCTTGTGGAATTCCCGGGGGAGAATATGTTTGTCATGCCACATTTTGGTCCGCTCCTTGTAGAGTTTTGCGTTCTCATAGGCAAGATGACGCCATTCTTCGAGCTCGTTGAGTTGTAGCAAACGTTGTGTACCTACACTTTGAGAGTCAAAATTTAGAAACTTAATGGCCCAATAAGCACGATGCTCGAGTTCAACGGGCAAGTGACATGTTTTGCCAAAAACAAGACGATACGGGGACATGCCAATTGGGGTTTTATAGGCGGTCCGATAAGCCCAAAGAGCATCATCCAATTTAAGGGACCAATCCTTTCTTGATGCGTTGACAGTTTTTTTCTAAAATACGCTTAATCTCCCTATTCGAGACCTCCACTTGGCCACTAGTTTGTGGGTGGTATGGGGTCGAAATTTTATGCTTCACCCCGTACTTGGTCAATAAAAGTTCAAACTGCCTGTTGCAGAAGTGGGTGCCCCCGTCACTAATGATGGCTCGGGGAGTTCCAAATCGAGTAAAAATATGCTTCTTCAGAAAACGAGTGACAACCCGAGCATCATTAGTAGGCAAGGCCACGGCTTCCACCCATTTGGAGACATAGTCTACCGCAACAAGGATATATTTATTTGAACAAGAACTGGGGAAAGGGCCCATGAAATCCACACCCCATACATCAAACAACTCACACTCTAACATGCTATTTAAGGGCGTTTCATGATGTTTAGAGATGTTCCCCATTCGTTGACAGCGATCACAAGATTTGACATAATGATGTGCATCTTTAACAAGAGTAGGCCAGAAGAAACCTGATTGGAGGATCTTAGCTACCGTTTTGGAAGGCCCAAAATGGCCACCTACCGCCATATCATGACAATGAGATAGGATAGCATGCACGTCCGTTTCGGGTATGCAACGTCGAATTAAGCCATCTGCACAAACTTTGAATAAAAAGGGTTCGTCCCAAAGATATTGCTTTACATCAAATAGAAATTTCTTCTTTTGATGAAAAGTGATATCCTGGGGAAGACGGCCCGTAACAATGTAATTGGCAAAGTTAGCATACCAAGGTGAAATTTTTTCAGAAATAGCAAGGAGGTGTTCATCCGGGAATTCCTCACGAATTGGTGTCTCATCTAACGGATCATTCACTAGCTCTAATCGTGAGAGGTGGTCGGCTACTACATTTTCGGTGCCTTTCTTGTCTTTTATCTCTAAATCAAATTCTTGGAGTAACAAAATCCACCTAAGAAGTCTTGGTTTAGCATCTTTCTTGGCAAGCAAATATTTTAAAGCCGAATGATCGGTGTAAACTATCACTTTGTTTAGCACGAGGTAAGAGTGGAATTTATCGAATGCAAAGACTATGGCGAGTAATTCTTTTGCCGTGGTGGCATAATTCAATTGTGCATCGTTAAGAGTTTTACTAGCATAGTAAATGGTTCGAAATATCTTTTCCTTCCTTTGGCCAAGGACCGCTCCAACCGCGGTGTCACTCGCATCACACATCAATTCGAATGGTAAGCTCCAATCGGGGGATGACATGATAGGGGCGGAAACTAAGCGTTCCTTCAAATCAAGAAAGGCCTGCATACAAGAAGAATTGAAATCAAAAGGTGCATCTTTAACAAGCAAATTAGACAACGGTTTCGCAATTTTAGAGAAATTCAAGATGAATCGCCTATAGAAACCAGCATGCCCGAGAAAACTCCTAACAGCTTTTACCGATATGGGCGGGGGAAGTTTTTCAATGACCTCAATCTTGGCTTGGTCCACTTCGATCCCTTTTTGAGAGATCTTGTGGCCAAGCACAATCCCCTCCCGGACCATTAAATGGCATTTTTCCCAATTCAAAACAAGGTTGGTTTCTTCACAACGTTTAAGCACAACATTTAGATGAGTAAGACAAATATCAAAAGTTGTTCCGAAAACAGAAAAGTCATCCATAAAAATTTCAAGGAAATCTTCAACCATATCATGAAAAATAGCCATCATGCATCTTTGAAAAATGGCCGGGGCATTACACAAGCCAAATGGCATCCTTCTATAAGCAAATGTGCCATAAGGACAAGTGAAAGTGGTTTTCTCTTGGTCCTCAGGATCTATGGCAATTTGATTATAGCCGGAGTAACTATCTAGAAAACAATAGAAATCATGCCCGGCTAATCGTTCAAGCATTTGGTCAATAAAGGGGAGGGGGAAATGATCCTTACGTGTGGCATCATTCAACTTACGGTAATCTATACATACACGCCACCCACTAATTATATGAGTTGGGATAAGCTCATTATTCGCATTCTCAATTACCGTTATCCCCCCTTTCTTAGGCACCACTTGGGTAGGGCTCACCCACGCACTATCAGAAATAGGATAGATTATACCTGAGTCGAGCAGTTTAATCACTTCCTTCTTTACTACCTCTTGGATTTGTGGGTTTGATCTCCTTTGGGGTTGGCGTGTAGGCTTGGTGGAGTCCTCCATAAGTATTTTGTGCATACATATCGCTGGACTAATGCCTTTGATGTCCGCAAGTTTCCACCCAAAAGCCCGTTTGTGAGATCTCAACACCGCCATTAATTGCTCTTCTTGTGATCCTGAAAGAGATGAGGAAATGATCAATGGGAGTGTTTCGTCGTCGTTCAAGTACACATATTTAAGGTGGGAGGGGAGGGGTTTGAGTTCGAGAGAGGGGGGTTCTTCAATAGATGGGCGAGGTGATCCTGACAATGATCTATCAACTTTGATGAATCCTCCCGAATGAGAGGAAGATTTGTACTCCAAGCTTAGAACCCTTTCCACTAGATCATCTTTCTCCGAGTCCTCTTGCATGGATTTTATAAGATTCTGTTCGAGAGAATTTTCAATTGTATTGTCCTGTAAATACTCAATAATCAAATGGTCAAATGTATCAATTCGATAACACGAGTCATGATCAATAGGATGTTTAAGGACTTTGTAAACATCAAAGGTAACTTTGTCATCGCCCACATTCAAGGTAAGCTTACCATTAGCAATGTCAATCACCGCCTTACCCGTGGCTAGGAATGGTCTCCCTAGGATTAATGGTACCTCCACATCTTCTTCCATGTCGAGTACTACGAAATCAACGGGAAAATAAAACTTGTCGACTTGGACAATAACGTCTTCGATTATCCCCTTGGGCCTCTTGATCGATCTGTCGGCTAGTTGAAGGCTCATTGAGGTTGGCTTGGGATTTCCAAGGCCTAGTTTTTTAAATAGTGAGTATGGAAGAAGATTGATGCTGGCCCCCGAGTCACATAACACCTTCTTGAATGATAGGGATCCAATCGTGCACGGGATTGTGAGGCTCCCGGGATCTTGGAGCTTAGTTGGCATTTTATTGAGCAATACGGCGGAGCATTCTTCCGTGAGGCACACCGTCTCATTCTCTTCCCACTTCTGCTTGTTGGAGAGTATGTCCTTGAAGAACTTCACATAATTCGGCATTTGGAGAATGGCGTCAATAAACGGAATATTAATTCTCACTTCCCGAAGGATTGCCAAAATTCGAAGAAAGCTCGGATCCATCTCCTTTTTCTTCTTTTTGTGAGCATTTGGGAAGGGGAGACGAACTTCGATAGGGGGAGAAAGCGTTGGATTAGACGGATGAAAACCCACTGAAATAGTAGGCGGCGCCTGGGCGCGTATATCGGCGCCTAGGGGCGGATCTGTAGGCGCCTGGGCGTGCATGTCGGGGCGCGGATAATAAAATTAATAATAAAATTAATTAGATAAATTAATTCATTAATATATTTCTCTAAGAAATTAATTAATAATTAATCTTATCCCTTTAATTAATTATCTTATCCAATAAGCAATTAATTAATTATTTATTTAACTTATCCAATAAATTAAATCCCTCCAAAGTAAAATAGAAAATAGAAAATCCTTTTCAATTTTCTTCATCAATTCTTTAGCGCGACTCTTTAGGTTCGTTTCATTTGGCAATGAGAGAAAACCAAAGGAAGTCGGTAGCACCTAGCCAGTCACGTGGCCCACTTCGTAGCCCAAATGAAATACGAATGAATGGATCATTCCACAACCTTTCAATAGTAAATACCATATATGTGTAAACCCTTTGTTCACGTTCCCCGGTCAAGTGAGAGTCATGGTTATGCCAAACTCACTGGACTTGACCATATGTACAAATTATAATAATATGAGATCATTGAGATCGATTTGGTGCCTAGCACAATCATCTCTTTTGCTTTGGCCAAAACTTTGATCTCTATTTATCTATAATTACATAGGGTACATTCTCATTGACTTATGAGAGAACAAATCACATGTTAGATATCTGCTAAGACTACCACTTGCCCATCAAGTCCGCATTTCGAGGTCGACCCCACTAACGGGTGAATTGGGTCAAACTACTCCAGTGAAAGACTTGACGTCACAAGTGCATGTTCAGCCCGATACTTCAGGTCAAAGGTTCACATATACCTATTACGCATAATCAGTTCCGTCATTGACAGTCACAAAGTGAAAACCCATGTGACAGAACCGATGCGAGTCGTGTTCGAGCATATCAGTTTCACTGATGTGCCTGTAGTCTTAAGCTCCCACAATCACATGGTGTTCGACTGACACTCCCATGTCAAAGCCAAGATTGTACAAGTATTCGAAGTCTTTATTTGCCCATTAAAGACTTCATATTAGTTGCAAACTAGTTTTAGTAATCAAGGTCGATCTCTCTAGTGCCATTCTTCCTATCCCATATGAAGTAGAGGGATCACACTGAAAACATGGACAAAATATTTTACACAACTTATAGATGCAGATAAGAATTAAGTGAAAACTAAATAATGTCTTTTATTATAATAATATTTAAGTTCAATACAAGATAGATGCCCTATTCATACTATCCTCTATGGCATCTGAGGGCCTAATCCTAATATTTGGCAGCATGGAAATCTGACTTCGGCAACAAGAAAACGTGTTTTGGTAGTTTTTGAGGCTTGGTATGATTTAGGCTTTATTTCCTATTATGTTTAGAAGACTCCTAGGCTCTATATGATTATAAATACTAATTCTTCTTTTGTAATATGTATCACACTCATACAAATCAATAAAACCTGAAATTTATCTTGTGGATGTAGGCATTCTTGGCCGAACCGCATAAAAGTCTCGTGTTTTTTATTATTGCTTTTTCAATTATTTTTCATTTATGTGCATTGATTCCAAAGATCCATATTGAATCTTTCCATACTAATAATTATGATTATCCTAAATGATTCTTTTCAAATTCGTCATCTTAATTTAGACATAGGAGATTCTTTATTTTGTTTTATTTAATTATATTTTGTTGTTGTCGAACCGATTGATAAGTGTCAATGGGCCTATAGGGCATCCAATGGTTTTGGGACAGGTTTAACTGCGTAAATCTGATGATGTGTCTCCATCTTCAAGTAATGCCAAACATAAAACTCTAACTTGGACATTAATATATGTCGATACTATAGATCATATATTTCATGAAAAAAGGCAAATATTATTTGGGCTGGATCGTAAGCGGATCATGGACTTTTTCTTGATTCATACTAATTAGGGCTGGTCATGGATCGGATAACCGACCGAACCGAACTGAAACCGAAGGTTTCGGTTTTTCATTTTCAAGTATCTCGGTTTTGGTTTCGGTTCCGAGCCTCGGTTAACCAGACCGAACCGAAAACCAAATAAATCGGTTTCGGTTCGGTTAATCGGTTTACGGTTCGGTTAACCGAACCGTAAACCGAAACCGTGTAATTTTAAAATAATATATAATTTCTATTGGGCTAAAATAAAAAAGTTGGCCCAACAATTCATGACAAATCATTTTAACCAAAAAGGTGAGCCCAAAAACAAAAAAAAGTTTAGCTAAAAGTTGGGCTAAAATAAAAAAGTTGGGCTAACCATCGGTTAACTGAAAATTTAACCGAACCGAACCGAAATGGTTCGGTTAAAACCGAACCGAAACCGAACCATTTCGGTTCGGTTTCGGTTTCGGATTTTTCCGAACCGAGATTTCGGTTAATTTTGGTTAACTGAAATTTCGGTTCGGTTAACTGATTTGCACACCCCTAATTCATAGGACTCGATGTGGGTCCATTGGTAGGCTAACCAGTTTTAGATTCAAGTCCCTTTAATGTGTTTCTTAGGAGCTCTGATGATACAAAGTTTCGGAGGCTCAATGGTTTCTATGAAGGATATTATGTGGGGTTCATTGTATATAAATTATTGTAATTATAATCTAACTTGAAATTTTGATACATTCTAAAAATCACTTAGCGTTAGCTTACTTATATATAGGGACTGTCGATGAATCAAAAAGTGGCCTTCAAATTTGCAAATCCGGCATGAAAGTTTTCCAATCGAGCCTCATTTAATTCCGAATCTATTCGAATGAGCTAAATGCTTGGACTTGAATGATATATAAAAAAGAAGAAGAAGCAGCAGCAGCTAGGACTTGATTCAAATTGAGCGTTAGTGAAAGGAAGCGCAACTTCAGTTGACATTCATTTATATAGATAATTATGTATTCTATAAATTTCTTTACATAAGAGAATAATAAAAATAAATGGTAATGTGTAAAATTATATCCACTCGCAATTCATGCACAATGATACCAAAATTCTAGAAAATATAGAGGATTAGAAATCCTTGAGAAACCATATTTTATTCTATATTCTTCAATACCAAAATAATATGAAAAGACAAGTTTGACAAGTTTTAGTATGGGTATATGTGATGATGATTATTTTGAAGTGTTTTAAGATTATTAACTTTTATATGATAATTTAGATTTACTTTATTAATGTATTTTTTTTAAAACTAAATTAATAAAATTAATTTAACCGGATAACATGTCGGTGTTTTTCTACTTTATTAGTAGTTGTTTGATTGTAATATTACTATCTTGTAAGTTAAATTTCATAAATTGCGTAATTCTCATAAATCTTGAACTTCATGATTCTCACATAATTTCATAAATAAAGACTAACCTTTATCCATAGCTTCGATAGTAGTCTTTTCATGTTGATCATCAATAAATGGTTTGCAAAGCCTCTTGAGGAAGATTGATTTCTCTCCCTTGACCCCTCGTTCAATGATGGAACTATACGATACTTTTATCAGAATAAGTTTTCTACCTTTTACATAATATTGTGTAGAGAGGTAGAGAGAGGGCCAAACTCCTCTTTAAATAAATCTCTAAATAGATACCTCCCATCAAGGCATCTCTTTAATAGAGTTGTGACTCTTCCTTCAGCCAATAGAAATTAATCACTTAATATTCACACAAATAATATTTTATCAAATAGACTTTAATATTGATAAAAGGGAAAATTGCATAGCATGCCCCTGTGAAACATGAAATCTGCACGAAATCCACCTGTGTTAAAAAAATAGTCTAATATACTCCTCTGTTATCTTGTAGTTTGCACACTCTCCCTTTCCGTTAATGTTGACTAACGGTGTTAGTTTTTTGTGTTGTATTACCATTATACCCCTACTGTTAATAAATATTATTTTATTCTCATTTAATCTAAGCCTTTGGATCATTGTTCTTAACCGTTGGATCAAACAAATAAAGACAAAAGAATAAATATATGAAAAAAATCATAAATAATTATAAAAATTATGAAAAAATCATCAAAATATCACAAATGATTTTAAAAATTTCTAAAAAATAAAGAAAATTACATAAAATTCAGAAGTAAAACACAAATTGAAATTCAGGAAAAAAATTGAAAATAATTACAAAAATTAGTTACATAATTATTTTTTTCTCAAAAAAAAAATAGTTAAAAAACATAGAAAATAGAAAAACAGAAAAACATCTAAAAATTTTCAAAGACCCCTGTGAAATAATAACAAAATCGAAAAATTCATTAGATCGGGGAAAAAAAATCATAGAATGATAGAAATTTTGAAAAAATCTGAAAAATTAAAACAAATCGAAAAATTCTGGGATAAAATCATACAAAAAACTGAAAAATTAGAAGAAAACTAGAAAATGTAATTTGAAATTGAATTAAAGAATTAACCAAACCGAGATCAAATTGTAATTTGAACTAAAATTTTCTAATCACAGTTGTTAAAATTTCAGTTTAAATTAATAATTTCAATTTAGGAAAATAGAAAAAAATGTAAATCAGAAAATATAATTTATAACGCAGGAGGATGGTGAGGTAGATCTATGGAGGTGTAATCGACGGCTCGTGGTGGGAAATCGGAGTGGATTTGGCGATGGGCATGGCGGATTGAGTGAAGGTGGTGGTTATTGATATATGTTATTTTTACACTAGTTTTCCCCCGTTTATCGACTTAGTTTTGATTGTTTCCTTGATAATTTGATCACATATGATGCTTTGATCTTTGTCTTCTCATATTTTATAGAATAACATAACATTTGGAGGAAAAGAACAAGGATTGAAGGTAAATCATGCATAAAGATACAAACTGTCTGCGCAGTGATAGAGCTTATTGAATAGAGTTCTCTACCCATGTCCAAATTACACACTTGATTTACCAATGGAAAGATAAGAGGCAAAGGTACATTTCTTATGTTGAAGACAAAGATCAGATATGTAGGGAAGGAGGTGAAAACGTCATCGGAAGAGACGTCTTACGATGGAGTTTTCTCATTCAGTGACTTGTGAGACAATTTTGTCATCTTTAACGTTTGATTTCGGCCCTAGTGTCTTCTGGAGAGTTGTAGATCTTTGTTTTAGGATTCTACAGCAACTTGAATCAGTGAATTCCGATATCGGTAGAGAAAGTTATGCGAAGTTTACCAAAACTGGCTGGAGCAGCAGGGGACGAACGCCGAGGCGTTCATCCACGAACGCCGCGGCGTTCACATGCAGTAGCCAACGCCGCGGCGTTCAACAAGCGAACGCCACGGCGTTCGAGGCAGTGGGTTGGTCTATAAATACCCCTTTTAGCCATTTTTTACCCTAACTCACCTTGGATATCAGCAACCACACGAAAATAGAGAGAGAGGGAGCTTAGAAGAGAAGATTGAAGGTCAAAACATGGAGAATTCAACAAGGAATCCACATCTCTACAAGAATTAGGGAGTTCTTACATATTTGTTTCTTGAATTTGTTCAAATCTCCTATGACTTGTATGATTTATATTTGCACTTTTGACATGAATATGAGCTAAACTTGTTTGATTGAGGCCATGGATAGGCCATTTATGTTATTTTGATTGTTGATTTGTTGGTGTTTATTGGATTAATTTTGGTTTTAGCTATGTATTCAATATTTGATCTCAATGCTACATTTGCTTGATCACCAAGTGTTTGATAAAATGCCTAGGTTAGAGATCGAGAGATAATAACCTAGGGAAGATATAAACATTGAATACCCTATAGTTAAACCAACTAGAGATAGACTCGGTTTCTTTAGGTGGCTTTCCATTCACGTGGGGAATTCCTAGACCTTAAATGCATCCTCGTTAATCGGGTTTTCATATAGAGATATATAGGAAATCGTTACCAAGGGTAGGGTTGCTATGCCAAGAGATTGGGTAGTACGTACGTTAGGGAATTTCGCCTTAGCTAAATCAATCTAATAATCCAATAGAACCTAAATCACAATCGAAATGCATAATTGGTTGAACCATGTGCCTTGATCGCTTCTCTCTATTGTTTCCTCCCTTTATTTGGTGTGACGTTGCCTTAGTTTATTTTCTAGTATTTATTAATTAGTTAATCAACCTTTCTATCGACCGATTTAACTTAGAATTGAGTAATATAGTATTTTTGGTACTTAGATTATAGTTGTCCCTGCGGATACGATAACCCCGGACTTAGAAATTCACTTTACTACTTACGCGACCTAGTTCTCTTGCTAGGATTTTGTCGTGTCAAGTTTTAGGCGCCGTTGCGGGGACAACTATGGTATCTAATATCGAGATTCTCTTATTCGTTCTGAGCTTAAGTCAATTTTTTATTTTGTATATTTCTAGTTCTTGAAGATATGAGTGCTTATAACTTTCAATGGCCATGTCAGGATATGGATTCATCAATCACCACATCAAGCTCAATGCAAATGGAATCCTATGAGCCCACCTACCATCCCGATTGGATAAATCACCCAAGCTCAACATGTCAAAATAACATGATATATCCCGGTTGGATAAATCATCCAAGCTCAACATGGAGTTACAACAATGATGCAATGATACTTTCATCGGGGTTTGACCATGCCGGTAGCCTTCCTTACCAACAACATGATAGTTTTCATCAACAGAGCTAGAGACGAGGTCTAAAATTGAGGCCTTGGGGAATGAATTTAGTGTATGGGTACAAGCTAGCATAAAGGAGGCAGAAGCAAGTTTCGAGGAGTCAGAAGCTCGAAGAAAGGAGTCAGAACCTCATACAAAGGAAGTGGCAAGATTAGTAAATCAAGCAGTCAACTTATGGAAGGAGAGAGCGCCTTGCACCATGGAGAGTAGCACCAAAGAGAATGAGGCATCCCTCAATATAGAAGTTGAACAAGGTTTTAATTTAGAACTACAATGTCTACATCCTATCACTAAAGAAGAACCACCTCCCGAATCCATGTGTGTCAAAATAGAGGCAAAAACAACTGAGCATATACGAATGAAGAAAGAAATTTTTAAATCCATTTCACGACATGGCCAAGAAAGAACATTAGAAATCTTCAAGAACCCAATGCCACCTACCATCATATCCCTTGAATTCTTAAGGGAATCCATCAATCACCGAGGGATATAGTGGAAGATGGTCAAGTCAAAGTATGCAACTTCAATGATTCATCCGAGACATACACCATGAAATCAAGTGATACTACGGATGAGAATGACAAAATCATAGGGTATATAAATCACTTGGAGATTTCACCATTGAGGTTGCCAACGACAAGACTAGGGGAGTTTGAGACAGTCACACACCAATTGTATCCATCAATTGATGATCCCCCTCCTCTAGAATTTACACTTTACTCTTTGCATTTCAATTACATATTTATAGAAGAGAATTTGTGCTCACTTTTGATTATTCCAGGTTTTATGATAAAGATTGGAGGGGATATGCCATTACGCAATTGGAAAAAGCATAAGAAAACTCGTCCCTACAAAGTTGGCATTGCTCCTTACAATCCACCGTGAGCAATGCAAGGAGTCGAGCTAATGACTATAAACAAGCGCTTCTTGGGAGGCAACCCAAGTTTCTTTTATTGCTTTCTTTCTTTTCTTTTGTGCCCTCGTTTTGTTTCCCTCCTCCTTAACTCGTTTTGATATGGTTTCCTTTGAGTTTTCTCTCGTTCAGGTTTTGATCACAGTTTGATCCTGGGATATGAGCCCACCACCATGCTCCCTCCGTTTCTCTCCATTTCAGGGTTGTATCGCTTATCCCTCTTACATTGCATTTATTTCATGAACATTGAGGACAATGTTTAATTTAAGTTTGGGGTACAACCTTGTTGATATATAATTCATGAATTGGTGCACCCTTGCATAAGAGCATAATGCGTTTGAATATCTCTACTCTCTCGAAGTCAAAGTTTCTTATCTGTGGTCAACATGTCATATGTTGTGACTCGAAAGCCCTTTTTAGTCATGCTTATGCGATTTTTTTTTGAGGATTTAAAACTTTGGACTTTCAATTTTGTTGACTTTGAAGTGTGTATTAATGTTGTGAAGTCATAAAATGATTTAGGCCATCTTTCATTGTTGTTAGCCTTACATTTTGGCCTTCTCTATATTGCATAATCTCTAGACCTTGATTTGAGCCGTATTGAAAGAATGGTGACACGCTAAAAGCTAACGTGCTATGATAGCAAGTGCACTAGACGTATGTAGTAATAAGTGGACAAAAAGTCCGGGTTTTCGAACCACGGAAACTTGAATTTTAGTTTATGATTAATGAAAATGGACAAAGTAGATTGCAATAAAACGAGTAAGCTAGTGACGAACCAAAAAGAAACGAACTATAGATTAAATCTCACGTATGATAAAATGACTAAGGCACATGCTACAACCAAATCTACTCGTCAATATAGATGAGCTACTCTTCGAATTATTAGACTCCTATTGCTTTGGTGGAAATTCCTTAGATAATTATTACCCGATGTCTCGGCACATAATAATCCTATGATTAATTGATGGTTCTCTAAATATGTCTATCCGAGAATCTAATCAATAACCACGCATTAACGTTCTAGAGTTTCCCCGGATAAATCCGGCTAACCGCACCCGGAAATCTTTACCTATTTCTAGGAGCAATTTCACATTAGTTTCGGATGATGTGTTGATTCATTTGAACCCTAACCTATCTTCTCTCGAATGACTAGACTAGGCAAGATAGCAAGCATATGGTGATCAAGCGCATGATTGTAATAAAAGCTCAAAATCAACACACAAAGCAATATGAGAATTAATACGAAAATTCACTTCACATATATTGATTCATAAATTGGCTTTCACATGGCCTTAGTTTTACAATATTAGCCTCTCATCAAGGCTTTAAGAAAATCTAATACAAACATATACATACTCATGGAAATAAACATGTAAATGCAAATAATTAAAACTCCCTCAATTGATTGATGATGGATCCTTGCTTTTGATCTTCAATCCTTAACTCCTCTCTCTTTGTTCCCCTCCAAAAGTGATGAAGAATGGTGATGAATGATGATGAGTGAAAAGTGATGGCCAAAATGCCTCTCTCTCTCCCCTCCTCCCTGATGTGATCGGTCAAGTGTGTCCAAAAAATCCTTAAGAAGACCACCACAAATCAGCTCTTAGTGTGTGTCTCCCCTAGTGTGTCCTCCACTACTCTTAAAGTGAGTAGTATAAAATTCCATAAAGTAGATCTACAAGGAAACATACTTATGACATCCCTCCCATACATGTGATGACCTCTTGGCTTTAAATGTTCCATTCCCCCATCAAATGATGATCTTTTGGCTGAAAAGAATCAAAATTCGGGTGTGGACACGCCTAGGCGTGGCATTACGGCGCTTGGGCGCGGGATTCAGAATGCTGAAATTAAATGCAATGTATCCTGCGCAGCAATCGTATTTCATTCATAACTTTCTCCACGAAACTCCGATTTGGATGATTCAAGTCCTCATTTGAAGCTAACACATAGTTCTACAACATTGTAGAAGGGAACGTCATCCAATTCGGCCTCTAAACATACGGAAATAGCGCTCGAACGTGGAAAGTGGTGTAGATACGGCGCCCGGGCGTGGGCAAGATGGCGCTTGGGCATAGGGGTGCGTAGCAATTTGGCCTAAACTTGTTTTATACGTCATTTTTCATCCCGTTCTTTGATTGTATCCATTTAAGACCTGAAATCACTTAATGCACGAATTAAACGCACATGTGGCAAGAATCAAGCGATAAATGAACCTAAGACATAAACGCAAAGGGGCTTAAAAACACGTAAAAATGCCTCTTATCAAATGGAGTGTGTTAAGTACATTAGAAACCACCATTCGACTTTATTTCATAAGCCACGACAACCACCTTCTACCCTAAAAGAAAAACAATGTCTTGCACCTAATCAAGAGAGTTTAGAACTTCATATCATTTGACTTGAATATGGGTAGTCACCTTGTTTTGATTTGAATGTATATGAGTTAGATAGTGATGTTTTGGCCATGTTGGGATATTTGAGGTTTGAAGTATTCTGTAAAAAAAGGGGATGAAATGAAAACTTGAGCAATGGGCTAAATAGTCGAGAGAGAGAGATATATATGAAAAAAAAAAAAAATGTGCTCTTGACTAGGCTTTGATCTTAGCACTCAATTGGATCATTTGGCTTGGAAATCTGTGTACAACCCAATATGAAAAGAAACAAGTTTGGGGGTTGTAAGTTGAAAGGAAAAATAGAATGAAAAAGGGATAAGTGATAAGTTGTGAAAGTTTATATGGTTTATATGAGAATTTAGCTCGATGATTTTGAGTCATAGGCTCTCTTGACTTAGTCACTTTATCCATATCTTCCGGTCCTAGCCATCACCTAGCCTTACGTTACAAGCCGGAAAGACCTTTTGATTGTGACTTTTGCACTTTATCACACCGATGAGTTAACGAATATTGAATTGTTTCAATGTCGTTACCTTCCAATTGATTTGCATAATCTTTTCTAAAGTGTGCTCTTGACATGAATATGGATGTGGGAGTTCATGATATAGGGATGGAAACTAAGATTTTATGAGGTTTTCAAATTGTTGAATGTTCAAAGCATCGTGTAGCTTTTCATAATCTTTTTGAAGGTATAATGCTTGCTCTTATGTGTATGAATTGGCAATGAAATTTTCAATCTTCATATGTGTTTTGATTGTATTTGATCGAGGACGATCAAAGCTAAGTTTGGGGTAGTTGATATATGTTATTTTACACTAGTTTTCCTCCGTTTATCGACTTAGTTTTGATTGTTTCCTTGATAATTTGATCACATATGATGCTTTGATCCTTGTCTTCTCATATTTTATAGAATAACATAACATTTGGAGGAAAAGAACAAGGATTGAAGGTAAATCATGCATAAAGATACAAACTGTCTGCGCAGTGATAGAGCTTATTGAATAGAGTTCTCTACCCATGTCCAAATTACACACTTGATTTACCAATGGAAGATAAGAGGCAAAGGTACATTTCTTATGTTGAAGACAAAGATCAGATATGTAGGAAGGAGGTGAAAACGTCATCGGAAGAGACGTCTTACAATGGAGTTTTCTCATTCAGTGACTTGTGAGACAATTTTGTCATCTTTAACGTTTGATTTCGGCCCTAGTGTCTTCTGGAGAGTTGTAGATCTTTGTTTTAGGATTCTACAGCAACTTGAATCAGTGAATTCCGATATCGGTAGAGAAAGTTATGCGAAGTTTACCAAAACTGGCTGGAGCAGCAGGGGACGAACGCCGAGGCGTTCATCCACGAACGCCGCGGCGTTCATATGCAGTAGCCAACGCCGAGGCGTTCAACAAGCGAACGCCGCGGCGTTCGCAACAGTGGGTTGGCCTATAAATACCCCTTTTAGCCATTTTTTACCCTAACTCACCTTGGATATCAGCAACCACACGAAAATAGAGAGAGAGGGAGCTTAGAAGAGAAGATTGAAGGTCAAAACATGGAGAATTCAACAAGGAATCCACATCTCTACAAGAATTAGGGAGTTTTTACATATTTGTTTCTTGAATTTGTTCAAATCTCCTATGACTTGTATGATTTATATTTGCACTTTTGACATGAATATGAGCTAAACTTGTTTGATTGAGGCCATGGATAGGCCATTTATGTTATTTTGATTGTTGATTTGTTGGTGTTTATTGGATTAATTTTGGTTTTAGCTATGTATTCAATATTTGATCTCAATGCTACATTTGCTTGATCACCAAGTGTTTGATAAAATGCCTAGGTTAGAGATCGAGAGATAATAACCTAGGGAAGATATAAATTGAATACCCTATAGTTTAACCGACTAGAGATAGACTCGGTTTCTTTAGGTGGCTTTCCATTCACGTGGGGAATTCCTAGACCTTAAATGCATCCTCGTTAATCGGTTTTCATATAGAGATATATAGGAAATCGTTACCAAGGGTAGGGTTGCTATGCCAAGAGATTGGGTAGTACGTACGTTAGGGAATTTCGCCTTAGCTAAATCAATCTAATAATCCAATAGAACCTAAATCACAATCGAAATGCATAATTGGTTGACCCATGTGCCTTGATCGCTTCTCTCTATTGTTTCCTCCCTTTATTTGGTGTGACGTTGCCTTAGTTTATTTTCTAGTATTTATTAATTAGTTAATCAACCTTTCTATCGACCGATTTAACTTAGAATTGAGTAATATAGTAGTCTTGGTACTTAGATTATAGTTGTCCCTGCGGATACGATAACCCCGGACTTAGAAATTCACTTTACTACTTACGCGACCTAGTTCTCTTGCTAGGATTTTGCCGTGTCAGTTATGGCGGATCGAGTCGTGAAGGCGGATTTAGAGTGCTGATAGCGGTGAGCCAGGGAAGTGTGAGGAAGGTGGCGAAGGAGGAGATGGTTGTTTTTGGTGCTACTGTTTTCGGTGCTACAGTGTGGTGGTGGGAGGGGGGAGATGGCTGGGTGTTCATGGAGAAGATGAAGAAACAGAAGTGGGGAAAAGGACAAAAGGAAAAGAGAAAAAAAAAAGGAAAATAGGAAAAAGGAAAAAGGAAAAAAAATAATGAAAAGGGGTATTTTAGTCAATTTCCATCCATTTTAACTTATAAAAAAAACCTAAAATACATCCCACTTCGCAGAAACCGCGAGTGAATGCTACTTTCCGTTAGTTTCTAACAGACGGGAGTTTTCGTGCAGGGTTTTCAAAAATACAGGAGTATATTAGGCTATTTTTTTAAAACAGGTGGATTTTGTGCAGATTTTATGTTTCACAGGGGTATGTTTTGCAATTTTTCCTTGATAAAATATAATATGTAAATAATAATATGTAAGCCATATATTTCTTACATTCTCCCACTTGGCTCATATATTTGCTTTTATTATTTAGAATAAACATAATGTGCACAATAAGATTATTCTAAATCTTTCATAAAATTGGCTATACTATTATATCATGATTAAGCCAAAATTAATGTGAGTCATGGCGGTTGTACATCATTTAGTACGATATAGTCCCTTCCATGTACCACAACATCAATTTCTAATTAACCAATGACCCTTAATGAAGAGAAAATAAAGGTCCAACTTTTCTAATTAATCCTAATTTTGGTTGAAGTGGAACCGATTTACCACCGTTTTAAGTTATTGTTGTCTGTCTAATTTATTTATCTTGTATTATGTTCGTTTTCCTTTAAATTGTGTAATATTTCCATTTTATGTAATATTAATCTATGTTGGAATTAATTTTTAAATATTTTAAATTTATATTGAATATGCATTTTGTACTAGTTTTAATAAATATCTATTATTTATAATTAAATTAAAACAATATATAATTAAGTTGAAAAGAATAACATAACTTAAGACTAACTTTTCAAAGTTTAGGGGCCAAATTACATAGAACCTAATTGTAGCTATTACAAAATAATGGCCTAAAATAAAAAAAAGAAAAAAAATTGTAACCACTAGCGCTAAAATAGCACTGGTTTTACAATGTTGCGCCATATTTGGTGCAGTTACAGTAAACCAGCGCGCTATTTTAGCGCTGGTTTTAGTGCTCCATTGGAGAGCTAAAAAGGTACTTTTGCACCATTTTAGCTCTCCGTTGGAGATGGCCTTAGGCATTTAGGCCCCGATCGGATGGCACATTATATCCTATAGAAAAAGTAAGATTTTGTTTTTTAGGGAATGGAGATATGAAGGTGAAAGTGTGTTTGGATGAGAAGTTTTTGATAGAAAATAGTGTAATGATTAAGTGTGATGTGATATATTTTTTTTTAAAAGTTTTTTTTTTTTATTTGTAGAAGTTGGCATGAATGAGTTTTTATTTTGTAAGAAAATCTAGACATATGTAAGTTGAACTCCTAGTGGATCTTATTGGAAATCTAGACATATGTAAGTTGAACTCCTAGTGGATCTTATTGGAAATCTAGACATATGTAAGAAAATCCATTAAAATATCCAATAATCTTCCTAGTGGATCTTATTTTGCACTTTGCGTTATTTTGAATAAAGATATGCGATTATTTAATGCGCATGTTAATATACTGGCGGATAAAGAACTTTTACTTGTTTAGTGAACTGTCTAATCATGAAAGGAAAAAAAAAGATATTCTCTAAAAGACTCTTCTACTATGCGGCGGCCATATCCTTCTTCTCCGTGATCTTCCTTCCAGATCTTCAACTATGGCGGCGTCATCCTCGTTTGGATCCACAGCATCTTCTGCTATTCATGTTAACTCTCGTTCTATCCAACGGTTTTCTAACTTCGATGCTATAACTTGTCGTATGCCTGAACAATTTAATGTGCCGGAATTTTCGGAACTAGTCGATCGAATTGAGGGGCCACAGGTGAGTAAGATTCATGATACCGTCCTTTTTGAGATGGAACATATCTCTGATTCTCCATCGGACATGTTATCCCCACTGATATGGAGCGTTTCGCTTCTGAATTGCCCCCAACGAATCTTCTCTTTGCATCTTCTGATAATCAGGAAGCCCATATTCTTGGAGCAAGCCCTAACTTTGCAAAAAATCCTAATTTTCTAGGGTATGTGCATGGAGTCCTAATTTAGATATTGCTACTGTTGGAAAATTAAATCCACATAACACATAGAGAAGATTGGATCGACTTACCTATAAACGCAGCAAAAATTAGTCGATTCATATGTCCCGAATCTGACTCATCTACAATCCGTCTTGATTAAATCACGATTATGTCTTCACTTTTCTCGCTGTGGTGGATCAGCTACTAGACCAATCCACTTTTATTTGCACACCTTAAACCTATGGAGACTTGGTGATTCTCCAAAGAAGAATTGAGAGAGAAAGATGAAGAGGAGAGAGAATGAAGAAAGTTTTCTGGGAGAATAAGTGATTTTTTTTTGTTATCCCAAGATGAGAGGGATATGATATAAATATCATATTTTCTACACAAGGAAGAGTCCCATTTATTCAAGATTCTAATGCCACCAAATATGGCATTAAATCCAACTAAAATATGGATGTCAATTGGGTCAAGGGTCCAAACCCGACCCAATTTCCTACATCTCCTACTCATACATATTTGACTCGATCTCTTCGAATCTCATTCTCTTAAACTTCTCAATCTCACATCCATTCTTCCATACAGGGAATAAGGCGTGCGACCAAGCGAGAAAGGAACAAGTGAGGAGAGTTATATTAAGTCATCACCTAACTAATATAACCCTACAACTTAGAGAAAAGCTCGCTGTGTACCCCAAACTATATGGTCGTACCAGATTAAGCATCTCTGATCCCTCTATATATAATAAATAGAGCATGCTTGACTCTCTCAAATATGTATCTATGTTCATGACTAGTCAGACATATTCTGACACAGTCGCTCGGGCAATGAACCATAGAACAAAAGTGTGTTGCCAGTTTAGTTCTTCCTCGGCCTCTCATGCCAATTAGCTTGGACTTGACGCTTTCCTAGACATGCTCCGACAGACCGAATCATCCATGGCCATTGGAAATCATGCTAAAGTAGCGTCATCAAGCTTACACCTCATGACACGGTCCAAAGTCCCAAAGGGTACAAGAAACAATAAAGACTCACACAGTGACGAAGTAGGGACCCATTCAGTCACTTCTCTTAGGAGGTCGCAAAGCACATGTGTATGATTACATGCTAGGATGGAGCTCCCACTCAATTTGGGCATGTCACGCTCCAAACATCATACGAACCTTAGTCCAATCGCGATCTAAGAGTCTGACTTGCGCACCACCAGACAGTCACTCTCAATAACTTCCAGTAGTTCGCACGTTCGGCTATTATGAGGCTTCTATGAAGTTTGGACATACTTCATAATCGATCAAGTATGATCTCATCTTAGCCTCTATTCTAAGGCGACTATAAGTTATATATTAGCCTTCCACATTGTTCCAAGCATGAAGGCGATCTATTCGCATGACTTTTACTAATGCGAACAATCTTTAAGTCTTACCCTGCGCGCTATCTCAGTTCCAGGGCGATAGGCAGATGGATCATATCCTCGAGTGATCTATCAAAGTCTAGACTTGGTTCGAAGAAATCAAATTCATATCCTCTTCCATAACTTCACACCATCTCGTAGAGTCCATACACCATCGTTTGGTCATAGGTAGATGGATCATATCTATGGTTTCCTTCTACTACAACACATATGACACGACAGAATCTTACGTGTATGCACAGCAAGTGTACTGGTTGTGTGTAGTAATAAAGTGGACGTTAAGTCTGGGTTTATCGTCTCCACAGGGACAACTACTATCTAAGTACCGAGACTACTGTATTGTTCTTTTCTAAGTTAGATTGGTCGATAAGAGGTTGATTTAACTAATTATCAAAACAAGAAATTAAACTAAGGCAACTTCAAACCAAACAAAGGGAGAAAGCAATGGAGAGAAGCGATTAAGGCACATGGTTCAACCATTTATGTATTTCAATTGTGATTAAGGTTCTAATGGATTACTAGATGGATTTAGCCAAGGCGAAATTCCCTAACGTACGTACTACCCAATCTCTTGGCATAGCAACCCTACCTTAGTTAACAATTTCCTATATATCTCTATATGAAAACTAGTCTTAACAAAGATGCATTTAAGGTCTAGGAATTCCCCACGTGAATGGGAAGCCACCTAAAGAAACCGAGTCTATCTCTAGTCGGTTTAACTATAGGGTATTCAATGTTTATATCTTCCCTAGGTTATTATCTCTCGATCTCTAACCTAGGCATTTTATCGAACACTTGGTGATCAAACAAGCAAAGCATTGAGCTCAACTATTGAATACATAGCCAAAACCAACATTAATCCAATAAAAACCAAAGCAAGAACAATCAAAATAACATAAACGGCCTAGCCACGACCTTAATCAAATAAGTTTAGCTCATATTCATGTCATAAGTACGGATCTGAATCATACAAATCATATTAGAGAGTTGGACAAAGTTAAGAAATAAAGATGTAAAAACTCCCAAATAATCGTGATGATTTTAATCCCTCATTGAATTCTCCGTCGTCTTGCGAATCCGGGGCTTCAAGGAGACGTTATGACTTTCAATCTTCTTTCCAAAGTGTTTCTCTCCTCCCTTTTGGTGTTTGGCTGCTCTCAAGTGTCTTCCCCTGTGTTTTAACCGAAATGGTCTATTTATAGACCATTTCCGCGGCGGCGTTCGCATTCTGCCTCACCATCGCCGCGGTGTTGGATGGTGATCGCCACGGCGTTCACTTCTACAGCTCATCACCGTGGCGTTTGTGGTTGAACACCGCGGCGTTGCCCTATTTTTTTCTCCAAAAGTGTTTCGTTGTGCCTTCGTTTCTCGCTCTGTGCCCCGACTGTTAACCTAATCTAACAAGGCAAAGAAAACGGGGTTCAAAGCATCATATGTGATCAAATTATCAACGAAACAATCAAAATCAAATTGATAAACGGGGTGAATCGTGTGTAAAAACATAGCATATATCAACTACCCCCAAACTTAACTTTGATCATCCTCGATCAAATAGAATCAAACGCACCCATGGAGATTTGAAAAGTTCATTTGCCAATTCACACACAACAGCAAGTATTATACCCTTGAAGAAGTTTCGGAAGAATTACCAGATGCTTTGAACAGTCAACAATTCGAAAACCGCACAAAATTTTAGCTTCCATCCCTAATTCATGAACTCCCACTCCCATATTCATGTCAAGAGCACACTTTAGACAGAATTATGCAAACTAATTGGAGAGTACAGACATTAAGACAATGCAACATTTGTTAACTTATCGGTGTGCTTAAAGTGCTAAAGTCACAATCAAAAGGTCTTTTCGGCTTGTAACGTAAGGCCAGGTAATGCTAGGACCGGAAGATATGGATAAAGTGACTAAGTCAAGAGAGCCTATAACTCACGATCATCGAGCTAAATTCGCATTTAAACCATATAAACTTTCACAACTTATCACTTATCACGTTTCACTCTCTTTTGCCCTTCAACGTACAACCCCCAAACTTGTTTCTTTTTATACCGGGTTGTACAACAATTCCAAAGCCAAACTATCCAAACTGGCGCCAAAATCAAAGCCTAGTCGAGAGCAAATTTTTATTATTCTTTTTTTTTTTTCAAAAAGCATCTTTCTCTCAACTATTTAGCCCGTTGCTCAATTTTTCATCTCATCCTCCCCCCCCCCCCCCCCCCCCCCCCATTTTTTTCATAATACTTCAAACCTCTAACATCCCAACATAGCCAAACATCACTCTCTAATTCTTATATATTCAAATCAAGACAAAATGATCACCCACTTACAAGCCAAATGATATGAAGTTCTAAGCTCTCTTGTTTGGGTGATAAAACATTGTTTTTCATTTTTGGCTTAGAAGGTGGTTGTCGTGGTTTATGAAACAAAGGCGAATGGTGGTTTCTAGTGTGCTTAACACACTCCATTCTTATCAATACGGCTCAAATCAAGGTCAAGAGATTATGCAATATAGAGAAGGCCAAAATGTTAGGCTAATGACAATGAAAGATGGCCTAAATCATTTTATGACTTTCACAACATTAATACACACTTCATAGTCAACAAAATT
The DNA here is from genome assembly GCA_019426215.1 of Buddleja alternifolia. Lineage (NCBI taxonomy): Eukaryota > Viridiplantae > Streptophyta > Magnoliopsida > Lamiales > Scrophulariaceae > Buddleja > Buddleja alternifolia. Next base: position 25,840,499 of record CM033390.1, on the reverse strand, counting down.
GAAAGTTCAACGTTTTAAAAACCGCAAGAATTCGCATAAGCATGGTTAAAAAGGGCTTTCAAGTCATAACATATGACATGTTGACCACAAATAAGGGACTTTGACTTCGAGAGAGTAGAGATATTCAAACGCATTATGCTCTTATGCAAGGGTGCACCAATTCATGAATTCTAAATCATAAAGGTTGTACCCCCAAACTTAAAGTAAACATTGTCCTCAATGTTTATAAAATAAAGTGCAAGGGGAGAGGGAAAAGTGATACACCCGTAACGAGAGAGAATATGGAGGGAGAACTATAGCGTCGCATATCCGGGAATGAAATCTGTATGAAAACCTGCCTGCAAGACTCTCAACGGAACCAAATCAACGTATAAAGCATAACAAAAAGCAACAAAATAGCATGATAGAAAAGCGAAAACGCGATAACTTCAAAAAGAAACGACACGAAATGAAATAAAACGACGAAATGACAAAACGAAACAAAAGAATTTGGGTTGCCTCCCAAGAAGCGCTTGTTTATAGTCATTAGCTTGACTCTTCTTTTCTTTTCTTTTTCACCCAATACCAACGACACCTTTAGTGAACATTGGATTAAGGCCTGGTTTAAACTTCACAGTCTTCGCATCCTCTTTAGCCATTTTTCTCAAGGACTTGTCTATAGGCACAACTTGATAAACATGATGAAAGGAAGAGGAGTTTTTCGTTTCATTTGACAAATCAAATTTCACCTCTTCTTCTCCAACCTTCAAAGTGAACTTACCATTCTTAACATCAATAATTGCTCCAGCTGTGGCTAAGAAAGGTCTTCCCAGAATAATGGGGACCTCAGCATCATTGGCTATGTCCAAAACTATGAAATCGACTGGAATGACAAGATTCTTCACCTTGACCAAAACATTCTCTAAGATGCCTACAGGTTGCATTACCGAGCGGTCCGCAAATTGCACGGAGATTGTAGTGGGTTTTAAGTCCGTGAATCCGAGCTCCCTACACATAGTTAAGGGCATGAGTGAAACACTCGCACCTAAATCACATAGAGATTTTGAAAAATTCAAATGACCAATAGTGCAAGGTATAGAAAAACTCTCTGGATCTTTTAGTTTTGGTGGAAGCATGTTTTGTAGAATTGTTGCACATTCCACCGTAGTAGGCATCGTATCATGCTCTTCCACCTTGCTTTTCTTGGAGATGATCTCTTTAAGAAATTTAGCATAGTTGGGCATTTGTGATAAAACATCTACAAGAGGAATATCAATACGCAATTGTTTAAAAATATCAAGAAACTTAGCAAATTGCTTATCTAACTTCCCTTTTTCTAATGCAAGTGGAAAAGGGGGCCTTGGTTTTGGTATAGAGGGTTCAGGTGAAGATTTTCCCAAAATAGGGGGTGATACCACGACGTTCTGTTTGGAGTTGGATGCGGCCTTGGGCCTATCTGATCGCTGTTGTGTATCATCCACTTTCTCTCCCAATTCCGGATCAACGAGGTTCTTTCCGCTACGAAGTGAAACTGCTAGAACTTGTTCCTTAGGATTTTTCTCGGTATCACTGGGTAACGTGCCTTGGGTTCGTCCTGAAAGCATGTTGGCGATTTGCCCAATTTGTGTTTCTAAGTTCTTTAGTGCAATTTCTTAATTTTTAAACTTGCTTCTTGAGATTGAAACTTTTGTGTCGTTTCTGCCATGAACTTTTGCAACACATCTTCCATATTGTTCTTTTTCTCGGTTTGTTGTGGTTGTTGGAACCCTCATGTCCTTTGAAATGGAGGTTGTTGGAAACCTCCTTGGCTTTGCTGAAAACCGGGTGGTGATGGTCTCACCATATTCGTATTTTGGTTCCATGAGAAGTTTGGATGATTCCTCCATCCCTGATTGAAAGAGTTCGAATATGGATAGTTCTATGGACGACTTGAGTTTCCCATGAAGTTTGCACTTTCAACCGTGTTAAGTATCAGGCACTCAAGGTTCATATGATCACCTCCACAATTTTCACAAGTGGCTTTGACCTGATTCACTGTACCCTACATGAGTCTGAAAGCGTCTAACCTTTTGTTTAAGGCTTCCAATTGAACAGCGACACCTAAACTATCTCCAATTTCACACACTCCGGCTGGCTTCTTAGGCAATGTGATTCGTTCAGTTGGCCATTGATAGTTATTTTCGGCCATCAGCTCAATTAACGCCCAACTTTCATCGGGTGACTTGTTCATGATAGTTCTGCCTGCTGCGGCATCCAAATTCGTTCGGAGATTAGGACCCAATCCTAAGTAGAAGGTTTGCACAAGTGCCGGCACGGCTAACCCGTGGTGTGGGCATTTCCTCAGAAGTTCCTTAAAACGCTCCCATGCCTCATAAAGTGATTCCCCCTCAAATTGACGAAAGCTAGTGATTTCATTTTTCATGGCTGCTGTCTTGCCGGGTGGAAAAAACTTGGACAAAAATGTATCCACCATTTGATCCCAAGTATGAATAGAGCCGGTTGGCAAAAAGTTGAACCATTGTTTAGCTTTGTCTCTGAGGGAGAATGGGAATAACCTTAACCGTATTGCGTCATCAGTTACTCCGTTATTCTTGAAGGTATGGATAATCTCCAAGAACGTTGCTATGTGAGCGTGAGGATCATCATGGAGTAAACCGAAGAATTGAACCTGGTTCCCTATCATCTGGATATACCCCGGCAGGATTTGAAAGGTGTTAGCCTCTACCGGTGGTAGAACAATAGGCCCGGCAGCTCCTTGAATGTTTGGCATCATATAATCCCTCAAAGGGCGTTGTGGAGGAGCCTCTGGTTGGTTTAGAGGGACGCGAAGATTCGCAAGCTCCCTATGAACTGCTTCTTCTAAGATGGCGGGATCTATGTGAATAGGAGGATTCGGATCCATTGTATCTTGATGTTGTTGAGCCTCTCTTTGTAGTCTTACCCCTCTAGTAAATGTTCGTTCAATTTCAGGGTCCAACTCCGCTAGTCCAATCCGATTAGTGCGGGTCATGCACTAGACAAGATCAACCTTGCACAAAGAAAGACAAAACAATTAGTAGAAAAAAAAATGATCTAAGCTCAGAAAGAATAAGAGAATCTCAATATTAGATAAAAACAGTTGTCCCTGGCAACGGCGCCAAAAACTTGACACGACAGAATCTTACGTGTATGCACAACAAGTGTACCAAAAACTTGACACGAAAAATTCTTACGTGTATTAAACAGCAAGTGGACTGGTCGTGTGTAGTAATAAAGTGGACAATAAAGTCCGGGTTGTCGAACCTCAAGGACTTGTATTTTAGTTTATGATTTTAAAGCAATTGAAGAACTTAAATTAAAACAAGAATTAACTAAAATATTATGGAAGTAAGATATAAGAAACAAAATGTCGAAATCAAGATAGCTATGGAAAAGAGCAACTAAGACACATGTGTTGGCATAAATTAATCAATTTTCATTATAAACATGTTCTCATATTATTAGACTAATGTTGCTTTGGTGGAAAAAACCTTAAATAATTACTACCCGATTTCTCGGCTGTAATAATCCTATGATTAATTGATGGTTCTCTAGATATGTCTATCCGAGAATCTAACCAACAATCATGCATTCAAGTTCTAGAATTTCCCCGGATTAATCCGGCTAACTGCACCCGGGAATCTCTACCTATCTCTAGGGGCAATTCCCTATTTTTTACGGATTATGTGATGATCCTCTTTGCACCTTAAATTACCTTCTCTCGAACGAATAATTTAAGCAATAAATCATGCATATGGTAGCTAAGCATATGATGCATTCAAACAAGATCAAGACACAAACAACAATAGAATTAATATGAAAAACACAATTTATAACTCAATTATCATAATTTAGCCTCAACATGGCCTTAGTTCGAAGAATCTATTTCATCATAAAAGATAAAAGATAGGAACTTAAATTAAGATTCATATTCATAGACAAAAACAAATCTAAATCTAAGAAACTCCCTCGTATTTTTGATGGTTGAACTTCGATCTTCATCTCTTCCATGCTTCTTGATTTCTTCACCTTCAAAGGTTCTTGATAATCTTCATAACAAATCTAAGGATGATGAAGATGATGATAGGATGTTTTTAGGCTCCCCCAATGGGGAATGCGTTTTCAAGTGTGTTTGTAGGATGACCTCCAATCCTCCTTTTATAGAAAAAAAATCCACCTACCAAGAACATGTCCTTCCATTCTCTTTTCTTTCCACCTACCATTCTCTTGCTTTCCATCTACCAAGAATGTGAACTACCATTCTCTTGTTTTCCACCTACCATTCTCTTACTTTCCTCCTACCAAGAATGTGAGCTACCATTCTCTTGCTTTCCACCTACCATTCTCTTACTTTCCTCCTACCAAGAATGTGAACTACCATTCTCTTGTTTTCCACCTACTAAGAATGGGAGCTGCCACTTTCGTATTTTCCAGCGCAGGGATAGTGTTTTATTCATAAACTTCTCCACAGACCTCCGAATTGGATGATTCAAGTCCCCATGTAAAGATAAGACATAGATCTAAAACTTTGTATAAGGACACGTCATCAAATTCGGTCTCTAAATTTATCCAAATGCGTTCCAACGTGGAGATTGTTTCTGATTTGGCACCCAGGTGTGCGGAAATGGTACTAAAATATGATTTTGGCTAACTCCAGCTTGTTTCTTGCTTGTTTGGTCGTAGAGGTGTGAAACATCTTGGCCTAAACTTGTTTTATACGTCCTTTTTCAGCCCGTTCTTCGATTGTATCCATTTAAGGCCTGAAATCACTTAATGCACGAATTAAACACACAAGTGACAAAATCAAGCGATAAATGAACCTAAAACATAAACGCAAAGGGACTTAATAACACGTAAAAATGACTCCTATCACTGGTCGTGTGTAGTAATAAAGTGGACGTTAAGTTCGGGTTTATCGTCTCCACAGGGACAACTACTATCTAAGTACCGAGACTATTGTATTATTCTTTTCTAAGTTAGATTGGTCGATAAGAGGTTGATTTAACTAATTATCAAAACAAGAAAATAAACTATGGCAACTTCAAACCAAACAAAGGGAGAAAGCAATGGAGAGAAGCGATTAAGGCACATGGTTCAACCATTTATGTATTTCGATTGTGATTAAGGTTCTAATGGATTATTAGATGGATTTAGCCAAGGCGAAATTCCCTAACGTACGTACTACCCAATCTCTTGGCATAGCAACTGACACGATAAATCCTCACGTGTTTGCACAACAAGTGGACTGGTCGTGTGTAGTAATAAAGTGGACTTTAAGTCCGAGTTATCGATCCCACAGAGACAAGATTATTTAAAGCTAGGAATTTAAAAGCAATTAAAATTAAATTAAAAGATTGTGATTAATTTACAATAAAAATGTGAAACGAGACTTAGCAAATAGATTTAGATTCTTATGAGATAAAACAACTAAGGCACATGAATCAACCAAATTTACTTGTTAATATATATGAACTATTCTTCGTATTATTAGACTACTATTGCTTTGGTGAAAATTTCTTAATTAATTACTACCCGATGTCTCGGCTGTAATAATCCTATGATAAATTGACAGTTCTCTAAATATGTCTATCCGAGAATTTAATCAATAATCATGCATTCAAGTTCTAGAATTTTCCCTGAATAAATCCGGCTAACTGCACCCGGGAATCTCTACCTATCTCTAGGGGCAATTCCCTATTTTTTACGGATGATGTGATGATTTCTTTGAATCCTAACTTATATTCTTTCAAACTATTAAGTTAGGCAATATGACAAACATATGGTGATCAAACATGTGCAAGTAATTACGCACGAAATCAAAACACAAAGCAATTGAAGAATTAATACAAAGAATAATATTATATATATATATACTCATAACTTCGGCCTTCACATGGCCCTAGTTAAGGGAAAATTAAGTCATAATTGAAATTGGGAAAACAATAAAAAACATAGAATTACTCATAGACAAAGATGAATATCAAACTAAGAAACTCCCTATTTTGGATTGATGATCGATTCTTGATCGGAAGCTTGAATCCCTCCTTTTCCTCTTCTTAGCTCTTCAAGTATGATGATAGGATGACTCAAAACCAAGAGAATGCTCCCCCAAACCCCTGAATTTTCGGCCTCACACTCTCAAAGGATGATTTTTTGATGTCCTCAAGTGAGCTCCCCACTCCCCTTTAAATACCCAAAAATTTACCTACCAAGAATTTGAGCTACCCTTCTCTTTCTTTCCACCTACCAAGAATTTCCACCTACCAAGAATTTGAGCTACCATTCTCTTGCTTTTCACCTACCAAGAATTTGAACCTACCAAGAATTTGAGATACCATTCTCTTGCTTTTCCACCTACCAAGAACATGAGCTGCCACTTTCGTATTTTCCAGCGCAGGGATAGTGTTTTGTTCATAAACTTCTCCAAAGACCTCCGAATTGGATGATTCAAGTCCCCATGTAAAGATAAGACATAGATCTAAAACTCTGTAGAAGGACACTTTATCCAATTTTGTCTCTAAAAATATCAAAATGGTGTTCCAACGTGGAGGTTGTTTCTGATTTGGCACCCAGGTGTGCGGAAATGGTACTAAAACATGATTTTGGCTAACTCCAGCTTATTTCTTGCTTGTTTGGTCGTGGAGGTGTGAAACATCTTGGCGTAAACTTGTTTTATACATCATTTTTCCACCCTTTCTTCGATTGTATCCACTTACGGCCTGAAATCACTTAATGCACGAATTAAACGCACAAGTGACAACATCAAGCGATAAATGAACCTAAAACATAAACGTAAAGGGGCTTAAAAATACGTAAAAATGACTCCTATCAGCAACCCTACCTTAATTAACGATTTCCTATATATCTCTATATGAAAACCCGTCTTAACAAAGATGCATTTAAGGTCTAGGAATTCTCCACGTGAATGGAAAGCCACCTAAAGAATCCGAGTCTATCTCTAGTCGGTTTAACTATAGGGTATTCAATGTTTATATCTTCCCTAGGTTATTATCTCTCGATCTCTAACCTAGGCATTTTATCGAACACTTGGTGATCAAACAAGCAAAGTATTGAGCTCAACTATTGAATACATAGCCAAAACCAACATTAATCCAATAAAAACCAAAGCAAGAACAATCAAAATAACATAAACGACCTAGCCACGGACTTAATCAAATAAGTTTAGCTCATATTCATGTCATAAGTACGGATCTGAATCATACAAATCATATTAGAGAGTTGGACAAAGTTAAGAAATAAAGATGTAAAAACTCCCGAATAATCGTGATGATTTTGATCCCTCGTTGAATTCTCCGTCGTCTTGCGAATCCGGGGATTCAAGGAGATGTTATGACTTTCAATCTTCTTTCCAAAGTGTTTCTCTCCTCCCTTTTGGTGTTTGGCTGCTCTCAAGTGTCTTCCCCTGTGTTTTAACCGAAATGGTCTATCATTTCCGCCGCCTCGAATGCCGCGGCATTGGTGGTTGAACGCCGTGGCATTCGCATTCTGCCTCACCATCGCCGCGGTGTTGGATGGTGATCGCCACGGCGTTCACTTCTGCAGCTCATCACCGCGGTGTTTGTGGTTGAACGTCGCGGCGTTGCCCTATTTTTTCTCCAAAAGTGCTTCGTTGTGCCTTCGTTTCTCGCTCTGTGCCCCGACTGTTAACCTAATCTAACAAGGCAAAGAAAACGTGGTTCAAAGCATCATATGTGATCAAATTATCAACAAAACAATCAAAATCAAATTGATAAACGGGGTGAATCGTGTGTAAAAAATAGCATATATCAACATACACTATGTTCATCTTGCAGTAGATAACCATATCTCTCAGGCGGCTGAGATACTCTACCTGACCAAATCATTGGTGGTTGTGTCATAATGGGCTCGTTTTGTGTTTCTTGAATAGTAGTTCTCAAAGTACTTTCATTTTGTTCTTGAAGAACAATCTTTCTACCATCTCCACTTTCTTAATCGAATTTATAGAAAGTAATCCTCTAAGGATATGATGATCCTCTGATCATCATCTAGGTAAAAGAGGTATCCCATAGAATCCTCGGGATAACCAACAAAATGTCCTTTCAAAGACTTAGCCTCTAGCTTCTCTACCTTTGTCCCTTTTCACATAGGTAGGGCATCCCTATATCCTAACGTGTTTTAAGACTAGGCTTCCCATTGTAACCATATCTCATATGATGTTTTTAGGAAAGAATTTGGAGGGACATCTATTCAAGATGTTCCTATGAGCAACGCATAATCGACGTTGAATTTGGGTAATCTTATGCAGCTTAGCGTAGAATGAATCATGTCCAACATTGTTCAGTTCTTGCATACTACTACCCTATTCAACTTCGTTATTACTGGAAGTGTTAGCCATGAAACCATGTCATGTTCTCTTAAGAACGTGTTGAACAGGGCATTCATATACTTGCACTATGATCCAATAGTAGTGTCTTTCTATGATGCCATGTTCACCACCATGTACGTTAGTATGCACTAAACCTTTTAAAATTTGAATGGCCCTTTCAATATTTCCCGATGAAGGGAGTCATCTTGCCCATGTTATAAGATGCTTGCGTTTGGATAGGGATCTGATCCCAATGGGCATGTACTCCCATGTTTCCCCTAACATATGTATCTTATACTCCCAAGGCATGACCTAATCTTCGGCACCACACAATTTTTGGTTTGCTCTAAGCATACTACTTACTCCAGTCAGGGTGTTCACGATACACTTATTCTGGACATTCAATTATTGTAAATAATTTAGTAAGGATGCATTGTCCCCGCATTTATTTCTAAAATAAATGTAAGTTATTACCAAACTTAAAGAAGCATCTTCTCTTGATTAAGTCAAGACTAAAGATTATGTTCTTACTTCCATTGGTAAACCAAACAATCATCCAAAACTACTACATGTCTAGAATTTTTAATATAATAGAGGTGGATCCTATATGGATAACCATGACACTATGTCTGGTTCCAACATTGATCGCATCTCGTCCTTCTAGCTTTCTACTACTTTCTATATTCTGATTTCTTACTTTAATTGTGAGTACTAGCTCTGGAATACAGAATATTAGAATTGTAGATAAGGGGTCATAGAACATTAGTTTCTAAAACATACCCGGTGCGTCTCATAAAAGAGCCCCACTCATCGTCCTTCCTTGGACACGAGGAATGCTTGCTTCAAGCACATATATTAATGACTTTAAACTGAGGACTATCCTCTAGCTTCTTAGCCATTTGATGAAATTTGGCCAGTAAGCACAATTTTTCTCGAACAAAACATAACAGGTTATTATTCTAATGAGAGAGAGAAAGAAATACAGAAAATTACCAGATTCAATTAGTTCATTGTAATTATACCCAAGCAAAATTAGGACTTTAAGTTTGACTTGGCTCCCACTACATTTTTCGAATCACTGCACTCCCACGACAATAATTAGAAATCTCGTTGGACAGATTTCGTAGCGAGTGATTGAGTTCTTCAATGATTTCAATGAGTTGCAACCTTTTTGATATATGGCTCATTGAATCTTTGAAGTGGCGTTCCACACCAACTAGTCCAACTGATGGTTCAATCTTACTTTGGCTCATGGATCACTTGACCGCAACCTTTTTCGATATATAAGTGGTAATCCATCTGAGTCAACACCCATCAACTCCTATCAATCTAACAGTTGAATTTCGCCTTGTAACCTTTTTCGATATATTGAGCGAAATTTGCTTCGACCGAAGGCATCTAATGCACTAAAGAGAATCAAGAATCATGTTGTAATGCATAACCCCTTTATTCCGGGACGACGCCATACACCAGACATGACCTTGTTTCTCTAATGTTTGATGGAGAGCCAGGATATCAAATATCCTTCACTAACTCAGTATTTAAATTTTGGGAGAATTTGAATATTGTGAAAAGGGTCTCACTTTGCACATTAGTAAGTTTAGGGCAGATATATCAAATATAAAGCGTGGTAAATCCTAGAAGTACTACCAACACACTTATCCATGGACTTATCTAGATTAGCCCAAGCTAATGGGCCAATCAAAAGGGGAGGGGCCTATCTATTACATAAAGCTTCCACCTATACAGGAATCTAATTCCGGCTCCAAGCTCCAAGTGGGTCCACCAAGCTCCTCTGGGCCTATCTCTAATAAATACAAAGAAAAACCTATACAAAAATCTAAGCATAAATTAAAGATACAAACTGGGAGGCTCAAACCGGCCCAATACAACCCAGATAAAACAAAAACAAGCCCTAGGTCCATGGACAGTGTCACCCATCACATAAAACAAGCACATAACAAGATATAAGCATATATGTGATGATAATATTAAATCTAATTTAATGAATAATTAAATCTGATTTAATTTGAGTTGGATCGAAAATTTAACTCATAAAATCAAATCCAATTTAATTTTAATGAGAAAATAAAGTTCACACAATTCTTATGGGCTTATAAGATTAAATCCCATTTAATCAAAATCTAATTTAATTTCATTTCATTTGGAAATTAAATCCAATTTAACTTACACTAGAGGATTAAATTTAATCCTTGTAGAAATTAAATGCCATAAGAATATAATCCAATTTAATTCATGGTGAAATTAATTTCAATTTTATTTGTAGGGCTTAAAAGATTAAAACTTATTTAATCTTTATCGAAGTAAAGACTAACAATATTTCGATGGGCATTTGAATCATTGATTAAGTCTAAATTAATCATCTCCAAATTAAATCTAATTTAATTTGGATGAGTAAATTAAATAAAAATTAATTATCAACAAAATCAAATCACATTCAATTTTGTTCGATAAATTAAGACTTTATTTAATTTCAAGCAAATCAAACACAATTCAATTTTATCAAATCCAGTTTAATAAATCAAATTTAATTTGATTCACAATTGAGGCTTTGACATTGTCAAGGGAGAAGGAGGGCCCAATTACTATAATTGGGTTTGGGTCTTACCCAATTGCTAATTCAATTTGCTATTGGGTCCAAACCCAATTTTAACTCAATCTAATTGAATTAATTAGTATAGGATCAAGCCCAATGCACAATTGTATTTTAATTGAAGATGGGCTAAACTCAACACTTAATTTAATTAATTGTGGTTGGGCCATTCCAAGCTCGCATTATAATTAATTCGTGTCGGGCTTAATCCAAAATTCAATTAGATGATGAGATCAAATACAATTTAATTTTGTCGAGTAAATTAAATCCAATTTAATTAAAAACAGAACTAAATTAATTTTAATCTTGAAGAAGACAATTAATTTTGAAAGGAGAAATGAACCCAATTAATTGCTTAATTAGGTATTGGGTCAAAACCAATTTTAATATAATTGAATTGCATTGGGTCAAGACCCAAATTAATTCAATTGAGAGTTATAGGGTCAAATCCCCAAATAAAACACCTCATTCATTAAAAGTGTTGGGCCAAACCCAACTTACTCCTTACATGTCGGGCCAAGCCCAACTTCAAAATCAATATTTCATGTATTGGGTCAAGCTCAACACAATTCAAAGAGTGTTGGGCTTGGCCCAACTCTCACAAGCTGCTGCCCTAGAGAGGCAGCAGCCATCATCATCATCATCATCATCGCTACGTCATTGACAGCGCCGGTCATCCTCTCCGGCCAATGGTGGCGGCGACTGTTCATGAAGGTGGCGGCGAGTTTAGCGCCGCCTAACACCACCATATGGCGGCTTAAACCCAGCCCTCACGATCACCTCACCCACCAAAACTCCAGCCTCTCGTATTCTCCGGCGAAAGCATGACCGGCGTCAAACACCGCCACCTGCACGTGGAAGAACAACGAACAGCAACATGTTGTTCGCGCTGCGCCTCCGCCGCGCAACACGGCGGTGCCTCCTCCGCGTCACCTCATTCAGCCATTAACACCCCCGACCTCAAACCTCAAGCTTTAAGCTTCAAATTCAGATTAAAACAATCAATTTTCAGATTCGCAATTAAATCTTCAGATTCAAATTATCAAGCCCAGTTTACAAATTCAAGCAAAAAATCAAATTCTTGCAATTTGTTTTCCATCCCACAACAATTCGATTTCAAAATTTACAGCTTATTTCGAGAAGTCTAATTCTTCAACTCAATTTATTCCAGAAATCAACAATTTCAGATTAGCAATTTCAGTTTATTCAAATCTCGATTATAACAATTGATTCCAAATCATTTAATTCAGATTTATAATCCAAACAAAACTGATACAAGCCAAATTTTCAGATTTCGTGAAACGAATTTCGATCCATTAATGATAATTCAAAATCATCCAATTACGCAGTAAACATGAATATCAAATAAAAATATGAACGCGCATACAAAAATCAACGAAGGCATAAATTTGGCTCTGATACCATTGTTGGGAATCGATTCACAAAAAACGCAGCGGAATAAAATTTCGATTCCCAACGCCATGGATCAATTTGGGTTATCGTTGATTTTAAACAAAAACAAGAAATACAAAAACGAGAATAACCTCGTTGTAGCGTTCTTTGTTTCTTGATCTACCGTCTACAACAGCAATCCCCAGAACTCCTGCCTCTAGATAATCACGCGCGAAATTCGCCAGAAATCTTCCTCCTCCATCTCCAAATGGCGGCTAGAAGAGAAAAAGAGGGAGAGAATTTTCTCTCTACTTTACTGTGTTATTTTGGTGGCAACTAATCAGTTCTTAACCTAAGTCTAAGTGTTGGAGGATTTAAATAGAATCCTCCTACTTGGACCTAGGTTACATGCCTCACAGACCCACGTGGACGACCAAGTGGGCTAAGTTGGCCCAATCAACTTACTCCACTTCAATTTAATTACATTTCATATTTAATCCAATTAAATATATATGTGATTAAATAATTATTTAGTTCAATCAAATTTATTTAACCCAGTTGAATAAATATTCAAATTAAATATTCAAACTAATTAATTAATTTAATGTTCCATTGTTTAATACATTTAAACAACTAATTAAATTAGTTCGTTTACTCAATTCATTTGTCCATCTAATGACAAATTACTAAAATGCCCCTACAAGTACACAAAGTGATTTCCCACTCATTCCTTTTAGCGCGACTCTCTAGGTTCGTCTTGATTGGCAATGGGAGGATACCAAAGGATGTGGGTGACACCTAGCCAGCCCCGTGGCCCCACATCGTAGCCCAACCAAGTATGAAATGACTATGTCACTACGAACCTCCTGACTATGAATTCCATATGAGTATAAACCCTTCACTGATGTACGCCGATCGAGTGAGAGTCATGGAATATGTCAAACTCACATAACTCGATGCTATGCTTTGAATCATAGTAACACGAAATGACATAACTGCCCTTCGTGTCCCACACGAGTCAGTTTTATTGCTTTGGCCAAAAACTTTCCATTTCAGTTACCTATGATCGCATAGGGTATCTGCTCGTTTACTTTCGAGACAGTGAATCCCTTCTTGGCAATCACTTCATAATTGCTACTTGCCCATTGGGATCGCACTTCGAGGTCGGCCCCACCAACGGGTGAATTGGGCCTAACTACTCTAGTAACAGATCCAACGTCACAAGCACATCGTGATAGTGAATCCTCAAGTCAAAGGCTCACGCGTACTATCATAGTCAGTAATCCAATCATTGACAGTCACTGAGTAAAAATCCATGTGATCAGATTACTGCGAGCCGTGTTCGAATACATTAATTCCATTAATGTATCTATGACACAAACTCCCACTATCCCATAGTGTTCGACTGGCACTGTTTGTCAGAGCATGTGTTATACAAGTCTATTTAATCTTAATGCCCAATTAAGATTCTTTGACTTGCGAACCCTTTTAAGTATTCAAGTACCAAGTCCTTCCAGTGCCCTTCTCCTTATCCCATAAGGAGTGGAAGACTTGCCTTAAGACAGATGGACTAATTATTTGTTCATTACTTATAAATGCCATGAAGGTTTACATGAACAAAAGATAATGCCTTTCTATATTTATGATTAGGTGTATAATACAACTAAGTGTCCTACTTAATCTAATTCCTCATTGGCATATGAGGGCACATTCCTAACAATTTCTTATAGCGCGACTCTTTAGGTTCGTTTCGATTGGCAATGGGAGGATACCAAAGGATGTGAGTGTCACCTAGCCAGTTCCGCAGACTCACATCGTAACCCAATCGAGGATAAAATGATTGGATCATTTACGAACCTCTGGATCATAAATACTGTATGAGTATAAGCCATTCACTGATGTACTCCGATCAAGTGAGAGTCATTGTTTATGTCAAACTCTCAATACTTGATACTGTGCATCATATCATAGCATGATGAAATTACCAAACTACCCTCCGGTCTTACACGAGTTAGTTTCATTGCTTTAACCAAAGACTTATAATTTTATTTGCCTATGATCGCACATGATACTTTTTCGTTTACTATCGAGACAGTGAATCCCATCTTGGCGCTCACTTCACAAGTGTTACTTGACTCATTGAGATCGCACTTCGAGGTTGTCTCTACCAAAGGGTGATTTGGGCCTAACTAATCTAGTAACAGATTCAACAGCACAAGTACATTGATTGTGACCCCTCAGGTTTAAGGCTCACGCATACTATTATGATCATTAATCTGATCATTGACAGTCACTGATAAATACCCATCTGATCGGATTACTATGAGTCGTGTTCGAATATATCAATTACATTAGTATATATATGGCATGTGCTCTCACCAACAATAGTGTTCGACTAACACTCTTTGTCAGAGCATGTGTTATACAAGTCAAATCTTAACGCCTAATTAAGATTTCTTGACTTGCGAACCCTCTTTAAGTGATTAGGTGTCAGACTCTTCCAGTGCCACTTCTTTATTCCATAAAAGGCGAAAAGTCAATCTTGATTCACATGGTCTGCTTGTTCAATACTTGTTAATGCCATGAAACTTTATATGAACAAAAGAATAAATGCCTTTATTAATATAATGATAAGTTTGTACAACATAATGAGATACCCTATGCAATCTATTTGCCCTCATTGGCATCGAGGGCATATACCTAACAATCTCCAACTTACACTCAATGCCAATTGTTATGGTATTTAATATCCATCTTATCAAGATGTCTCTGTAGCACTGCTTGCGCTAATGGCTTAGTGAGTGGGCCAGCCACGTTGTCCGCTGAAGCTATTTTCTGCACGACAATGTCGCCTCTTCCAACGATCTCTCAAATAATGTGATATCTCCTCTCAATATGCTTAGATTTGTTGTGAGACCTTAGTTCTCTAGCTTGAGCGATGGCATAGGAAATACCAGGTAGATAGTCCTGGATGGATCTCTAGACGACTACCACTTGTTCCGCTGTGCTACCACATTATACAGAACATACACGCTATATGACTCTCCTGGAGTGCACGTGCATATCAAAGTATAGTAGGTAGTACCCTTTCCAATGACATCTCAGGTCTAAGGATGATCTCACACTACAAGACCCAAAGACTCCAAGTTCGACAACACCAATAAGGAACCCTTTGCGGGGCCGTTTAGTTCCATTCTCACCTTAAGTATGAATCTTCATGCATGTATTGGCCATACTAGCCATCGACAATGGAACACGCCAACCTCTTAGGAGAGTTACACACATGAACAAGTCTTGGCGAGGCCAGTGATATCCCTCATCTCACAACCTCTATGACTTGGAACGTGTTTTAGGATTACGGTCTTTGAGAGCATTATATATGTATCTTAACCGTCTCCCCTAATCAAATGTAATCCATTGGACTTTTATCTATACTTTCCTGAGTAGTCAACAATAAAGAAGCATTCCTACAGTTTTGATATACTCTAAATGATAAGACTGTCATAGTGTTTATGATCCAGTGTTCAAGGCAACATATGGCTCTCCGGGCATACAACACTTTCATATAAACCATCACTAACTTTGATCTCTTTCCTATGTGGGAAAATGTATAATATATTATCAAGAAACTTATAGTATAAAAAAGTTTTTTCTTCATACATAAGCTAAAACTTGTTAACAATTTTGTGCGACTTCACGAGAAAGTTTATAACGCAATGTTCGATGCTCGAAGTCATAAACTGTTTTTTTTTCCTTTCAAAGTGTACACATAGAAATTTCTGAAAGTGCATGACATAGTATAAAGAAACATCTGGTATGAAGTAGTTTTTCTTCAAACTTAAGCTAAAATTTGTTGACAGTTCTGCATGACTTCACGAGAAAGTATATAATGCACTATACGATGCTCAAAATCATAAACCCTTTTTCTCGTTCAAATTAGACACATAGGGATTTCTTAAAATGCATGAGATATTATCAAGAAACATCTAGTACGAAACAAAGTTTTCTTCAAACATAAGCTAAATTCTGCCAATAGTTTTGCGCGACTTCACAAAAACGTCCATAACGAACTGTACGATGCTCGAAATCATAAACTATTTTTTCTATTTCACATTAGACACATAGGGCATTCTGAAAGCGTATAAAATATTATCAAGAAACATCTAATATGAAACAATTGTTTCTTCAAACGTAAGCTAAAATTTTCCAATAATTTTGCGCGACTTCACGAGAAAGTCCATAACGCACTGTAGAATGCTCTGAATCATAAACCATTTTTTTATTTCAAAGTGGACACATAGGGATTTCCAAAAATGTATGAAATATTATCAAGAACCTTCTAGTATGAAATAGTTTCTTTTTCAAATTTTGGCTAAAATCTGGCAATAATTTTGCTATAAGGATACGTCGTATCTATGTAGCAATACTTCCTATTAGTTGTAACAATACTTCCTATTCTATGTAACAGTACATCATATTACCCTGGTGTTTAAGGTAATAATACATCATATTGACAAGACATGTCGTATTATTTGTTAAGGTACATCGTATTAGTTGTTAAGATACGTCGTATTCTATGTAACAATACATCCATTTTGTTGTAATGATAAATCATATTAGTTGTAATATTATGTCATATTAATTGTAAAGATACGTCATATCAATTGTTCAAAAACATCGTATTAATTGTACAGATTTGTCGTATTAGTTGTTAAGATACGTTAAGATATGTAGTATTAGTTGTAATGATACCTTGTATTAGTTGCAAAGATATGTCGTATTATTCATTAAGATACACCGTATTCTTGTTGTGATTCGACCTAGACGATAAATATTTTTATTCGAATCACTACAGAAATTGGATCCAGGGTTTCATGATATAATTTTGCAACAAGAAAAATAAATCGAGAGGATAATCAAATTACCTCTTGACGACAAAAATTCAATTAATCAGCAACAACCCTAAACTCCTGCCTCTAGATAATCACGCGGACGAATATCTCCAAGAGAGCTCCAATCTCCTCCACTGCAGGTAAGGCGACGGCGGGCTGTTCTGGACCGACACCTGGAAATAATGGGTATGAGATACCACAAAGAGTGACATTGAGTGCAAGTGGAAGATTGTCAGGATTATGTCCTCAGATGCCATAGAGGATAGAATGATAGGGCATCTCATTTGGAAATGACTTATTCTTGTTTAATAATAAAAGGCATTGTTTTTGTTTTCACATAAATCTTATGTGCATCTATAAGTAGTGTAAAACGTTTTGTCCATGTTTTCAGTGCAATCTCTTTACTTCTTATGGGATATGAAGATCAGCACTAGAGAGATTGAACTTGATTACTTAACTCATTCGCAAGTGAAATGAAGTCTTTAATGGACAAATAAAGACTTGGAATACTTGTGCAATCTGAGCTTTGACATGGGAGCGTGAGTCGAACACCATGTGATAGTGGGAGCTTAATGTTGTTGGCACATAGTGGAACTGATATGCTCGAACATGATTCGCATCTGTTCTGTCACATGGGTTTTCACTCTATGACTGTCAACGATAGAACTGATTATTCATAATAGGTATAAATGAGCCTATGACCTGAAATATCAGGTTGAAAATACACTTCTGATGTTAAGTCTATCACTAGAGTTGTTAGACCCAATTCACCCATTGGTGGGGTCGACCTCAAAATGCAACTTGATGGGCAAGTGGTAGTCTTAGCTGATAACTAATATGGGATTTGTTCTCTCATAAGTGAATGTGAGAAAGTGTCCTATGTGATTATAAATAATAGAGATCAAAGTGTTTGGCCAAAGCAATAGTGTCGATTGTGCAAGGCACAAAATCGAACTCAATGATCTTGTATTATTATAATTATTACACATGGTCAAGTTCAGTGAGTTTGACATAACTGTGACTCTCACTTGACTGGGACATATGAACTAAGGTTTTATACGTATACGGTATTTACGATTGGAAGGTTGTAGAATGATCCATTCATTCGATTTCGTTTGAGCTACGAAGTGGGCCATGTGACTGGCTAGGTGTTACCAACTTCCTTTGGATTCCTCTCATTGCCAAACGAAATGAACCTAAAGAGTCGCGCTAAAGGATTGATAAAGAAAAATAGAAGGATTTTCCTATTTTGGAACTAGGAGATTTGATTTATGGGATAAATTAAATGTGATTAATTAATTACTCATTAGATGAGATCATTAATTAAAAGGATAAGATTGATTATTAATTAATTTCTGATGAGAAATAAATTAATGAATTAATTTATCTAATTAATTTGGTTATTTAATTAATTAATTAATTTATTGAATATAATAAATAATTGATTAAATAATAGAGAATTAATTAAAACACGAAACTAGCCTAGCCTAATAAGGGCGTCCGTTTGAACGCCTATTATGGGCTAGTTGGGCGTCTACTTGGATGTCCAACATGGGCTCTAGAGTCTTTTCTTGATCAATAAGTCGAGTGATATTAAATACAATACTTAAAAAACTTTTGACATAGATGAACATTATAACTTTCACAACTCTTCTAGAAAGAAAAAAGAAAACTCCTCCCTCTCTCTCTCCGTACTCTAGCCGTCGGTCTAGGAGAAGAAGAAGAAGAGGAATTTTTGTCAATCAATCCGCGTGATAATTTAGAAACAGCGCAAGTTCGTTGTTCGGATCGAACTTCAAAAAAACTTCAGAGATTTCAAGAAGACTAAATTATACGAGAATTGGAGACTTCAACTCTTCATCAATTCGAAATTTTGAAGAAGGATCGAGTTCTCCAACCTCCTCGCTTCAACGGTAAGTTTTAGCGAGCTTTTATGATTCATATATGCAAATCGAGATAATACTGTGGGTAAAATTTTATTCCGCTATGTATTTAGCATGAAACCTAACAGTTAGGAGAGAGGGGAGGGAATTTTTTTATCTTTCTTTTGCTCTAGGTTTGTTTCTTAGAGTCAGATTCTAAATTGACTGAGTCGGAGTTACTGACTAACAACTAATGGGGTTTTAAAATAAAACCTAGTCTAACAAGAGGAGTGGCCGCTAGGCCTCATTGGGATGGGTTTTCGGGCTTTGTTCCATCTTAGCCCATGTGTAATTAATTAAGTCCAAGTCCAAATTCAATTGGACTTTAATTAATTACTTTAATCTAATTAAACTTAATCCAATTAATTTAATTCAACTTATAAATTAATTTCTAATTAATTTAACTTATGAATTAATGATTTAATTTATTTATTTAACCTAATTAAATATCTTTAATTAATTCATGTCATCCATTTTGTTAGTTATTCAAATCCAATGTCAATTTACCAAAATACCCTTAGCATAGAAATTTATTCCTTTTCTTCACATAGCGCGACTCTCTAGGCTCATTTCAATTGGCAATGAGAGAATACCAAAGGATAAGGTTGTCACCTAGCTAGCACCACGGAACCAAATCATAGCTGAATTGAATACGATATGAATGTGTCATCACGAACCTTGATTACGATTACCATATGCGTATAAACTCTTCATCGACGTGACCCAATCAAGTAAGAGCCATGGTACGTCAAACTCATAGAACTTGATAATGTACTTTGTAATAATAATGTGAAATTACCAAACTACCCTCATTGACTACCACTAGCTAGTTTATATGCTTTGGACAAAGGCTTACAATGTCAATTACTTATGATCGTACAAGTCACATACTCGTTTACTATCAAGACGGTGAATTTCATATAGGCAATTATCTTACAATGTCGAATGCACCATTTGAATCGTACTTCGAGGTTAACCCCGCCTATCAGGTGTTACAGGTCTAATTACTCTGGTAACAGATCCAATACTACAAATAGATTGTAAATAACTCCTCAGGTCAAAAGTCCACACATATTATCGCAATCTTAATCCCAATCATTGACTATCAAAGAGCAAATACCCATGTGATCGGATTAAAGTGAGTCGAGTTCAGATATGTTAATTCCATTAACCATATTCATGACACAGGCTCCCACTATCTAATCAGTGTTCGACTGACACTCCTTATCAAAGCAGGTGTCATAAGAGTTCAATTTTAATGCCCAATTAAAATTCCTTAACTTGCGAACCAATATTAGGAGATTAAGTATTTGACTCTTCCAGTGCCTCCTCTTATCCACTTAAGAGGTGGAAAGTCTATCATCAAATATCAAGGACTATTTGTTCAATACTATTAAATGCCAGTGAGATTTATATGAACAAAACCAATGTACCTTTATTCTATAAATAGAAACATAATGGTTTGTACAAAATAACTTATGAATGCCCTACTCAATCTAATTCGCCATTGGCATTGAGAACATACACCTTACAGTTCAATGTAACAATACATTGTATTCTATGTAACAATACATTCATTTAGTTGTGATGATACATCGTATTAGTTGTAATGTTATGTCGTATTAATTGTAAAGATACATTGTATTAGTTGTTAAGAAACATCTTAATAATTGTATAGAATATGTTGTATTAGTTGTTAAGGTACTTTAAGATGCGCCGTACTAGTTGTAATGATATCTCGTATTAGTTACAAAAATATGTCGTATTATTCGTTAAAATAAGTAATGATATGTATTATTAGTTGTAATGATACATCGTAATAGTTGCAAAGATTCACCATATTAATTGTTAAGAAACATCATAATAATTGTACGAATACGTCATATTAGTTGTTAAGGTACATCATATTGGTTGTTGAGATATGTCGTATTCTTTGTAACAATACATCTGTTTAGTTATAATGATACGCCATATTAGTTGCGAAGGTACTTCATATTAGTTGTTAAGATATGTCGTATTATATGTAACAATACGTCATATTCTATGTAACAACACATTCGTTTAGCTGTAATTGTACGCCGTATTCTATGTAACAACACATTCATTTAGTTGTAATTATATGTCATATTAGTTTCAAAGATAATTCAAATTATTCGTTAAGCTATATCGTAATAGTTGTAATGATATGTTGTATTAGTTGTAATCATACGTCATATTAGTTGTTATGTGTATTAGTTGTAAAGATACGTCGTATTAATTGTAATGATACGTTGTATTCTATGTAACAATACATATTATAATGATACGTCGTATTCTAAGTAACAATACATATTGCAATGATACGCCATATTTGTTGTTACAACTGTCGTGAATAGGATTCATGCATAGAGAAAATAAAAATATATCTGGATTCACGGATTCACAAACGGATCACTTTTAGGTTTTAATGATATTATAAAATAAAAGGATGAAATCTAGTTTCATCGATTTATTAACCTTTTGAAGAATTCAAAATCCTTGATTTATGTAGTAGCAGTAATCCAAGACTCCTGCCTCTAGTTATCACGTTGGAATAAAACTTGAAGAAAAATCCACTCCTCTAGCTTAGTGAAGGTGGCCGACGATTATAGAGGGAAGGGAGAGAGAAATTTTTTCTCTTCTTTCTTTGCTGTCAAGTTTATAATGAGAGTCTTTGGTTTCCAACTAGGTATTATGTATTTATAAGGAATGATGGACTTGGAATTAATTAATTCCTTGAGCCCACCAACTCTCATTATACATGCCTACTTCATCTTCCATTGGGCTAAGTTGATTTTCAACTTAGTCCAATTATTAATTATGTCCAACATATTTAATCTAATTAGAATATGATATTAATTAATAATCAACTAAATTAAATAATCCAATAATTAATTTAGGATAGGATGATTATAATAAGTAAATCTAATTATTTATTATTTAATTTATTTTTATTAATCTAATTAATCAAATAAATTAATTTGTTCATCAAATGACAATCACCTAATTTATGTATTTTGACAACAATACAATTTCTTTATTTAATTCCTTGAAAGCACGACTTTTTAGGTTCGTCTCAATTGGAATTGAGAGGAAACCAAAAATGTGGGTGTCACCTAGCCAGTCTCATGGACTCACACCGAACCGAAACCCAATCGAGATCAAATCCATTAGATCAATACGAACCTTTAGGTCACAGACACCCTGTGAATATAAATCCTTCACTGTAACATCCCGATCGAGTGAGGGTCATGGTTCATGTCAAACTCATAGTACTCGATGCTATGCTTGATAAATCATAGTAAGATGAAATTACCAAACAACCCTTGTGTTCCACACAAGTTAGTTTTCCTTTTTTGGCCAAAGACTTATAATTTAATTTACCTATGATCACACACAGGACGTTAACTCATTTACTACTCGATACAGTGAATCTCACACTGGCAATCACCGAACAATTGCTACGTGTCCATTTGAATCGCATTTTGAGGTTGATCCCACCTACGGGTGAATTGATCTAACTGCTCTAATAACTCGTTCAGTGTCACAAGTACAATCTTTGTGAATCCTCAGGTTTGAGGCTCATGCACACTACCGTGACCTGTAACTCAATCATTGACAGTCACTAAGTAATTACCCATGTGATTGAATTACGGCGAGCCGTATTCGAATAATCATTCCATTGATATATTTATGGCAAAGCTCCTTCTATTCCATAGTGACCGACTGACACTCCTTGTCAAAGCTTGCATCATACAAGTCTGATCATAATGGCTAATTAAGACTTTTCAACTTGCGAACTCTTATTTAAGTAATTAAGGAACCGACACTTCTAATGTCGGTCTCCTCAAACCATGAGGAGTAGAAGCTCCCTTTTGATCACTCAGGACTTATTTGTTCAATACTTTATTGATGCCATTATGATTGATATGAATAAAACAAATGACTTTTATTAATTAAAGATAGTTTGTACAACATAAAGCTAAAAAACCCTAAACAATCTAATTCCTCGTTGACATAGAGGCATAATCCTAACAATCTCCCACTTGAACTGAATGCCAATGGCCATGGTATCTAATACGCATCATTTCTAGATGTCTCTTGACACGCTAAAAGCTAACGTGCTATTGTAGCAAGTGCACTAGTCGTGTGTAGTAATAAGTGGACTAAAAGTCCGGGTTGTCGAACCACGGAGACTTGAATTTTAGTTTATGATTTTAACGAAAAAAGAACAAATATAATTAAAGTAAATTATAGGTAAAATGCATACAATAAGAACAAGATTACACACTTGATTTTACACAAAGTATAAAGGGAGACTAAGGCACATGCTAGGTTCAAATTGATCAATTATACTTATAATGATTCTAGTTGAAGGATTACGCTTATATTGTTATGGTGAGAACTCCGAGGGTAGAGAATAACCGATGTCTCGCGTATAAACTCATATGCTTAGATCGTGATTTCCCAAATATTCCTATCCAGAAATCTAACCACTAAACATGCATTAACGTACTAGAGTTCACTCGATTTGAATCGAACAACTTCACCCGGGAATCTTTACCTATGTCTAGGGCAATTCCTCATTAGTTACGGGTCATGATGTGAATTTCTTGCACCCTAAGTCAATTTTCTCCCGAAATATTAACCTAGGCATAAGATTCTAACATATAGTGATCAAGTATATGCAAGATAGGCAAAAACACAAATTCACATCACATAACAATATAAGAACAACCTCAACAATCATCTATTATAAGCATATATCACAATTTGGCCTTACATGGCCCTAGTCTTATGAATTTAGTTCATAATGGATAATATGAAAAACATAAATGAATTAATACACATGTTCATAGACATAATTGAAATGAAAAGCTATAAAAACTCCCTCAAAAGTGAATAATGATGGAACTTCAATTGAATCTTCCTTCTCCAATGATGATGATGAATCAAGAATCCTTCTCTCTCCCCTCTTTTCTTCTCTATGGATCGGTCACTTCCTCCCCCTCTTCTCCAAGAATCTGAAATTGATAGTGAATGATGAAGAGTATGGGTTCCCCCTCCTTTTATAGCCAAAATTCCACTAAAGTATGCATTAAGAATTCCCATTAAAGTTCCCCAATGAGAATTCCACCTAAGGTGATGCTTAAAGTTTGGCTTTTAAGATTCCAACCAGCTAAAAAATGCTGAATTTTCGGCCCTTAAGAATTCCACCAAGCATAACCATGTGAAAACTTCAACAAAACACATGCATGCTGCCATTTTCTTGCTTTTCAGCGCAGTCTTAGTATTTTCCTCATAAACTTCTCCACAGATATCCAAATTGGATGATTTAAGTCCCCATGTTCAGATAAAACATAGATATACAACTTTACAGAAGAACATTTTGTCCAATTCGGTCGCTAAGTATACCTAATTAACGTTTCAACATGGAGGTTGTTTTTGATTTAGCGCCCATAAAGTAAATCTACCAAGAAACACACTTATGACAACCCCTCAACACATGTGCTGAATTATGGCTAAAAGGGATTCTTACCCATCATATAATGCTGGAATGTAGGATGAAAAGGAGTAACATTCGGACTATCCATGCCTAGGCATGACTAGGAAGGCGTTGGGGCGTATCCTGGCACATGTACTTCTCTGTTCTGCGTAGCAATCGTATTTCCTTCACAATTATCTCTATAGACCTCCGATTTGGATGTTTCAAGTTCCCATTTGAAGCTAAAACATACATATAAAACTTTGTAGAAGGAAACTTTGTCTAAGTCGGTCTCGAAATGTACGGAATTATCGCTCGAATGTGGTAGGAGATGCATAAACCGCCTAGGTGTTGAAAAACATGCTTGAACTTGTTTTGTACATCGTTTTTCTTCCCTTTTCTTCATGTATTCTCATTTATTACCTGTATTCACTTAACACACCTATTAAATGCAAATGTGACATGATTTAAGCAATAAGTGAATCCAAATCATAAGAATTACGGTCTTAAAAACACGTAAAAACACCTCTTATCATCGCTCTAGCACCGCCTGTGATAGTGGCTTGGTCAATAGGTCAGCAACGTTATTTGCTGAATCTATTCTCTTCGCGGAGATGTCGCATCTTCCAACGATCTCTCCAATAATATGATAACTTCTCTCATTGTGTTTGGATTTATTGTAAGACCTGGGTTCCTTGGCTTGCGCGATGGCTCCATTGTTGTCACATTAAAGTGGAAACGGGAGCTCCATGCTAGGAACCACTTGAAGTTCAGCCACAAACTTCTTTATCCATACAGCCTCCTTGGCGGCCTCTGAGGTAGCCACGTACTCAGCTTCGGTGGTCGAATTAGCAGTTGCGCTTTGCTTAGAACTTTTCCAAGCCACTGCTCCACCATTTAAAGCGAATACAAACCCCGAGATAGATTTGCAGTCATCGACATGTGACTGAAAGTCAGAGTTGGTATAACCATCCACCTTTAGTTCCCCATCTCCATATGTCAAACACATATCCTTAGTCATTCTTAAGTACTTAAGGATACTCTTCATAGCGATCTAATGTTTTTCCCCTAGATTAGCTTGAAACCTACTTACCACACTCACAACATAGGCAATGTCCAGTCTCGTGTATAACATAGCATACATGAGACTTTCTACAGCAAATGCATAGGAGACTTCATTCATTTTCTTTCGATCATCCTCACTTTGAGGATTCATCGATTTTGAGAGATGAAGTCCATGTCTCATGGTCTCTTAGAATTTTGCATTCCAAATCCCTTCAGAACCTTTTCTTAGTAGAGGGCTTGGGAGAGCCTCATTTTCCTAATCGCTTTATCCCAATAGATGCGAATTCCAAGGATATAGGTGAACGCTCCTAAGGCTTTCATGAAGAACGTGCTTGAGAGCCATACTTTGACCGAAGTCAATAGGCCTATATCATTTTCTATCAGTAGAATGCCGTCTATGTATAAGACCAAAAATGATATTTTACTCCCATTGGTTTTCTTGTAAACGCATGGTTCATCTTCATTCTTGATGAAGTCATAGTTCTGAACTTCTTCATCAAAACAAAGATTCCAGCTTCGCGATGCTTATTTAAGTCCATAATTGATCTATTCAATTTACACACCTTATGAGAATCTTCATTGGATACGAAATCTTTGGGCTGATCCATATAGACATTCTCCTTGAGGAATCTGTTTAAGAACGTGGTCTTCACACCCATTTGCCGAATTTCATTATCTAGGTGTATGGCTATTGCAAGAAGAATCCTGATGGATTTGATCATGGCTACCCGGGAGAAGGTTTCCTCATAGTCAATGCCCTCCTTTTGGCTATATCCCTTCACCACAAACCTAGCTTTATTGGTCATTTTGCCATCCGGACCAACCTTTCTCTTGTAAATTCATTTGCAACCTATTGGTGCAATGCCCCTAGTGTGGTTTACTAGAGTCCAGACTTGGTTTGAATACATCGAATCCATCTCTATCTTCATAGCCTCAAGCCATTTCGTAGAATCTTTGTCCGCCATTGCATGTTCAAAAGTAGAGGGATCATTTCCATATTTTCCTTCCGCTACGACATACAAATTATGTTCTCCCAGTAGCAGATAACCATATTTCTCAGGCAGTTGAGCTACTCTACTCGATCTATGCGATGGTGGTTGCGTTTGAGTAGGTTCATTTTTTTAATCTCTTGAATAGTGGTCTCTAAAGGGGTTTCATTTTGTTCTTCTAGAATAATCTTTGTTCTTGCACCACCTTCTCGAACGAACTCGTCTTCGAGAAAGTAAGCATGTAGTGCCACAATCATTCTTTGATCATCGTGCAGGTAAAAGAGGTATCCTATAGAATTCTCTGGGAAATAAACGAACCGACCTTTTAAAGATCTATCTTCCAATTTCTCCATCTTTGTATTCTTCACATATGCTAGACAATCCATATTCTAATGTGTTTAAGACTTGGTGTCTTTCCACTTTATATTTCATAAGGAGCTTTAAGAACAGACCTAGATGGACACCTGTTTAAGATATGGGCTACAGTAAGCAATGCATGGCCCCACAATGATAAGGGAAGATCCGTATAGCTGAGCATCGATCAAACCATATTTAATAGTGTTCTATTTTGGCGTTCAGCTACCCCATTAAGTTGTGGAGTCGCAGGAGGAGTTAATTGTAATACTATTCCTTGTTCAATTAAGAACTCACCAAATTTGGTACTCATTTATTCTCCACCTCGATCTGATTGTGGTGTTTTGATACATTTACCTTGTTTGGTTTTCAACTAAATCCTTGAATTCTTTGAACCATGCAATGGATTTAGACTTATGCTTCATTAAGTATACGAGTCCATACCTAGAGTGGTCATCAGTAAACGTTATGAAGTATTGAAAACCTCCACAAGCCATTTTATTGAAAGTCCCACAATCATCAGTATGAATTAAACCAAGGAATTCACTAGCTTGTTCAAAATGCCGCATGAAGGGTGACCTATTCATTTTTCCTTTGAGACAAGATTCGCAAGTGGGAAACGGGTCCAACCCTAATGTG
Organism: Buddleja alternifolia; assembly: GCA_019426215.1. Lineage (NCBI taxonomy): Eukaryota > Viridiplantae > Streptophyta > Magnoliopsida > Lamiales > Scrophulariaceae > Buddleja > Buddleja alternifolia. Next base: position 25,812,785 of record CM033390.1, on the reverse strand, counting down.
CTTATTAGCCCATATTTCTCAAGCTCTTGAATTTTGTACTCTCCAGCATGCCCTAGTCTCAAATACCAGATGAATGTTTAGTTTGTTCTAGACATACCTCGTTTCTTGGTGATTGTATTCACAATACATTTATTTTGGATATTTGATAAGAGGTGTTTTTACGTGTTTTTAAGACCGTAATTCTTATGATTTGGATTCACTTATTGCTTAAATCATGTCACATTTGCATTTAATAGGTGTGTTAAGTGAATACAGGTAATAAATGAGAATACATGAAGAAAAGGGAAGAAAAACGATGTACAAAACAAGTTCAAGCATGTTTTTCAACATCGAGGCGGTTTATCCATCTCCTACCACATTCGAGCGATAATTCCGTACATTTCGAGACCGACTTAGACAAAGTTTCCTTCTACAAAGTTTTAGATGTATGTCTTAGCTTCAAATGGGAACTTGAAACACCCAAATCGGAGGTCTATAGAGATAATTGTGAAGGAAATACGATTGCTGCGCCGAACAGAGAAGTACATGTGCCAGGATACGCCCCAGCGCCCTCCTAGTCATGCCTAGGCATGGATAGTCCGAATGTTAATCCTTTTTCAGCCTAAATTCCAGCCTTATATGATGGGTAAGAATCACTTTTGGCCATAATTCAGCACATGTGTTGAGGGGTTGCCATAAGTGTGTTTCTTGGTAGATTTACTTTATGGGCGCCAAATCAAAAACAACCTCCATGTTGAAACGTAATTTAGGTATACTTAGAGACCGAATTGGACAAAATGTCCTTCTTCAAAGTTGTAGATCTATGTGGTAGCTTCACATGGGGACTTGAATCATCCAATTTGGAGATCTGTGGAGAAGTTTATGAGGAAAATACTAAGACTGCGCTGGAAAGCAAGAAAATGGCAGCATGCATGTGTTTTGTTGAAGTTTTCACATGGTTATGCTTGGTGGAATTCTTAATGGCCGAAATTTCAGCATTTTTTAGCTGGTTGGAATCTTAAAAGCCAAACTTTAAGCATCACCTTAGGTGGAATTCTCATTGGGGAACTTTAATGGGAATTCTTAATGCATACTTTAGTGGAATTTTGGCTATAAAAGGAGGGGGGAACCCATACTCTTCATCATTCACTATCAATTTCAGATTCTTGGAGGAGAGGAGGAGGAGGAATCAGTCCTCAAGCTTCATTCATCACCATTCTTCATCATTTTAAGAGGAGAAAGCTAGGAATTGAAGTTCCAATCAAGGGGCCATCATCTATCACATTAGAGGGAGTTTTTATAGCCTTTTCATTTCATTCATGTCTATGAACATGTGTATTTATTCATTATTGTTTATCATAATATCTATCATGAACTAAATTCATAAGACTAAGGCCATGTAAGGTCAAATTGTGATATATGCTTATAATAGATGATTGTTGAGGTTATACTTATATTGTTATGTGATGTGAATTTGTGTTTTTACCTATCTTGCATATACTTGATCACTATATGTTAGAATCTTATGCCTAGGTTGATATTTCGGGAGAAAATTAACTTAGGGTGCAAGAAATTCACATCATGACCCGCAACTAATGAGGAATTGCCCTAGACATAGGTAAAGATTCCCGGGTGAAGTTGTTCGATTCTAATCGAGTGAACTCTAGTACGTTAATGCATGTTTAGTGGTTAGATTTCCGGATAGGAATATTTGGGAAATCACGATCTAAGCATAGGAGTTTATACGCGAGACATCGGTTATTCTCTACCCTCGGAGCTCTCACCATAACAATATAAGAGTAATTCTACAACAAGAGACTTTATAAGTATATTTGATCAATTTGGACCTAGCATGTGCCTTAGTCTCCCTTTATAATTGGTTTTAAATCACTTGTGCAACCTTGTTCTTATCTTACGCGTTTCACACTCATTTTACCTTTATTGTATTGATCTTTGTTGTTAAAAAATCGTAAACTAGAATTCAAGTCCTTGTGGTTCGACAATCCGGACTTCTCGTCCACTTTTATTACTACACACGACTAGTGCACTTGCTATTATAGCACGTTAGCTTTTAGCGTGTCAAGTTTTTGGCGCCGTTGCCGGGGACTTGTTTAATTTTAGTTTTTGATTTTATTACAAGTTTTATGTATTTATTTTTTGTCTAGTTTTTTTGTCGCACGATTACCTCGCAATGGCTAGCAATTTTCCAGATATGACCCTTCCGGAGAATCAATTATGGCTGCAAAACATCATTCAATTTGCAAAGGATAGCAATTTCCCAGATATGACACTACCAGAGAATCAATTATGGTTGCAAAGCGTCGTTGAAGCATGTTATGCACAAGGGTTCTTTCCACAACATTACCAAGAAAGAATTCCTATGTTGGAGGAACAACGTGATAACTCCATTGGAGAGCTCCGCCTTATGATGAAGGACGCATTGTGGGAAATGAAGGAGATGAATCATCAACTCAAGCAACTAACGAGCGACATATCTGAGAAAGTACCATGGGCATTGCTTGGTACCACTGAGATAGATCAAAAGGAGGAATGCAACACCGTGACATTGAATGAAAGGAAGTTGAAAAATTCGAAAGCAAATTCCTCCAATGATGAGCATTTGACTCCTATCCTTTCTAAGGTTGTTGACATTCCTTTACCATCTCCCCTAACCACAAGTGAATCAGTATTTGATGCCGATGATGGTAAGTTGTCCTTTAGTGTAGGAGATGACATGGTTATTTGTGATAGCTATGAGGTTTTTGAGCATCCATTTGATTTTGATTTGTATTTACATATTGATGCTTTTGATCCTTTTAGTGTTGAGCACTTTCAGGAAAAACGAACCAATCATCTTCTACATCCCTACATCATGGACTCCGCATATGTCAAAGTGATGGGTGAAGAAAGTTCACACCATCACCCAACGCACGGGGAAGAAAGAGTAATTGAGGTGTTGAGGGACCATACAAAAATTCGGGAGTGGATGATTGCTTGGTCCCAACCTATGGTATGTAGCACAAATGATGGGCCAACCTTCACTACCAATGGCCATAAGTTGAAGCGATACCCGAGAGTGAATTGGAGAATGAACAAGGCATTCATTCGGAAACTGCCTTAAAATAACTCGGTAAAGTCAAGCTAATGACTTTAAAAGAGCGCTTCTTGGGAGGCAACCCAAGTTTGTAAGTTTTGTTTTCTTTTTCCTTTCGTTTTTGTTTTGTTTAGTTTGTTTCTTTTTGTTGTATTCAAGCATGCACTTTTGGCATGTATGTTTTCTTATGCTTGATGGTTTGAAAAGTTGAAGTGTTAGATATGATGCACATTTGGACCCCATGTTTAAAGATGCTTATTTTACTCGAGAGGAGGAGAAGCTTTGTAAGGATGCATTGGAAGTTTAAGGATGTTTTTCAACATTCTTGGGTGTAAGTGTACCGTTGTGTATGCTTGTCATAACAACATTAGGGACAATGTTGGATTTAAGTTTGGGGGTAGAAGAGTACTTATTTTGAACTTTGATGATGCAATCCTAATTTGTAGCTTGAGTTTGGGGGAAAGTTGTTTGCTATCATATTTATATGCTTCTTTGTTAAGAAAATCAAGTATTAAAAAAAAAAAAAAAATTTAGTCCTTCCAATTGATGCACTGAAATTGATTGACTTGGAAAAATGGCATGATCTCTTGAAATAATTTGAATTTAATGGAATATATATCTTTGAAATTGCTCGTGGAGACCTTAGACTAGAATTGATTCTTTAGATGATTCACAATGCACTTAAATCGAAGGTAGAGGAGTTGAGAGGATAACCATCTTGAGACACTTAAGGAATTATTCCCAGAAATATTAACTTAGATTTCTCATAAAGTTATAAGTTGAGTAGTAATTTTATATGCTAACAATGAATTGAAAAAGTTGAATTTTGGTATGACCAAAAGTGGTCAGGCTAATACGTACCGGAGGTGAAAAGTTTCATACCTATATACTGTACTATTATGCTAATTTGAGCTATGCTCAAGCCAAAAGAAGTGAATTGTTTAAAAGATCTAGTTTTATTTCGTGGCCTTTGATACTCGAGTGATTAAATCCTTAGGAGTGTCTCTACACTTAATGCCCCAAAACTATCTAGTTTGGGAGTCATTGGTCTAAAGCTTGCTACATGGGTGTCATAGAAAGCCTAAGGGAATAAAACATTGCACATGATCTAGCCTTAATGAAGTTTCAATGGAAATTTCATATGAATTGAAAGTTAAATGTTTGAGATAATGAAATTTAAATGGCTATGAGATTTTCTATAATTCTTGTGCTTTGCGTTTGATCGAAAGTTGATAGATATGGGATTAATGTCCAAAATTTGGTAAGGATGCCTCTCGACTATAATACCTTAGATTTATTTTTCACTACACCCTAGAGAGTCTTTTCAAGTATTGGTGTAACATGAGCAAAAGTAGTTGATATGTATATATATATTTGTGAACTTTAAAAGGTTGATTTTATGCCATTCATTCTTGTTGATCATATTGAGATGTGTTGATTCGGTTGGGATTGAAAATTTGCTAGATTTTGTGGGTATATCTTATGCAAACCCTCACGAGACTATAACTCGTCCTTTGAGGTAACTCAAAGGTTTAAAGGCTTGTTGCACCCACTAAGTGCAATCGTTTACTCCATGAAAGTGAGTTAGTTAGTTGTTTTGTTTTCTCCCATTGAATGATGTTGGTCTTGCCTTATAGCTCTTATTGCTCGAGGTCGAGCAATTGATAAGTTTGGGGGTGTTGATAAGAGGTGTTTTTACGTGTTTTTAAGACCGTAATTCTTATGATTTGGATTCACTTATTGCTTAAATCATGTCACATTTGCATTTAATAGGTGTGTTAAGTGAATACAGGTAATAAATGAGAATACATGAAGAAAGGGAAGAAAAACGATGTACAAAACAAGTTCAAGCATGTTTTTCAACACCGAGGCGGTTTATACATCTCCTACCACATTCGAGCGATAATTCCGTACATTTCGAGACCGACTTAGACAAAGTTTCCTTCTACAAAGTTTTAGATGTATGTCTTAGCTTCAAATGGGAACTTGAAACATCCAAATCGGAGGTCTATAGAGATAATTGTGAAGGAAATACGATTGCTGCGCCGAATAGAGAAGTACATGTGCCAGGATACGCCCCAGCGCCCTCCTAGTCATGCCTAGGCATGGATAGTCCGAATGTTAATCCTTTTTCAGCCTAAATTCCAGCCTTATATGATGGGTAAAAATCACTTTTGGCCATAATTCAGCACATGTGTTGAGGGGTTGTCATAAGTGTGTTTCTTGGTAGATTTACTTTATGGGCGCCAAATCAGAAACAACCTCCATGTTGAAACGTAATTTAGGTATACTTAGAGACCGAATTGGACAAAATATCCTTCTTCAAAGTTGTAGATCTATGTGTTAGCTTCACATGGGGACTTGAATCATCCAATTTGGAGATCTGTGGAGACGTTTATGAGGAAAATACTAAGACTGCGCTGGAAAGCAAGAAAATGGCAGCATGCATGTGTTTTGTTGAAGTTTTCACATGGTTATGCTTGGTGGAATTCTTAATGGCCGAAATTTCAGCATTTTTTAGCTGGTTGGAATCTTAAAAGCCAAACTTTAAGCATCACCTTAGGTGGAATTCTCATTGGGGAACTTTAATGGGAATTCTTAATGCATACTTTAGTGGAATTTTGGCTATAAAAGGAGGGGGGAACCCATACTCTTCATCATTCACTATCAATTTCAGATTCTTGGAGGAGAGGAGGAGGAGGAATCAGTCCTCAAGCTTCATTCATCACCATTCTTCATCATTCTAAGAGGAGAAAGCTAGGAATTGAAGTTCCAATCAAGGGGCCATCATCTATCACATTAGAGGGAGTTTTTATAGCCTTTTCATTTCATTCATGTCTATGAACATGTGTATTTATTCATTATTGTTTATCATAATATCTATCATGAACTAAATTCATAAGACTAAGGCCATGTAAGGTCAAATTGTGATATATGCTTATAATAGATGATTGTTGAGGTTATACTTATATTGTTATGTGATGTGAATTTGTATTTTTACCTATCTTGCATATACTTGATCACTATATGTTAGAATCTTATGCCTAGGTTGATATTTCGGGAGAAAATTAACTTAGGGTGCAAGAAATTCACATCATGACCCGCAACTAATGAGGAATTGCCCTAGACATAGGTAAAGATTCCCGGGTGAAGTTGTTCGATTCTAATCGAGTGAACTCTAGTACGTTAATGCATGTTTAGTGGTTAGATTTCCGGATAGGAATATTTGGGAAATCACGATCTAAGCATAGGAGTTTATACGCAGACATCGGTTATTCTCTACCCTCGGAGCTCTCACCATAACAATATAAGAGTAATTCTACAACAAGAGACTTTATAAGTATATTTGATCAATTTGGACCTAACATGTGCCTTAGTCTCCCTTTATAATTGGTTTTAAATCACTTGTGCAACCTTGTTCTTATCTTACGCGTTTCACACTCATTTTACCTTTATTGTATTGATCTTTGTTGTTAAAAAATCGTAAACTAGAATTCAAGTCCTTGTGGTTCGACAATCCGGACTTCTCGTCCACTTTTATTACTACACACGACTAGTGCACTTGCTATTATAGCACGTTAGCTTTTAGCGTGTCAATATTTAACTAAACCATTTAATAAAGATGCAGAGCCAACACATTTATTTGTAAAATTAATGTTGCAAACATTGTTCATAAAATGAAAATCGTATCAAGGTCTAACTAAAACTGGAATAGAACAAATGTTTTTAAGTCCTTTGGGCAAAACAAGGCAATCATCTGAAATAATTAAATGTCCAATAGATAAAACTAAAGAAGTGGATCCTATATGAGTGGCTGCCACACTATGTCCGCTGCCAACATTGATCATCACTTCTTACTTCTCGAGCCTCCTACTTCTTTCCAGATCCTATTTCAAAACACAGACATGAGCACTAACTCCAGAGTCTAGAATCTATGAAGTGCAGAATATAATTATAGAACAATTAGTTTCTAAAACAAGTTCCATACCTGTAGAAATTCTTGCTTTCAATGCAGGACAGTCACATTTCCAGTGACCAGTCTCTTTGCAGAGTAGGAAGACATCCATCTTTTTATTTCCTTTTCCCTTGAGCCTTTGGATATTTGATAGGAGTCGTTTTTACGTGTTTTTAAGCCCCTTCGTTTATGTTTTAGGTTCATTTATAGCTTGATTCTTGCCACATTTACATTTAATCTGTACATTAAGTGATTTTAGGTTATAAATGGATATAATTGAAGAACGGGCCGAAAAATGACGTATAAAACAAGTTTAGGCCAAGATGTTTCACATCTCCATGCCCAAACATGCAAGAAATAAGCTGGAGTTAGCCAAAAATCATGCTTTAGTGCCATTTCCGCACACCTGGGCGCCAAATCAGAAACAACCGCCACGGTGGAATGCTATTTTGGTATATTTAGAGACCGAATTTGATAAAGTATCCTTCTACAGAGTTGTATATCTATGTCTTAGCGTCACATAGGGACTTGAATAATCCAATTTGGAGATTTGTGGAAACATTTATGAGGACAATACTATCATTGCACTGGAAAGCAAGAAAATGGCAGCATACATGTGTTTTGTTGAAGTTTTCACATGGGGATGCTTGGTGGAATGCTTAAGGGCCGAAAGTTCAGCATTTTTTGGCTGGATGGAATCTTAAAAGCCAAACTTTAAGCATCACTCTTAGGTGGAATTCTCATTGGGGAACTTTAATGGGAATTCTTAATGCATACTTTAGTGGAATTTTGGCTATAAAAGGAGGATTGGAGGCCATCCTATGACACACTTGAAAACACATTCCCCATTGGGGGAAGCCTAAACACATCCTATCGTCATTTTCATCATCCTTAGATTAGTTATGAAAATTATCAAGAGCCTTTGAAGGTGAAGAAATCAAGAAGCATGGAAGAGATGAAGATCGAAGTTCAACCATCAAAAATACGAGAGAGTTTCTTAGATTTAAATTTGTTTTTGTCTATGAATATAAATCTTAATTTAAGTTCCTATCTTTTATCTTTTATGATGAATTAGATTGTTCGAACTAAGGCCATGTTAAGGTTAAATTATGATAATTGAGTTATAAATTGTGTTTTTCATATTAATTCTATTGTTGCTTTGTGTCTTGATCTTGTTTGAATGCATCATATGCTTAGCTACCATATGCATGATTTATTGCTTAAATTATTCGTTCGAGAGAACGTAATTTAAGGTGCAAAAAGGATCATCACATAATCCGTAAAAAATAGGGAATTGCCCCTAGAGATAGGTAGAGATTCCCGGGTGAAGTTAGCCGGATTTATCCGGTGAAATTCTAGAACTTGAATGCATGATTGTTGGTTAGATTCTCGGATAGACATATCTAGAGAACCGTCAATTAATCATAGGATTATTATGAGCCGAGACATCAGGTAATAATTAACTAAGGAATTTTCACCAAAGCAACATTAGTCTAATAATATGAGAACATGTTTATAATGAAAATGGATTAATTTGTGCCAACACATGTGTCTTAGTTGCTCTCTTTTATAGCTATCTTCATTTCGACATCTTGTTTCTTATATCTTGCTTCTATAATATTTTAGTTAATTCTTGTTTTAGTTTATTTTATTGCCTTTAAAATCTTTAAATCATTAGTTTTAGTTTAAGTTCTTCAATTGCTTTAAAATCATAAACTAAATAACAAGTCCTTGAGGTTCGACAACCCGGACTTCATTGTCCACTTTATTACTACACACGACCAGTCCACTTGCTATGCAAACACGTGAGGATTTCTCGTGTCAATATTGCTAGATCTTTCCTTTCTGATACAACCAGCTAGTTTGGACACTCCTAGTGGACCTCCTACTGGTACACTATATGGACCCCATGACCTTTTTTGCTTAACCAGCTTGTCCAAAAGCACTGCCAATGATCCCTCAATGTCATTCATATCAAAATTTACGCCAAAACTCGAGAAGGTCTTCTGAAGTGATTGAAGAATGAGATCTACTTGAAGATGGAAATCGATGTAATAATCTAGAGACCTCAATTTCTCCAACAAAGAAATCATCTTAAGGACGTGCTTGTACATGTATTCCCATTCTTTCATCTTAATGTTGAAGAGCTCCTTCGATATAAAATACTGAACGGTTTAACAGTGCTCTCCAAAAAGATCTTCTAAACACAACATGGTAGATCTAGCACTATCCATCTTTTCATAATAGCTTTGCAGCTCGCTGCTCATTGAGCTCAACATATATCCCCTGACTTTATATAGTTATCAGAGACCAAGTCCATGTAGGCAAGACGAACTTCATCATCTTCATCAGAGCCAGGTCTGGAAGGGAGATTTCTTTCCAGCACATATTCCAAAGATTCATCATTGAGAACAATCCTCAATTTTTTGATCCAATCAGGATAGGTTGGTCCAGTGAGAAAACTTTTCTAAAGCATTTCTTTTGGAGGGTTGTTAACCATTTTGAGAGAGATAAATAAATAACTGCATAGAATAAAGAAAGATTCAATTAGGTTATTATGTTGTACACTAAGTAAAATAAGCAGGACTTTGAATTTTCACTTGGCTCCCACTATATTTTTTGAATCATTGCACTCCCACTGCAATATTCAAATATCTCGTTGGAAAGACTTCGTAGTGAGTGGTTGACTTCTCTAATAAATCCCATGAGTTGCAACCCTTTAATGATATATGGCTCACTAAATTTATTAAAGTAGCAATTTTTCCAGCTCCGTCAAACATGCGATTCAATCTTTAGTTTGGTTTATAAATCATGTGACCGCAACCCTTTAACGATATATAGGTTGTGATCTATCCGAACTTAGACCATCAACTCTTATCAATCTAGTAATTGAATTCCACCTTGCAACCCTCTGTCGATATATGGGATGGAATTTGTTTCTATTAATGGCATCAGATGCACTTAGAAAATTTAAATAAATGTCACGATGCATAACCCCTACTTATTGCTAAGAAATTATGCACTTAGACATTAATTTAATTTTTCTAAGCTTGATGAGAGCTGGGACATCCAATTCCCTTTTATTCTAAATTCAGCATTATTCCAGAGGGAGAATTTTGCGCTTATTTGGTCTCATTTTGCACATTATCCATTTATAGCACGCGCATATATGGATTATAAAAATAGAAAATGCCTAGCAATTCTATCCCATATGCTTTCCATGGACATTTCTAAATTGAGTCAAGCCAATGGCTCAATCACGGGCTAGGGGACCTATAAGATTTCACCTACGTCTAACTTTAGGTCTTCCAGCTCCAAACAGATCCTCTTCCAAAAAGCCCTATTCTAATTACATACATAGAGAAATGCAACCTATACATAAATCTAGGAAAAAATTAAAATACAAGTTGGGGGTACTAAAAGACCCAATACGACCTAGGGAAAAAAATCCAAAGATAAACTTAGTCCATGGAAGGCATCTCAAAATAAACAAGCAACAAAGCATAATAAAATGATAATTAATATGTCGGAGTTCTTTCAAACAGAATAAATTAAAATCTAACTTTAAAGAATAATAAAATTAATTTAAATCTAATTATAAATTAATTCAACTTTAATCTTATTTGTCAAGAAAATCCAATTTAATTTCAAAAAATCATTTTTCAATTGATTCGACAAAGAATTAATTCAAAATAAATTCCTTTGTCTAGGATTAATTACAATTTCAAATCTAATTCAAAATTAAGAATGAAATTAATGTCCAAAAATTAATTTTATTCTTTAATTAATTTTAAAACCATTTTAAAATAAATAATTTATTTAATTTTAAAAAATTGGATTGACCCATGGGTCTATCCATGGGTTGACCCATAGGGTAAACCTATGGGTTGACCCTGATAGGATTATGCAATGAGTATATAGACTATAATAGGGCTATAAGTTGTATTGTGCACATTTTTATCATTAAAGGCATTTAGTTTGTTCATATAAGTCTAATTGGCATCTATCATGTATTGAACGAACATAAAGTCCTAGTGTACTAATGTAAGTCTTCCACTCCTTATGGGATAAGGACAGGGGCACTGGAAGGACTTAGTACTTAGTCACTAAACACGGGTTTTCAAGTCGAAAGATCTTGATCGGGCGTCAAGATATACATAGACTTGTGTAACATATACTTTGACTAGGAGTGCTAGTCGAATACCATGGGATGGTGGGAGTTTGTGTTATGGATATTGATGGAATCATTATATTTGAACATGACTCGTAATAATCCAATCACATGGATTTTACTCATTGACTGTCAATGATTAGATTATTGATTATATTGGTACATGTGGACCTTTGACTTGAGAAGTCGATGGCACAATGTGCTTGTGACGTTGGGTCTGTTACAAGAGTAGTGAGGTCCAATTCACCCTTTGGTGCGACCCACCTCGAAGTGCGACTTTAATGGGCAAGTATCAGTTGTGAAGTGACTGCCAAGATGAGATTCACCATCTCGGTAGCAAACGAGCAGATATCCTATGCGATCATAGGTGATTGAAATGAAAGACTTTGGCCAAAGCATATAAACTAACTCATGTGGGACATGGAGGGTAGTTTCATCATTTTGAGTCACTATGATTCATTGCATAGTATCGAGTAATTCTAGTTTGACAACTTCCATGACTATCACTCGATCGGGATACTTCAGTGAACGGTCTTATGATTTATTCATTTCATACTTGATTGGGCAACGATGTGGGGCCACGTGGCTTGCTAGGTGTCACTCACATTCTTTGGTATCCTCCTACTGCCAATCAAGATGAACCTAGAGAGTCACGCTATAAGAAGCAACAAGGAAATCACTTCATATATGGAGCTTTGTCATTTGATGACAAAGGGCGCCACGCCCGAATGTGACTTAGAGCCACGTTCGGATGTGGGCACGTTCGAATGTCAGCTTATGGCACGTTTGAACGTGAGTGTTAGGAAGTAGTTTCTTTTTAAAAATGGGTCAAGTTAGCTAAGCTAGACTTGACCCACTAAGATGGGTCTTAGAGACTAGATGACTAGGGTTTGATGGAGAGTTACAAATGCCCTCTAACTTCAATACCTAGGATATAACTTAACTTCAGCAGTCAAGTGAATACGTTTAGAACTCCGAGAAAACTTTTCTGACTCTTTTACAACATACAAAGAGAAGAAGAACTTCCCACCACCATCTAGCCGCCTATTAGAGAAAGAGGAGTGGATTTCTGGTTGCTTCGCATGTCGATCTAGAGGTAAGGATCAAGGATTCATAGCCTGGATTACAAAACAACTACAACAAAGAAAGTTTGTGTATTTTTCGTTGTTTGATTAATTTGATTAATGATTATGTTTAAAACACCAAGAACATCAAAACGATGACTAAAGTGGTGGGTTTTGTTTTATTCTGCTTCACATGTTTAACCGGACACCAACAGTGGTATCAGAGCCAGTTTTGATGTTTTATACGAGCTTGTTTTCATGTTGACAATGATGATTTTGACTAAATCTTTGTTATATATGTTTTGAATGAATGTATATATGTTGTCTGATGTTGAGATGGGTGAAACGGGGCCCAGGGAGTCACCAAAATTGGTCGAATGCGATTTTGAATTGATGTGCAGTCTATTCACAGACTCGACATTCGAATGTGCACAAAGCTGACGTTCGAACATGCGATGCAAACAGTTTTAAAATTGAACACAACACGACTTTTGAACGTTGTCTCGGTGCACGTTCAGACGTGGAATGCAGAATGCAACAATTTAAAAAAAATCACCATACGTTCGCACGTGCACTTAGTGACATTCGGACGTGTGAAGCAGTGTGTTAGACACACATCATGCTTAACATGCGTTAGATCATATGACCACCAACGTGTCTACCGGTTTTTTAACTTAACAAAAGATGAATTAAAATTAGATTTTAAGTTTATCTTTAAAATGTCAACATGAAAATGAGTAGTTTATTTACATGATTTGATGTATGTTATGGTTGACGTAGTCCATGGACTTGCACACACATGGTTTCTCTTCATTTTTGATGATACCATAATTCTAAATTATGTCATCAAAGTGAAGATTCCAACTATGAGAGGTCCGATTAAATCCACAAATGAATTTATACAGCATGTAGACTTTATGAGAATTGGCCTCAGATGTGAAACCCTTGGGTTGTTCCATATAGATGTCCTCCTTGAGGAATCCATTCATGAAGGAGTCTTCACATCCACGTGCCAGCTTTTCATAATCTTGTTGTGTTACTATCGAAAGCAATATTCTAGTCGATTTGATTATAGTTGTGGCCAAGGGCTTCCTCATAGTCAATGCCCTTCTTTTAACTACACCCTTTAGCCATCAGCCTGGCCCTGCCATTCGAATCAATCTTTCTCTTGTAGATGTACTCGCCTCTGATGAGTAAAATACTCTAGGGGCGACCTACTAGAGTTTAAGATTGATTCAAAGACATCTAATCCATCTTCACTTTCACAAACTTACACCTTCTCATAGAGTCCATATCCACCATCGATTTGTCATGCATAGAGGGATTGTATCCATGGTTCCCTCTGCCACAGCACACAACTTATGTGATTAGAGTCGTTTTTACGTGATTTTAAGCCCTTACGTTAATGTTTTAGATTCATTTATCACTTGATTTATGCCATATATGCGTATAATCTATGTGCTTATTGAGTAAAAGTGGAAAATCACTGCAATCGATGTAAAGTGCACAAAAACACAGTATTTCAATATATTTTGATATCGAATTTGAGGAGGTTTTCTTCTATAAAGTTGTATATCTCCGTCTTGGCTTCACGTGACAACTTGAATCATCCAAATCTGAGGTCCGTGGAGAAAGTTATGAAGAAAAAATAATTGTTGCGCTGAAAAACAAGAAAACGGTTAAGACTTCGCACTGTGGCGCCTAGGCGCCAGTCAACTTCTTCCCCAAGCCACTTATGCCACTTGGACCATGCCTAGGTGCCATTTGGGTCATGCCTGGGCGCCGATACAGCGGTTTTGAAGGTATAAAGGCCAAAAATGAAAGGAAAAAGAGGGGGTTCGAAATCTGGGGGATTGGGAGCATTTCTCTGAGTTTTGGGCCATCTTTTCACCTACCTTGAAGGGCAAGAAGAAGATAAGAGCTAAGGATTGAAGCTCCACTAGAGAATCCATCACCATTCAACCTTATAGGGAGTTTATTCATTGTTTATTGCATTCTATGTTGACAATTATGTCTATGAACATGTTGAATTCTTCTATGTTGATAGTTATGGGCTAAATTCATATGGCTAGGGCCTTGTAAGAGTTGATTTGTGAATTATTATATTATTGATAATCGTTGAATTAATTTCTATATTGCTATGTGTTATGAATTTGTGTTTATACTTCTTACATGTGATTGATCACCATGTGTATGATTGATTGCCTAGTTTAGCGTTTTGAGAAAGACTTAAACTAGGGTGCAAAGGATTCATAACATCACCGATCAAATAGGAGTTGCCCTAGACATAGGTAAAGACTCCCGGGTGAAGTCGTTCGATTCTAATCGAGTAAACTTTAGTTCTTTAATGCATACTTAGCGGTTAGATTTCCGGGTAGACATACTTAGGAAACCGCCATTAAGTATAGGAGTCTATCACGAGACATCGGTTATTCTTTACCTTAGGAGTTTTCACCATAGCAACTAGGTCTAATAATTCAACGAGAGTCTTTGTGCGAATAAGGATCAAATCAAGTCTTGCATGTGCCTTAGTCTATTTTCACACTTGAGTTTCAATCCATTGCTTGTTCTTACTTTTTTTCTTTGTTTACTTAATTGTTTTGCTCTTGCTTTCCTTTAAATTGTCTTTACTCTTATTGCAAATCATAAACTAGAATTCAAGTCCTTGTGGTTCGACAACCCGGACTTTTTGTCCATCTATTACTACACACGACTAGTGCACTTGCTACCAAGCATGTTAGCTATTAGCGTGTCATTATGCTTTCCTAATAGCAGATCGCCATATATCTCAAGCGGTTGAGATACTCTACCAGACCAACTCATTGGTGCTTGTGTTATAACGGGCTTGGTTTGGGTTTCTTGAATAGTAGTCTCCTAAGGATTTTTGTTTTGTTCTTATAGAACAAACTTTCTACCTACTCCAATTTCTCGAAAGACGTTATATTCAAGAAAACAGACCTCTAAGGCCATAATGATCCTCTGAGCATTATGTAGGTGAAAAGAATTCTCCCACTAAATCCATGGGCTAACTTGCAAAACTTCCTTTTAAGGATTTAACCTCCAGATTCTCTACCTTTATCTTATCTACGTAGGTTGGGATTCCCCATACCATTACATGTTTAAGATTAGGCTTTCACTTGCGCCACGTCTGATATGGTGCCTCAGGAATGAATTTGGAGGGACATCTATTCAAGGTGTACCTATGAGCAGCGCATGACTCCCTATGAATTGAGGCAATTCCATGTAGTTAGCATAGAATGAATCATGTCTAACAATGTCTCGTTCTTGCATACTACTACCCTATTCAATTGCAGAGTCGCTGGAAGTATCAGTTGTGAAATTGTGCTACGTTCTCATAAGAACGGGTCAAACTAGGCAATCATATACTTGACATTACATTCCAATTGTAGTGTCCTAATATGATACCATATTTTCAACCACAGACGTCAGTTTGAACTAAACTGTAGAACTTGAGTGGCCCTTTAATATTTTCCCTGTGAAGAAAGATTCAGTCCTTTGCATATGAGATAATATTCTTAAGTTTGGATAGGGATCCAATCCCAATAGGCTTGTACCCCCATGTTTGTCCTTACTTGTGAATCTTATGCTCATAAGTTATAACCTAATCTTAAGTGCCAAACAATTCTTCTTGTTTGTTTCTAGCATACCACGCTATCTAGTCCATGTGTTCACAATATACTAATTCCAAATGTTTGTACTTCTTTCTAATTCTTCAAACATGAGCACTACCTTTAGAATAGAATACAAGTTGAGAAAACCGGTCATCGAACATTTAGTTTTATCAAAACACATAGTTCTATACCCAGTTCGACTCATATTTAAGCCCCTACTCATCGTCCCATACTTAGACTTGAGTAATGCTTGCTCCAAGCATATAATTCAATAACGCTAAACTGAGGAACATCCTCAAGTTACAAGTCAGTTGATTTGGTTAAGCCAGTGCTGACAAAATTATCGAGCATAATTAACTAAATGGGTTTTTATCTAAGAGAGATATAAACTAAAGCAGAAGATAAAACAAGATATCAATTACGTGTTTATTGTTACGTATATGCCCTAGATGCCAATGAGGACGAATAGATTGTATAGGGTATTCAATTATGTTGTACAAACTGATAATTAATAAAGGCAATTTTTATTTTGTTCATGTAAAACTTCATGGCATCAATAAGTATTGAACCAATAGTCCATGTGTATGGAGGTTGACACTTCGCCCTTTATGAAATAAAGAAGTGGCACTGGGAGAGTCTTATTCCGATCACTTAAAAGGGTTCGCAAGTCAAGAAATCTTAATTAGGCATTAAGATTCGACTTGTATGACACATGTTCTGACAAGGAGTGCCAGTCGAACACCATGGGATAATCAGAATATGTGTAATAGATATATCAATGGAACTAATATATTCGAACACGGCTCGCAGTAATCCGATAGCATGGGTATTTACTCTGTGGTTGTCAATGATTGGACTACTGACCATAATAGTATGTGTGAGCCTTAGACCTGAGAGTTCATGATCAATGTACTTGTACTATTGAATCTGTTATTAGAGTAGTTAGTCCCAACTCACCCTTTGGTGGGGCCGACCTCGAAGTGCGATCTCAATGAGTCAAGTAGCACTTGTTCAGTGATCGCCAAGATGGGATTCATTGTCTCGATAGTAAACGAGAAAGTATCCTGTGCGATCATAGGCATATGAAATTATAAGTTTTTGGTCAAAGTAATGAAACTAACTCATGTGGGACGTGGAGGGTAGTTTGGTAATTTCATCATGCAATGATTAAGTGCACAGTATCAAGTTTAGTGAGTTTGACATAAACCATGACTCTCACTTGATCGGGATACGTCAGTGAAGGGCTTATACACATATGGTATTTATGGTCCAGAGGTTCGTAAATGATTCGTTCATTTCGTACTCAATTGGGTTGCGATGTGAGTCCACGGGACTGGCTAGGTGACACTCACATCCTTTGGTAATTTCTCCCATTGCCAATTGAGACGAACCTAAAGAGTCGCGCTATAAAAAATGAACAGAATGTCTTTTGTGTTAAAATTTTAAAAAGATATAATTAATTAAACGCATTAATTTATTAGTTAAATCAATAAATTAAATATTTAATTTAATTAGATTAAATTAAATTATTTAATTGGAAAATTAATTAAATGGAATTAATTAATTAATATATTGGATTTAAATGGAATTTAAATTAAATATATATTAAAAGGTAAACTAAGTTGACTGTGCCAACTTAAAGCCCACCCACGTCCAAAAGGAGCCCTAGGAGGCAGCCACCATAGAGTCCAAGAAGACTCCAACTTGTTAGTTAAGTCATTAGAATTATAAGGTAACTCTAGTGCTAACAAGTCATTGTAACCCTAGTTGCATAACACACAAAAAAGTAGAGGGAATCCTATCACAAAATTCTCACCCTAGCCGTCCACCATCATCAAGAGGGAGAATTTCGGAGATCTTTGGAAGGCTCATTTCGCGTGGATCTTTAGAGATAGGAGCTCAAGGAGTTGCTGTTACGTGAATTCAATATACGAAATTGTTAGAGTATATGCCCTCGAATGTCATAAACAGGATAGATTTATAGGGCATAAACATTGTAACTGAACTATGGTTTTTCTATTAATATAAGGCAGTTGATTGTTGTTTTCTTATAGGCATATATAAGGTGTGAATAAACAACGTAAAGTCCTTGATGACAAGGCGAACCTTCTACCTCCTATGGGATAGGAGGAAAGGCACTAGAATGGTTTGACCCTTGACATCTAAAAGGGTTCGCAAGTCTAAGAAATATTGATTGGGCATCAATAGTGAATAAAGACTTGTATGATGTAAGTTTCGACAGAGAAAATGCCAGTCGTACACTATGGAAATGGTAGTGGGAACTTATATCATAGACGTGTCAGTTGGACTGATATGTTCGAACACGGCTCGCATCAGTTCATCACATGGGTAATTCACCCATTGAAAGTCAATGATGAAACTGATAAGTAGTGATAGGTACGTGTGAACCTCTGACCTGAGAAATCGAGTTGAAGATGTACTTGTGACATCAAGTCTATCATTAGAGTAGTTAGATTCAAATCACCTGTTGGTGGAATCGACCTCGAAGTGCGACTTGATGGGCAAGTAGCATTGTTAACTGATTTGTAATATGGAATTTATTCTCTCATAAGTGAATGAGTAAAATATCCTATGCGATCATGAATAAGTGAGGATGAAAGTCTTTGGCCAAAGCATTTAAATACCTCGACTTATTATGAGCTTAGGCATATGGTCAAGTTATATGAGTTTGACTTTAAACCATGACTCTTACTTGACTGGGATGTAAGAATAAAAGGTTTATACACGTACGGTATTCACAGCGTAAAGGTTTGGAATGATCCTATTCATTAGTTCTCAATTCGGTTACGGTGTGAGCCACGAGACTGGCTAGGTGTCACTCACACCCCTTTGGATTCCTCCCAATTGCCTTTTGAGACGAACCTAAAGAGTTGCGCTTAAAAGAAGTGCAAAAGGAAAAACATGGGAAAAAGACTTGAGAGAAATTCACGACATTGGATGCCGTAATTAATTAATTAATTATTGGATAATTTAATTAATTAATCAAATTAATGAGTTATTAATTTCTTGAAGAAATTGTGTTAGGAATTTCATGTTAGATGTTTTGATGATGACAATTAGGACCTATTCCCAAAATATGTAAGTTTGTTTTTCAGCTTTGAAGCGTTAGATTTGTAACAGGCTTTGTTTTATTTTTATTCTAGAGTGTTAGGTTAAGTTGTCTTAGACTGAGCGTTTGATTTGTTCTGAGTGAGTTTATCAGAAGTAAAGTTTGAAGACTCAAGCGCCTGAAGTCTGAATAAAGATGAAGATTCCAAGCGTCTAGAATGACCTGCTACACCAAGCGTCACCCTATAGGATAGAAGTGATTCAAGGTTGAATAAGCGTCTATTAATGACTAATTTCACCTGAATTTATTTTTAAGTCCAGAAGGAGTTTTAATGCAAATATTCTCAAAGCATTAAATGCCAACGGGCATTTAATTCAAATGCATTAAATGCTGATAAGAGCATTAAATGTGATAAGCACTTTCAGACGTACGGAGAAGCCACCCTATTGGACTGTCAACTTTTCAAAGACTGCAGCACCAACTTTTGTGCAGCAGATTTTCAGGAAAAAGACAAAAAGTTGTTCACTCGCGAAAGTGAGAGACACGCGCTCGTGCATGTGTCAAACGGACACTTTTTCCAAGAATGCCTATAAATAGGACTTCAACAACAAGCCAAACACAGAGAATAATTATCAAGTCGAATTGCTGTTGCATTGAAGTCTCATTCCTTACAATCTCAGAAAAGCCAAAACTTTCAAGAAAATATTCTCTTTACTTTTCTTCAAATCTTGAGAAAGTCAACCAATATCTCAAACACTCTTTTCAGAGAAACCCACATTACTACTGAGATATTCCTAGTTGTTTGAACTTTATCAAAATCAAACAAACCGTTTAGAAAAACCCCTATCCAAGCCTCGCGATCTGTGTGAAGTCGAAGTTGGATACTTGCCATATTTCTGGGTGAAAGAAGCAAGGGGATTGAAGTGATTTGGAGCAGAAATCTGTGTGATCAAGGAGCTCGAGTCATCGACATCCATCTCTCCCAAATTTGTAGAAGATTCTGTGTGATTCTTTGAGAATCATTTTAGTGGATTGCCTCCAAGTGTTCGAGGAGAAGAAAGACGTAGTTGGGATTACACCACCCAACGAACCTTACAAATATTGTTCTTTACTTTACTTTCAGCATTCATATTGTCATATCATTATCTGATAAAGTAATACTTAATCAAACGCTAAGCAACTAAATACACTTTTTGTGACGCTAAAGCTTTAAAAGAGAAGACTCCAAAAATCATTCCGTTGTGCTAACACTGATCAAAGAAGTGAACGCTCAAACCTATTTGGTTGTAGTATTCAAGTCTTGAAATCTAAGTTAACTTTCTAAAAACAGTCTTCGTTAGACGCTTCACCAAAGCGCCTATATTTTAAGTGAACGCTTAAGTCAAGTGTTAGACACTTCAAGCGTCTACTTTTCAAGCGTCCAAAAACCTTTTTAATACGAATCTTTTGAAGTCGAAAAAGACTTCAGGGTCTATTCAACCCCCCCTTCTAGACCCTTTCGTATGCCACTTGGGACCAACAAATTGAATTATAACGGCGGTTAAAGTTGAAATTTTAAAATTTCCAAGCATAACTACTTGTTTAGATCCTTTTTCAAACTTAGTTGCTTTAGATTTTAAACATGGCATTTGCTAATGTTCCCAAACTGACTGAGTCAAATTTTGACACATGGAAAATCAAAACATTTACATATCTCTGTTCATGTGATGATGACATGTGTGATATTTTTTCAGATGGGCCAATCAAAATATATAAAGTTATCACAAGAGCGTCTGGAGCCACGGAAGACACTCCTGATGGTTACGTTGAAAAACCGAAACAAGAATGGTCTCCAAATGAGCATCGAAGAGCTAATTTGGACAATGTTGGTCGTAACGCTCTATATACGGCTATTGGCGATAATGACAACTTATTCAACAAGATCAAGTCTGGAAAAACCACTAAAGAAATATGGGATAAGTTGGCTACAATTTGTGGTGGTTCAGCTCAGATCAAAGAAAACAAACTTTCCATTGCCAAGGAAAACAATTTGTGGTTGTTACAATTGCAGGAAACCAGGGCACTACCAGGTTAATTGCCCTTATCCAAACGTATCCAAGCCCTCAAGGCAGGATTACTTGGATAGAAAGCAATTCAGGAGCAACCTTCGTCAACAAGGTTTGCTAGCGGAATCAGAACCAGCATCTGCACCTGAAGATTTAGAATCATCAGAAGAGAGTAGCGACGATGATGAGCCATTAGATGACTCAGCGCTCATATGTCTCATGGCCAGAGATGATGAAGCGTCTCCTGAGGTAATCAATGAATTATCTATTCCTCTCTCTTATGATGAATTACTTAACAAAGTCAAAGAATACTACAATGAATGTCAAGAAGCTGCCAAAGTATATCAAAATGATCTCGTTATTATTTCATCACTCACAAGAGATAAAGTAACGCTCAAAGCAGAGTTGCAAGTTCAGCAACAGTGCATTGAGAAGAACCAATCGCTTGAGAGTGAAATTATTCAATTAAAAAGCGATCTTGATATAATAGTCAAGAGAGAAGCTGATTTGATCGCTAGACTTGCTAAATCAGAGCAGCTCATCTCATCATTATCAAAAGCTTCTAGAAAGTTGGATAATGTGATTGAAGTAACTAGATTATTTGGTGAAAATACCGGTTTAGGATGCGATAAACTCGGTAAACAACCTAATGAATCTAATGTTACGGCAAACAACAAAGGAAAGGGTGTTATCTTTATTGAGAAAGGTTCACAAGGTCAAACACAAAATGAACCTAGTGACAATGGTAAGAGGCCAAATGAGAATGTCAAAGCTAACTCAGGCAAGGGTAAGGCCAAGGCAAACGATTCACAAAGACGGGTCTATCCAAACGCTCAAAAGGCTAAAGATAAGACTAACCACTGTGAATCAAGCGCTAAGCATCCAGCACCAAAAGTGCAACCCAAGCCAGCGCCAAGGAAATACCAGCGTCAATATCCAAGACAGTCAAGATCATATTATCGATACTGTGATGATTATGATTATGACTATGATTATGACTACCATTATAATCGAGGATATTATTATACACCCAAAAAGCACACACAACACGTTGTGAAACCCAAAAAGGCCAGTATTCCTAAAATGAAGACCAGCCAAATATGAGTTCCTAAAGTTCTAATTCAAACTAACAATGTTACTAATGTTAAAGGACCCAAGCAACAATGGGTACCTGAACAAAAATAGAACTTCCCTTTTGATTGCAGGTACCTAGAGCTAAAACCGATACATTTATGTGGTACTTCGATAGTGGAT
The DNA here is from genome assembly GCA_019426215.1 of Buddleja alternifolia. Classification (NCBI taxonomy): domain Eukaryota; kingdom Viridiplantae; phylum Streptophyta; class Magnoliopsida; order Lamiales; family Scrophulariaceae; genus Buddleja; species Buddleja alternifolia. Next base: position 25,790,521 of record CM033390.1, on the reverse strand, counting down.
TATCAAGGCACATGACTGGTTCCAAAGATCTTCTGATCAACTATCAAGCTGCCAATGGTCCTCAGGTTGTATTTGGTGACTACTCCAAAGGTAAAACCAAAGGTATAGGTACTATGCATAGGGGGAACATCATGATAAGTGATGTTTATTATGTTGAGGGTCTGAAGCACAATTTATTAAGCATAAGTCAATTTTGTGATAAAGGCTTTGAAGTCATATTCTCAAGTGACTGTTGCTATATAAATGACGCTAAGACTAAGTCTACTAAATTGAAGGGTAAAAGAACTAACAACGTATATTTGGTAGATTGGGGTTCAACACTTGATAACAACCCAACATGTTTTGTTGCTAAAAATGAATCTAAAATGGGTTGGTTATGGCATAGAAAAATGAATCACCTCAACTTCAAAACAATCTCTCAGCTTATAAGTCAAAATCTTGTAGAGGGATTACCAAATGGACCATTTCATAAGGATCGCCTTTGTGACGCTTGTCAAATGGGTAAACAAGTTAAATCATCGTTCAAGAGAAAACTTCATCTATCTACCTCTAGAATACTTGAACTACTTCACATGGATTTTTTTTGGACCTGTTCAAACGATCAGTGTAAGCGGTAAAAAGTGTACTTTGGTGATAGTAGATGATTTCTCTTGATTTACTTGGGTGGAATTTCTTTCATCCAAAGATGAGACATGTGACAAGTTAACAACGCTTATTCGACAACTTCAAATATTGAAAAATCTTAAGGTTGCAAAAATAAGAAGCGATCACGGTACTGAGTTTACTAACAAGATTGTTGAGAAGTTTTGTGCAAAAAATGGAATACATCATGAGTATTCTCTCCCAGAACTCCCCAACAGAATGGTGTTGCTGAGCGTCGGAACCGAACGCTTAAGGAAGCAGCTAGGACGATGTTAGCAGAATCCAAGCTTGCTCCTAGGTTTTGGGCCGAAGCGATCAACACTGCCTGTTACACTCAAAACCGTTGCATGATCAACAAACAACATGGGAAAACTCCATATGAACTGTGGAAGGGACCTAAGCCAAATGTTTCATATTTTCACGTCTTTGGTTCTAAATGCTTTATCCATAATAATGGATCCCAAAGCCTAAAGACATTTGATCCTAAAGCGGATGAGGGAATCTTTCTATGCTACGCCAAGAATGGAAAGAATTTTCGCATCCTAAATAAGATCAAATAGAAGGTTGAGGAATCTATTCATGTTGTTTTTTATGATGCTAACCAAGAACCGAGTAAGGTTAATGTGAATGATGTAGGAGTTGGAGATCTATGTCATCAAGCGTCTAAGATTACTATTGATGAAGATACTGACGACGATGATGAGATCTCAGTGCCACCTCCTAAGATTACTCGTGAGGTTAATATGAACAATATTTTAAGAAATGCTGATGATCATGAAGAGAGTGATCATCAAGAACAAACAAGAATCTGTGAACTTGAAGCGCCGACGCAAGAGGATAATCGAGCGTCTGATCGTCAAGCGTTTGTTCAACCTCTTAACCCTTTCCAACCAGATAGACTATGGCTCCGTGATCATCCACCTGAGCAGATTATTTGAGATATTGAAGCGCCTGTTAGGACTAGAGCCGCTACGTTCAATGAGGCTATGTTCGCAAGTTTTTTTTTTATCTCAAATGGAACCTAAGAAAGTGGATGAAGCGCTAAGCGACCCAAGTTGGATTGAAGCCATGCAAGAAGAGCTTAATCAGTTTGAACGAAATAAGGTTTGGACGCTAGTACCAAGACCAACTCACCAAGGAGTTATTGGAACTAGATGGGTTTATAGAAACAAGATGGATGAGAATGGCATTGTGATAAGGAACAAGGCCAGACTCGTAGCTCAAGGATATTGCCAAGAGGAGGGTATTGACTTTGATGAGACATACGCTCCTGTCGCTCGTCTTGAAGCAATCCGCATGTTTCTAGCGTATGCAGTGTTCAACAAGTTCATGGTGTACCAGATGGACGTGAAGAGTGTCTTCCTGAATGGTAAAATCCAAGAAGAAGTATATGTGGAGCAACCACCAGGATTCATCAACAATCATGGTAAGGGTATGGTCTACAAGCTAGACAAAGCACTTGAGAGACGAACCTAAAGAGTCGCGCTTAAAGGAAGTGCAAAAGGAAAAACATGGGAAAAAGACTTGAGAGAAATTCACGACATTGGATGCCGTAATTAATTAATTAATTATTGGATAATTTAATTAATTAATTAAATTAATGAGTTAATTAATTTCTTGGAGAAATTGTGTTAGGAATTTCATGTTAGATGTTTTGATGATGACAATTAGGACCTTTTGTTAGACCCCAAAATATGTAAGTTTGTTTTTCAGCTTTGAAACGTTAGATTTGTAATAGGCTTTGTTTTATTTTTATTCTAGATTGTTAGGTTAAGTTGTCTTAGACTGAGCGTCTGATTTGTTCTGAGTGAGTTTATCAGAAGTAAAGTTTGAAGACTCAAGCGCCTGAAGTCTGAATAAAGATGAAGATTCCAAGCGTCTAGAATGACCTGCTACACCAAGCGTCACCCTATAGGATAGATGTGATTCAAGGTTGAATAAGCGTCTATCAATGACTAATTTCACATGAATTTATTTCTAAGTCCAGAAGGAGTTTTAATGCAAATATTCTCAAAGCATTAAATGCCAACAGACATTTAATTCAAATGCATTAAATGTGATAAGCACTTTCAGACGTACGGAGAAGCCACCCTATTGGACTGTCAACTTTTCAAAGACTGCAGCACTAACTTTTGTGCAGCAGATTTTCAGGAAAAAAGACAAAAAGTTGTTCACTCGCGAAAGTGAGAGACACGCGCTTGTGCATGTGTCAAACGGACACTTTTTCCAAGAATGCCTATAAATAGGACTTCAACAACAAGCCAAACACAGAGAACAATTATCAAGTCGAATTGCTGTTGCATTGAAGTCTCATTCCTTACAATCTCAGAAAAGCCAAAACTTTCAAGAAAATATTCTCTTTGCTTTTATTCAAATCTTGGGAAAGTCAACCAATATCTCAAACACTCTTTTCAGAGAAACCCACATTACTACTGAGATATTCCTAGTTGTTTGAACTTTATCAAAATCAAACAAACCGTTTAGAAAAACCCTTATCCAAGCCTCGCGATCTGTGTGAAGTCGAAGTTGGATACTTGCCATATTTCTGGGTGAAAGAAGTAAGGGGATCGAAGTGATTTGGAGCAGAAATCTGTGTGATCAAGGAGCTCGAGTCATCGACATCCATCTCTCCCAAATTTGTAGAAGATTCTGTGTGATTCTTTGAGAATCATTTTAGTGGATTGCCTCCAAGTGTTCGAGGAGAAGAAAGACGTAGTTGGGATTACACCACCCAACGAACCTTACAAATATTGTTCTTTACTTTACTTTCAGCATTCATATTGTCATATCATTATCTGATAAAGTAATACTTAATCAAACGCTAAGCAACTAAATACACTTTCTGTGACGTTAAAGCTTTAAAAGAGAAGACTCCAAAAATCATTCCGCTGTGCTAACACTGATCAAAGAAGTGAACGCTCAAACCTATTTGGTTGTAGTATTCAAGTCTTGAAATCTAAGTTAACTTTCTAAAAACTGTCTTCGTTAGACGCTTCACCAAAGCGCCTATATTTTAAGTGAACGCTTAAGTCAAGTGTTAGACACTTCAAGCGTCTACTTTTCAAACGTCCAAAAACCTTTTTAATACGAATCTTTTGAAGTCGAAAAAGACTTCAGGGTCTATTCAACCCCCCCTTCTAGACCCTTTCGTATGCCATGACACGACAAAATCCTAGCAAGAGAACTAGGTCGCGTAAGTAGTAAAGTGGATTTCTAAGTCCAGGGTTATCGTATCCGTAGGGACAACTATAATCTAAGTACCAAGACTACTATATTACTCAATTCTAAGTTAAATCGGTCGATAGAAAGGTTGATTAACTAATTAATAAATACTAGAAAATAAACTAAGGCAACGTCACACCAAATAAAGGGAGGAAACAATAGAGAGAAGCGATCAAGGCACATGGTTCAACCGATTATGCATTTAGATTGTGATTTAGGTTCTATTGGATTATTAGATTGATTTAGCTAAGGCGAAATTCCCTAACGTACGTACTACCCAATCTCTTGGCATAGCAACCCTACCCTTGGTATCGATTTCCTATATATCTCTATATGAAAACCCGATTAACGAGGATGCATTTAAGGTCTAGGAATTTCCCACGTGAATGGAAAGCCACCTAAAGAAACCGAGTCTATCTCTAGTCGGTTTAACTATAGGGTATTTAATGTTTATATCTTCCCTAGGTTATTATCTCTCGATCTCTAACCTAGGCATTTTATCAAACACTTGGTGATCAAGCAAATGTAGCATTGAGATCAAATATTGAATACATAGCTAAAACCAAAATTAATCCAATAAACACCAACAAATCAACAATCAAAATAACATAAACGGCCTATCCATGGCCTCAATCAAACAAGTTTAGCTCATATTCATGTCAAAAGTGCAAATATAAATCATACAAGTCATAGGAGATTTGAACAAATTCAAGAAACAAATATGTAAAAACTCCCTAATTCTTGTAGAGATGTGGATTCCTTGTTAAATTCTCCATGTTTTGACCTTTAATCTTCTCTTCTAAGCTCTCCCTCTCTCTATTTTCGTGTGGTTGCTGATATCCAAGGTGAGTTAGGGTAAAAAATGGCTAAAAAGGGTATTTATAGGCCAACCCACTGCCGCGAACGCCGCGGCGTTCGCTTGTTGAACGCCTCGGCGTTGGCTACTGCATGTGAACGCCGCGGCGTTCGTGGATGAACGCCTCGGCGTTCGTCCCCTGCTGCTCCAGCCAGTTTTGGTAAACTTCGCATATCTTTCTCTACCGATGTCGAAATTCACTAATTCAAGTTGCTGTAGAATCCTAAAACAAAGATCTACAACTCTCCAGAAGACACTAGGGCCGAAATCAAACTTTAAAGATGACAAAATTGTCTCACAAGTCACTGAATGAGAAAACTCCATCGTAAGACGTCTCTTCCGATGACGTTTTTACCTCCTTCCCTACATATCTGATCTTTGTCTTCAACATAAGAAATGTACCTTTGCCTCTTATCTTTCCATTGGTAAATCAAGTGTGTAATTTGGACATGGGTAGAGAACTCTATTCAATAAGCTCTATCACTGCGCAGACTGTTTGTATCTTTATGCATGATTTACCTTCAATCCTTGTTCTTTTCCTCCAAATGTTATGTTATTCTATAAAATATGAGAAGACAAGGATCAAAGCATCATATGTGATCAAATTATCAAGGAAACAATCAAAACTAAGTCGATAAACGGGGGAAAACTAGTGTAAAAATAACATATATCATGCCACTTGGGACCAACAAATTGAATTATAAATTAGGAATTGAATTAATTGGATTATCAGTTTATTTATTGGATAAATAAATTATTCGATTAATTAATTAGCAAGCAAGACGAAAGCCCAAAGGCTTCCGAGCCCACTAAGGGGCGGCCAAATGGATGCCCAAATAGGGCTCTTACATGCTAGTGTTATTGTTTCATAATGATATAAATATATCACAAGGTGAAAAATAACAAAAAGCAACTTACATAACTTTCTCTCCAAGAAAAAGTCTCCCACCTCTCTCTCTCTCTCTCTCTAGCCGTCTTTGACAAGGAAGAAAGGAGGAGTTTTTCGTTTTTGATTCCGGCGTGACGAATTAGAGACTTTGGCAAATTCGGCGTTAGAGAAAAGGATCACGTTCAGAAATCAACATACGTGAGAACGGTAATTTTTCTATACACAATTAAACACGAGGATTAGAGATGATTTGGGCTTTGTGAATTAAATTTACTTTCCACTGCATTTTATTCGTATAATTCCCAACAGTGGTATCAGAGCCAATCTCTGAATTCTGTTTTTAATTGCTTATGTGATTGACTGTTTTTCCGCGTTTTTGAGGCATGCTTTGAACGTATTTTATATATGAAAATATTCTGACTCTCGCTGTAGTTTCTTCATAAAAGTTGTATTTTAATGAGTTGCGAATCTGGGCATATAAACTTTATGAGAATCGGAGAAGTATAACCCCGAGACGAGCGCGACGCAAAAAGCGTACGCAGTCTGCACGCTGGGTGCACAGACAGCGCGCGCTATGCGCGCAATAGGAGGCCTTTTCGGCCTCCCGTTGCGCACACAGCGTGCGCACTGCACACACTGGGTGGGCCCCCAATGTCGTGCCATTTCACGGCGCCGGTCGGAGGGGCTGGCCGGACGCCCACGATTAAACCGTGCGTTGGGCGCACGGCATACACCGTGCCATGCGCCCAGCGCACGGACCTATTTCGGGGCCCAAGTTTTCGTGACTCGGGCCCTAATGGGTCGGGTTATATTGTCCTAAGGTCCAAATTTTAATTGAATAGGTGTTTGGGCTATTTTAGTTATTCGGGTGGGTCAAAAGGATGATGACCCAGATTTAATTCAAAAGGGGCCCAAATTGTTTTGATTAAAATTGTGAATAATTCAATAAATTAGGTATTGGGCCTAATTAATTAATTTTGAATATGCCAATGGTTGGTAATTTAATTTTGATAAAATTAAGCCCAATATAGTTTTTATTGATCTTTATTTGAATGAAATAATTAATTAATAAACTCTTGGAGAATTTTATTTATTAAGTTATTTATTTAAATAAAGAATTCTCATAAATAGGATTATTTTCATAGGAATCAATAAAATTTGGAATTTTATTGTGGAAATTAATTAAGTTGGACTAATTAATTTTTATTAATCACCAACATAAGTGCTTTATTTATCACGAGCATGTATTATGTGATGGTGACATATGTCTATGGGCTTAAGTTGCTTCTTTTGATTATGTATTTCTTTTGATGGGTTGTAAGAGCCGGTTTGAGCCCATTTTATTTTATTTCTAGATTTATGTATAGGTTTTAAATTACCTCTTGTAATAAATAGAAATAGAATAGGTCTTTCAAGATGGAGATCATGCATAAGAAGAGGAGTTTGGAGCCCACGAAGATTAGCTAGGCTTTTCTTTTTCAATTTTATGATGGCCCATTGGCTTGGGCCCTCTAGATAAAAGTCCATAGACTTATGTGTTGTATTATTGCTTTCGATGCATGTTCATTAGTTGTATGAAGCCTGTGTGTTATCAATATGCGCTATATAAATTGGTAAATGTGCAAAGTGAGACGAAATAAATGTTTTGAACATGAATTCTCCCAAATAAAAATTATACTAAGTTAGAAAGGGATGCTAGGCATCCTTTCCCTCCACTAAACTTGATAAGATCAAGGATTAAATCCATATGTGGCATCTTCCCAGTAAGTGGGGGTCATGTATCAAGATTTAGTTCTAGAATTTTATTAAGTGCATTAGATGCCTTAATCGAGACATATTTCACCCCAAATATCATTAAAGGGTTGCAAGGTGAAATTCAAATGTTAGATTATGAGGAGTTAGTGGGAATGAACTTAGATAGTCCACATTACCAATAAATCGTTAAAGGGTTGCGGTTTTTGTGGATTATGGGATAAATATGATTGAACCGTCTATTTGATAGATTGATGTTTGACATCACTTTAATTAAGTAATGGACCAAATATCGTTAAAGGGTTGTCATCCATTATATTAATTGAAGAACTCAATCCCCACCATGAAGTTTTCATCAACGATCGCTTCCGTCTTTTCACAGTGGGAGTGTGAAATTTCGATAAATGTAGTGGGAGCCAAGTTATAAGTCGAAGTCCTTGATTTTAAACTTGGTTTTAGTTTAGTTCAATAATCTAATTAAGTCTGGCTTATTTTCTGCAGTCATTTTGTTTTATCTCTCTCAATCAAAAACCATGTCTCCCAAACCACTTGTCGAAGTTAATGGAAAATACAATTCTCACCGGTCCAAATTACATAGAATGGCTCACTATGCTTAGGATGGTCCTTAGCAGTGAATCCATTGACTATGTATTGGAAATTGGTCGTCCTCCCATTCCTAGACCAGACGAGGGTGATGAAGTTGTTAGGATCGGTATGCCCCCACAAGCGATGTCGGAGCAACGGAAGAAATAAAGTATATAAAACACATATATATCGGCATCCCAAGCTAGGGGGTCAAAGTAATGCACAACAAAAACTAATACGAGTAAAGGGGTTTTAAACCGATTACAAGATTTGGGGTTTTATTAAAGTGAGGGTGTAAAACCATAACACAAGGAAAACCACACCAAAAACTTTGGCTCTCATTTTCGAATCCTCACCTCAACATGAAGGGGTTCGAATCAAACCACCATAAGCTCCTAAAGAAAGAAGTCTCTACAAGGACACACCTCAAGCAAGTTCATACCTTGAACAAAAGATTGGCTAGATATATGCTTTAAGGGAATGGAGTCTATGTAGTGAAAGGTGGAAGACAAGAAGAGTTACTAGAAAAAATATCTATGGAAGATAATCTTCTATAACTAATCTTCAAGAAGAAGTTCTATAGAAGAAAGTCTTCAAGAATCACAAGAGAAGTTAGCAAAATCTAGAGATGAAGAACTAAGCTCTAAGCTTTTTTTTTTTTTTTAAGTTTTCATCAAGTTTTAAATGAGAGTAAGAACACCTCCTTTTATAGCCACCAATTTTCGGCCATATGGTGTTAGGTGGAGTAGAAGACTTGTTTTTCTTCACCTACCACCTCATTCTCACCTACCATTCCATTCTCAACTACCACCACATGTGTAAGAGAATATTTTTCATTTTCTTCTTCATTTAAAAAACATTACAAGTCAAACTTTGACTAGCTTTGAATTTCACTCTTGTGACTTCATTTAATTAAGTCCAACTTAATTAAAATGACTCCCAAGTCTTCCAAGACTTGTTAATTAAATAATTTTCATGATTAATTAATAGTAAAATTAGTAGCTTAAATATATTCCTGGATAATAATAATTTCCGTTATTGATTAATCTCCAAGATTAATTAATAGAAAAATTATTTTCCCAAGCCTACTAATTAAAATGTCTTCCACTTAATTAATTAATCTCATTAATCAATTTCACTTTAATCCTAAACCGGATTAATATTCACATAGCAATTGAACTTTCTTGAGTAAGTGTGTAACCCCATTGTAGGTTCGTTCATGTACTAGTAGTAGGAACACAACCCCATTGTGCCTTTGCAATTTTCATTGCTAGATTTAATTACTCCAAGTATTTTAATCCGACCAAGAATTAATTACCGATTAATTCATGGTTCCTACAAATCAAGGTTAGTACTAGCCACGCGCCAAGAAGACCTAGCCATGAACGATTATTAGGTGACCTTTCCGCATTACGATTTTTGCATAAGTAAAATCCTTCCATCAAATATCCCGATCGAATCTAGGACTTGGTTGTCAGTCGAAATCCCAGTAACTCGATTCTATGTATATCGATCTAAGTGACATTGACCAATTTATCAATCAAGCGAGGAAACATTGCTCCTCCTTATTGATACGACTCCGGCCGGAGTTTCCCATGGTCAATACACTGTGAAGTACATAGGATATGTGCCGATGCTAATGATCAGTGATGTATTCTCTCTTGGCACTCACGCGCCTCCGTACATAACCAGACTGGACCCAATATGCCCCACTTTATGACTCACCTGGAATCGTGTGACAAATCTAAGTACAGTGGGCGATGCACGAGACGACCAATGGTGCCTCAAGTCATGAGGACCAATCTTATGCCTACGTAACCGAGGAGATTCCAAATTCGACATTGACTCCAATATGGAATCTCGGTGGGGTTGTTCAGTTTACTCGATCCCAACGAGAACCCACATACATGCACTGATGTACACCGTATCAGTATCCATGGAATAGGATACACTCTCCAAGAGTGTGCATTGTACGTGCAAGTCTTTACGAGTCATTGATATCCCTATCTCAATGATTCTATGACTTGGAACATCTTTAAGACCACAACCTTAGAGACGTATTCCATGATTGGCATCCCCGATACCAAACACATCTCATAGGTTAAGAGTGATCTAGGGGACTTTATCTAATTGCATAGAATGATAAGATAAAGAAGAAAATGCCATTTATTAAATTACTTGACAAGATACAATATAAGACTGTTTAAAGAGTCGGCTACTACGCCCTACAAATGGCGCACCGGGCACCTAACTCTTTCAGAAGTTCGCCTAGCTCGTTGGGATTGGTGCTGTGACAACCATAGAGCACGAGTGTACATATTGAGCTCAATGTGCATAGAGCTGCAAAGGTCTCATGATAAGATGGATAAGGCAAGAGACATTATCCTTCATCTGGATGAATTGTTCGGAGAACGCGGTAGGACCGCCAGATACTTTATTTCAAGGGATCTATTCCGAACTAAAATAACTGAAGGAGAAGATGTTGGAGAACACGTTTTCAAAATGATGACCATGATAGAAAAACTAAAATCTTTAAACTTCTACATGGACCTACATCTCCAAGTCGATCCTATTCTACAGTCACTCTCAGATTCATTCTATTATTTCGTCATAAATTTTGATATGAATGACATTGAGGGATCTTTAGCTGGGCTATTGGAAAAACTCAAGGTTGCTCAGAAACAAATAAAGACAGACAAATGGAACAATCCGATGGCTATTACATTTCTTAAAACATTTGATGGAAAAAGGAATAATGCCCATTTAGAGGAGGGAGCATCCAGTACGACTTGCTCCAAGGCACAACGAAGGAGAAATAAGAGGGCTAGAAAATAGGACACATGTTTATGCTGCGGTGAGCTGGGCTACTGGAGAAGAGACTGTCCTAATATACAAGCAAAAGGTGAATAACTTTATAGTTTGAAACTAATTGCTTTATAATATTCCCTCTTCATCGATTATGATTCAGAAGTTGATACCTTTTGTGAATCAGAATCTGGGAAGAAGAAGGGAGCTGAGCCCTAATGAGGAGAAGATCAAAGTAGGCAGCGGGCAAGGCGTCGCGGCTACTAAAACAAGATCTGCCTCATTATTTTTTATTCTAGACATATGCTATTTATGGATATTGTTGAACATTGGTTCAATTTCCGTTTTACTTAAATAAGGTTACACTTCCGTTTTATTAATGAACAATGCAAGATTTATTATGGTAATAAATTAGTAGGCTTTGTTTCTTTGATAAATGCATTGTGTTACCTTAATGTCAAGAATAAGTGTGTTTTGAATACAATACAAAGGAAATGTAGTAGGCTTGAAATAAACCAAAGATTAATATGGCACCTTCGACTAGGCCATGCTGGCGAACAAAAGATTCGCAAAATCGAAAAAAGATGGGCTAATTGGCCCACTGGGATTGGATCCCTATCCTACTTGTGAATCTTGCCTCAAAGGCAAGATGGCTTGATCGCCCTTCACAGGGAATTTTGAAAGGGCCTCACAAATCTTAGGCTTAGTGCATACTGACGTTTGTGGTCCATTTGGAGAAATGGCCAGAGGAGGTTTCCTTTACTTTATCACCTTCACTGATGACCATTCTCGATATGGTCTAGTGTACCTGATGAAGCATAAGTCTGAATCCATTGACAAGTTCAAGAAATTCAAGGCTTTAGTGGAAAATCAAACAAGTCAACGTATAAAAACTCTTCGATCTGATCGAGGAGGAGAATATATGAGCGACGAGTTTGACTTATACTTCAGAGAGAATGGTATAGTATTGCAACTCACACCTCCAGTGACTCCACAGTTGAATGGAGTAGCAGAGCGAAGGAGTCGAACCTTGTTGGACATGGTTCGCTCCATGCTTAGCTACACTGATTTACCCATTTCACTGTGGGGTCACGCGCTGCTTATAGCTGCACACATTTTAAATAGATGTCCATCCAAGTCCGTTCCTTTGACTCCCTATGAAATGTGGAGAAATAGGAAACCAAGTCTTAACCACATAAAGATTTGGGGATGTCCGGCTTATGTCAAAAAGACTAAAGTGGACAAGTTGGAGGCTAGGTCCTTAAAGGGACGTTTCATTGGATATCCTAAAGATTCTATGGGATACCTCTTTTACCTGCACAATGATCAAAGGATCATTGTAGCCTTACAAGCCCACTTTCTTAAAGATGAGTTCATTCAAGAAGGAGGAGCGGGTAGAAAGATTGTTCTAGAAGAACAAAATGAAACCCCACTGGATACATCTACACAGGGAGTGAGAACCGAACCTTCTGTAACACAACCACAACCACGACGATCGAATAGAGTATCTCAACCGCCTGAGAGGTACGGATATCTAATGCAGAGGGAGTTGGATCTCCATGTGTTAGAGGAGGATCATGGAGATGATCCCTCCACTTTTGATCAAGCGATGGTGGATGTGGATGCTGCTAGATGGCGTGAAGCTATGCAAACTGAGATCGATTCGATGCATGCAAACCAAGTCTGGAAACTTGTAGACCAACCTGAAGGGGTAAAACCAATCGGGTGTAAATGGATCTACAAGAGAAAGATTGGTGTTGATGGCAAAGTAGACACCTACAAAGCCAGGCTAGTGGCGAAAGGGTATAGTCAAAAGGAAGGAATTGACTACCAAGAAACCTTCTCGCCAGTGGCTATGATCAAATCAATAAGGATTCTACTTGCAATAGCAGCACACCTAGATTATGAAATATGGCAAATGGATGTCAAAACTGCTTTCCTAAATGGATTGCCTAGAAGAGGATATCTATATGGAACAGCCTAAAGGTTTTGAATCCGAGGAGCATATTCATAAGGTGTGTAAACTTGAGAGATCCATTTATGGACTCAAACAAGCGTCTTCAAAGGTAGCTGGAATCTACGTATGTTGATGAGAATGTTGTCAAAGGATGAAAGACTTTATACTTCATCGAACCAAAAAATGATAGGACTTTCTCAAGCTTAGAAAAGGTCCTGATTCTGTTCTACTGATAAGTGTGTTAAAAAGGTCAGCAATATTCTTTTATAATTGGGAGATTTTATCAAGCTTTTGACGAGAAAAGATTGACATTCCTAGGTTGGAGAACGACCAAGATATTACCCACAATGCTGTAGATGACATATTAGCTCGTGTGGAGCAAGAAAAATGCTTGCTCCAGCACGAAGCTCTCGCTGGAGCAAGAAAATGTCTTGCTCCAGCGCCAGCACATAGGAATGATTCTCTCGGATTTTGCCCTCACTATTTTGGATGGATCTTTGCCTCCCCCAGTCTTGTTCTCTTTAGATTTTTGCATTTTGGAACCAAGATGAAGCTAAAAACCTCATGGCTCATTCTTGGTTTGTGAGATTATTGTTCTTAATATAATTTCTTTGTTGAGTAATTGATTTTCTTGTTTTTCAAGTGTTTGATGAATTCCATGACTTTGTTATTGTGTTTCATTGATCCATTGCTAGTTAAGATTAAATTGCTATCAATTATGGTCTTGCTTAGTAGCAAATAGGGATTAATATTGATGAATGATTGATATTAGATTCTTAGGGGAAAATTAATGTCATTAGATTTATTTTAGGGATTGACGATGTCAACTCTCTTTTTGTATAATGCTTCTCCGTAAATGATCGAAGGCCTAGTCCCTAGATGTATTTTAGGAGTTAAATTTAGATTGGCTATCCGTTGACGCTTAGAAAAGACTTTCTCATTGTTCCTCTTAGCCCTTTACTCGAGAAGATGATGGGTAATTACAATTGATCGGGCTTTACTTTATTGATTCAATTATACCATTTAATTGCTTTCTTTATAATTTTTATTTGTTTAGATTCCGTACAATTGCAACCAACCCCCCTTTTTTACTTAAGTTTCATAAGTTATTTAACAATTGTAATTGATCTACACTCTCTTGGGTTCGACCCTTGCTTACCGCTATTGCATTAGGTATCAAGGAAGTATAAATAATATTTTTGGTGTGCTACGACACGCATCATCTACCAATGAGACATGGGATACATCTTTCAAAATCTATGTGTCCTCAAAGTGAGGAAGATAGAAAAGAAATGAACATTATACCCTATGCGTCTGCTATGGGCAGCTTGATGTACGCGATGCTCTGTACTAGACATGACATTGCTTATGCTGTGAGCGTTGTTAGTCGATTTCAAGCAAACCCTGGTAAGGAACATTGGATAGCTGTGAAGAATATCCTAAAGTATCTGAAAAGAACTAAGGATATGATTCTCACCTATGGAAGTGGTGACCTGAGGGTGGACGGGTACACTGATTCGGATTTCCAATCTGATGTTAATGACCGAAAATCTACCTCGGGATTTGTATTTACTCTAAATGGTGGAGCGGTGAAAAGTTCCAAGCAAAGCACAACCGCAGACTCCACCACAGAAGTTGAATACATAGCTGCCTCGGAGGCAGCTAAAGAAGCTGTTTGGATTAGGAAGTTCGTTGAGAAACTTCAAATGGTTCCTAGCGTAAAGCTCTCGTTGCCACTTTATTGTGACAACACCGGAGCTATAGCGCAAGCGAAGGAACCTAGGTCTCACAATAAATCCAAACGCATAGAGAGGAGATATCACATCATAAGAGAGATCGTTGCACGAGGTGAAATAGTTGTTCAGAAAATAGCCTCAGCCGACAATGTCGCTGATCCATTGACCAAGCCGTTGGCACAGGCGGTGCGGGAAAAACATCTCGAAAAGATGGGTATTAAATACCACAGCAAATGGCATTGAGTACAAGTGGAAGATTGTTAGAGTATATGCCCTCGAATGCCATAAAAAGGATAGATTTATAGTGCATAAACATTGTAACTGAACTATGGTTTTTCTATTAATATAAGGCAGTTGATTGTTGTTTTCTTATAGGCATTTATAAGGTGTGAATAAACAACGTAAAGTCCTTGATGACAAGGCGAACCTTCTACCTCCTATGGGATAAGAGGAAAGGCACTAGAATGGTTTGACCCTTGACATCTAAAAGGGTTCGCAAGTCTAAGAAATATTGATTGGGCATCAATAGTGAATAAAGACTTGTATGATGTAAGTTTTGACAGAGAAAGTGTCAGTCGTACACTATGGAAATGGTAGTGGGAATTTATATCATAGACGTGTCAGTTGGACTGACATGTTCGAACACGGCTCGCATCAGTTCATCACATGGGTAATTCACTCATTGACAGACAATGATGAAACTGATAAGTAGTGATAGGTACGTGTGAACCTCTGACCTGAGAAATCGAGTTGAAGATGTACTTGTGACATCAAGTCTGTCATTAGAGTAGTTAGATTCAAATCACCTGTTGGTGGAATCGACCTCGAAGTGCGACTTGATGGGCAAGTAGCATTGTTAACTGATTTGCAATATGGAATTTATTCTCTCATAAGTGAATGAGTAAAATATCCTATGCGATCATGAATAAGTGAGGATGAAAGTCTTTGGCCAAAGCATTTAAATACCTCGACTTATTATGAGCTTAGGCATATGGTCAAGTTATATGAGTTTGACTTTAAACCATGCCTCTTACTTGACTGGGATATAAGAATTTATACACGTATGGTATTCACGGCGTAAAGGTTTGGAATGATCCTATTCATTCGTTCTCAATTGGGTTACGGTGTGAGCCACGAGACTGGCTAGGTGTCACTCACACCCCTTTGGATTCCTCCCAATTGCCTTTTGAGACGAACCTAAAGAGTCGCGCTTAAAGGAAGTGCAAAAGAAAAAACATGGGAAAAGACTTGAGAGAAATTCACGGCATTGGATGCCGTAATTAATTAATTAATTATTGGATAATTTAATTAATTAATTAAATTAATGAGTTAATTAATTTCTTGGAGAAATTGAATTATAAATTAGGAATTGAATTAATTGGATTATCAATTTATTTATTGGATAAATAAACTATCCGATTAATTAATTAGCAAACAAGACGAAAGCCCGAAGGCTTCCAAGCCCACTAAGGGGCGGCCAAATGGACGCCCAAATAGTGCTCTTGCATGTTAGTGTTATTATTTCATAATGATATAAATATATCACAAGGTGAAAAATAACAAAAGGCAACTTACATAACTTTCTCTCCAAGAAAAAGTCTCTCACCTCTCTCTCTCTCTCTAGCCGTCTTTGACAAGGAAGAAAGGAGCAGTTTTTCCTTTTTGATTCCGACTTGACGAATTAGAGACGTTGGCAAATTCGGCGTTAAAGAAACGGATCACGTTCAGAAATCAACATACGCGAGAACGGTAATTTTTCTATACACAATTAAACACGAGGATTAAAGATGATTTGGGCTTTGGGAATTAAATTTACTTTTCGCTGCGTTTTATTCGTATAATTCCCAACAGAAATTGATAAGGTAAATCAATTTTGTTTAGTTTTTTGAAAACTATTAATAATCATCAAATCTCGTTAAAGTGGTCCACCTTTATGAATCCTAAAATTTCTTCCGCTGTGTATTTCTCTATCATAGCCGACTTTAACGCGATTGACGATTTTTTGCGTTTGAGATTATGTTGGCTAAATTGGATTTTAAAATTAGATTTTTTTGGGTTTAATATTGAATATTGAAACTGAATTTTTGAAAATATTTATCTCCCTGAAATCGTCACCCTGATTACGCCAAAGCGACATCGGCAGCGCTGCTGTACATTTTGAACGTTTTGAAGACCAAGGGTCCAAAGAAGACAGACATGTGTATTCACTGCCGTGAGATGGGACACTGAAAACGTGATTATCCCAAGCTGAAGGTGGAGATTGCTTCAGGTATAGAACTTAATGTTTTGGAAACAAATTGTTCTGTTACTATATTTTCTTCTTCCTGGATTCTAGAATCTGGAGCTAGTGCTCACGTGTGTGCTTTGAATCAGGAGCTGGAAAGAAGTGAGAAGCTGGAGCATGGAGAAGTGATGATCAATGTTGGCAGCAAACATAGTGTAGCAGCCACACACATTGGCACCACTTCCATTAGATTATTTTCTGGACATCTATTATTGTTAGACAATTGCCTTATTTTGCCCAATGGGCTAAAGAGTATTGTTTTTATTCATGTCTTGGTCAGGAAAGGATATTTATTTTCTTTTGTAAACAATTCTTGCGACATTTATTTTAGAAATGAATGTGTTAGTAATGCATCTTTAATAAGTGGTATATACTATATTAATGTCAAAAATAATTGTAATGTCAACGCTGGTGGTCCCAAGTGACATACGAAAGGGTCTAGAAAGGGGGGGGGGTTTGAAAAGACCCTCAAGTCTTTTTCAATTTTAAAAATTTCGTATCACTTTTAAAGATTAGAACGCTTAGGAAGCTGAGCGCTTGGGTCAGGCTTCAGTAAAGATAACTTAGATTTAGTGATTTTAGCAATTTACCAAAGTAGGGTAACGCTTAGATCGCTTAATCAGGGTTAGCACAGCGGAAATGATTTTAAAGCTTTAGCATTCGTTTTGGTTAAATAGTCGCTTAGCAGATTAACTTGTCTTTTTCAGAATGAATAGAATAATATCAAACAAGACAATGATAAAAGTAAATGACACAAGATATATAAGGTTCGCTGGGTGATATAATCTCAGCTACGTCCTTCTTCTCCTTTTTCACTTGGAGGGAATTTACTAAGATGATTATCAAAGAATCACACAGAATCTTCACAAGATAGTAAATAGGTTAAAATGATCTCGGGCTCCTTGATCACACAGATGTCTGCACCAATGAAGATCTTCTTCTACAAGCTTCTCTCACTCAGAAATATTGCCTGTAAGGGGTTTCAACAACTTTCTCACTCAGATGAAAGGTTGAGGGTTTTATCACAAGGGTTTGTCTGTTTTTGGAAAAATCAAACAACTTGTAATATCTCAGTAAGAATTTAGGTTTCTTCTTTTGAAGATATTTGAGATATTTGTGATTATATGGAATGTATGTAAAAAGCTTGAAAGATTTTGGCTATGGAGTTTCTAAGCTTTTTCTTCAGCAAATTTTTCTTGTGCATGTACGTATATCTCTATCTCTCTGTGTTTTAGGGTTTGCTGGAAGGAGGTATTTATAGGCAATTCTTGGGATCTGTCCGTTGGACACATGTGAGAGTGTGTCTTTCACGCGGCGCGTGATTATACCTTTTCTCTGACATTCCTGAATTCCAGCTGGTTTCGATTGGACTGGAGCAGCTATAAACTCTGAAGTTCTAACAGTCTTGTCAAAAGGTGGCTTGTCCACAAGTCATATTGGCTTATCACAATTAATGCTCTTATCAGGCATTTAATGCATTTGAATTTATTTCCCGTTTGAAATAAATGTCTGTTGAATGATTGCATTTAAGTCCTTCATGACTTGAGAATTTATTTCAGGTGAATCTGATTCTGATCGCTAGAGTGCTTTGAGCGCTTGATCCATAAATCCTGAAATAGTCCTTTAGCATTTGACAGACGCTAAGGATAAATCTTCATCTTCTTTTGACTTCAGACGCTGATCTTCAACTTCATCTCTAATAGGCTCACCTAGAATTCTATTAGAGATTCTGTATTTAATACTGAGTCTAAAATCTACAAAGATAAAAATTACAAGCGTAACAAAATTACATTCTTTCAAACGCTTATACAATTGATCTATGAAACATAAACTTACATTATATTTTGGGGTCTAACAAAAAATCCTATCTTGTTATCATCAAAACATCTAACATGAAATTTCCTAACATAAAATCCTATCTGTGTCTGAATAATCAATTAGTTCAAAAGGAGAGTCCCTTGAATACCATAAGCCCACATTCTGTGTGCCTTTTAGGTATTTAAGGATTCTCTTGGCAGCATTTAAGTGTGATTCTCTAGGGTCAGCTTGAAAGCATGCACACATGCATACCGAAAACATAATATCGGGTCTACTAGCAATAAGATAAAGAAGTGATCCAATGATACCTCTATAGTTAGTGATATCAATTTTCTTTCCACTTTCATCTTTATCTATTTTAAGCGTTTGGCTCATTGGAATTTTTGAAAATGATGCATTTTCTATACCAAATTTCTTAATCATATCACGTGTGTATTTAGCTTGGTTTATAAATATGCCATTAGGAAGTTGTTTAACTTGTAATCCTAAGAAGAAAGTTAATTCACCCATCATGCTCATTTCAAATTGATCTTGCATTATTCTCAAAAATTTCTCACACAATCGCTTATTAGTAGAACCAAATATAATATCATCAACATAGATTTGGACTAAGAGAATATCTGCATTATGGGTAATTTTAAATAACGTTGTATCAACGCTGCCTTTTGAAAAGCCTTTACCTATAAGGAAGAGAGAGAGAGTGTGTCATACCATGATCTTGGTGCTTGTTTAAGGCCATAGAGTGTCTTATCCAATTTGTAGACCATAGTTTTGCCATGGTTGTTGATGAATCCTGGTGGTTGCTCCACATAAACTTCTTCTTAGAGTTTACCATTCAGGAATGCACTGTTCACGTCCATTTGATATACTGTGAACTTGCTGAATGCGGCAAACGCTAAGAACATTCTAATCGCTTCAAGACGGGCTACTGGGGCATCCGTCTCATCAAAATCAATACCCTCTTCTTGACAATAACCCTGAGCGACTAATCTGGCTTTGTGTCTTATAACAATGCCATCTTTATCCATCTTGTTCCTAAAAACCCATCTAGTTCCAATAACTCCTTGGTGAGTTGGTCTTGGTACTAGCGTCCAAACTTTGCTTCTCTCAAATTGGTTTAGCTCTTCTTGCATTACTTCTACCCAACTTGAGTCACTAAGCGCTTCATCCACTTTCTTTGGTTCTATTTGAGACAAGAAACTTGCGAACATGGCCTCATTGATTGTAGCGGACCTAGTTCTAACAAGTGCTTCAATATCTCCAATTACTAACTCTGGTGGATGGTCTCTAAGCCATTTACGGTCTGGTTGGAATGGGTTGAGAGACTCTTGATTATCAATTGCTTGACCCTCACTTGTGTCTGGCGCAGTCGCTGCATCATTCACAGTTCCATTTTGCTCTTGATGATCATTTTCTTCATGATCATCAATGATTCTGATAATATCATCATTTGTAACCTCACGAGTAACTTTAGGAATAGGCACAAAGATCTCATCATCCTCGTTATCACTTTCATCACCAAGATTGATTTGTGACGCTTGTTGGGCAAGATCTTCAATTCCTACATCATCGGGATTAACCTTACTCGGTTCTTGGTTAGCATCATCAAACACAACATGAATGGATTCTTCAACCTTCGATTTGATCTTATTTAGGATGCGAAAACTCTTTCCATTTTTGGCATAGCCTAGAAAGATTCCCTCATCTGCTTTAGGATCAAATGTCTTTAGGCTTTGGGATCCATTGTTATGAATGAAACATTTTGAACCAGATACATGAAGATATGAAACGTTAGGTTTATGTCCCTTCCACAACTCATATGGAGTCTTGTCATGTTGCTTGTTGATCATACACCGGTTCTGAGTGTAGCAAGCGATATTGATAGCTTCGGCCCAAAACCTTTGAGGCAGCTTAGACTCTGCAAGCATCGTCCTAGAAGCTTCTTTAAGCATTCTGTTCTGTCGCTCGAAAACTCCATTCTGTTGAGGTGTTCTAAGAGCAGAATACTTTTGAAGTATTCCAAAATCTATACAAAACTTCTCAACAAATTGGTTAGTGAATTCAGTTCCTCTATCGCTTCTAATTCTCGTCACTTTTAAATCTTTATAAGTTTGCAATTGACGAATTAGCGATGTGAGCTTAACACTAGTTTCATCTTTGGTCGCTAGGAATTCTACCCATGTATAGCGAGAGAAATCATCAACTATTACTAGCGAGTATTTTTTACCACTAACGCATGATTTGAATAGGACCAAACAAATCTAGATGCAATAGTTCAAGAACTTTGGAAGTAGATAGGCATGATTTTTTCTTAAAACATGATTTAACTTGTTTACCCATTTGACATGCATCACATAAGCGATTCTTTTGAAAGGAACCCTTAGGTAATCCCTCTACAAGATTTAGCGATATTAACTGAGAGATTGCCTTAAAGTTGAGGTGATTCATTTTTCTATACCATAACCAACCCAATTTATTTTAACTTTTAGCAACAAAGCATGTGGGGTTGTTATCAATTGTAGAATCCCAATCCACTAAATAAACATTATTTGTTCTTTCTCCTCTTAGTTTAGTAGACTTAGTCTTAGCGTCGTTAACATAGCAGAAGTCGCTTGAAAATTTTACTTCAAAGCCTTTATCACAAAATTGACTAATACTTAAGAAATTATGCTTAAGACCCACAACATAATATACATCACTAATCATGATGTTCCCCCTATGCATGATACCTATACCTTTGGTTTTACCTTGGGAGTTATCACCGAATTTAACTTGAGGACCGTTGGTTGCACGATAGTTGACCAAGAGATCCTTTGATCCAGTCATGTGTCTTAACGATCCACTATCAATGTACCAAACTGAAGTATCATTGTTGGCTCTAGGTACCTGCATTAAAGGATAGTTCTAATTCTTCTTAGGTACCCATGTTGTCTTGGGTCCTTCATTGTTAGTGACTTTGGTTTGAATTAAAACTTTAGGAACCCACATTTGCCTAGTCTTCATTGTAGGAATACTGGCCTTTTTGGGTTTCACATTGTGTTGTGTGTTCTTTTTGGGTGTATAATATCCTCGATTATAATAGTAATCATAATCATAATCATAGTCATAATTATCATAGTAGCAATAATATGATCTAGACCATTGTGGATATTGACGCTGGTGTTTCCTTGGTGCTGGCTTGGGTTGCACTTTTGGTGTTTGACGCTTAGCGCTTGATTCATAGTGGTCAGGTTTATCCTTAGCCTTTTGAGCGTTTAGAGGAACCCGTCTTTGTTGATCATTTGCTTTCGCCTTTCCCTTGCCTAAGTCAGCTTTGGCTTTCTCATTTGGCCTCATACCATTGTCGCTTGGATCATTTAGCGTTTGTCCTTGTGAACCTTTCTAAACAAAGAAAACACCCTTTCCTTTGTTGTTCGCCGTAACATTAGATTTATTTGATTGTTTACCGAATTTATTGCATCCTAAACCGGTCTTTTCACCAAACATTCTTGTTACCTTAGTCACATTATCTCGATTTCTTAAAGCTTTTGATAATGATGAGATGAGCTGCTCTGATTTGGCAAGTCTAGCGATCAGATCAGCTTCTCTCTTGACTATTATATCAAGATCGCTTTTCAATTGAGTAATCTCACTCTCAAGTGATTGGTTCTTCTCAATGCATTGTTGCTGAACTTTCAACTCTGCTTTGAGCGTTACTTTATCTCTTGTGAGTGATGAGATAATAGCGAGATCATTTTGATATATTTTGGCGGCATCTTGACAATCTTTATAATATTCAATAACTTTGTCAAGTAATTCATCATAAGAAAGAGGATGAGATAATTCAGTGGTTACCTCTGGTAGCGAGTCATCAAACGCTTCATCATCTTTTTCCATAAGACAAATCAACACTGAGTCGCTTGTTAGTTCATCATCACTACTTTCATTTGATGATTCCAAATCCTCTTCAGGTGCGGAGAATGGTTTAGATTCCGCTAGCAAACCTTGTTTACGAAGGTTGCTCCTAAATTGGTTTCTATCCGCATAATCTTGCCTTGTGGGCTTAGACACATTTGGATAAGGGCAATTTACCTGGTAGTGCCCTGGTTTCTTGCAATTATAACATAAATTAGATTTCATTTTCTGTTCATTGGTTAATCGCTTGGAAATGACTGGCGCTGAGAGATTCTGAGTTGGAGTTGTAAGCACTTGGTAAGGAACTGGCGCTACTTGTTGTGGTGTAGAATATATTGGCGCTTGATACTGAGGCACTGGTGCAGGGGGGAGGAGTTTGAAATGAAGGTTGTCCAATAGGATTTCTCTTTTCATATCTTAGAAATTTCTTGAATTTCTTGACCAATAAGGTCATCTCCTTTTCTTCATTGGATTTTGTTTCTTTCACCTCACTAATTGCTTTACCCTTACTTTTGGTGGTAGCGATTAAATCTCCTGATTCAGTCGCTGAAGTCGATGTGTCGCTGACTTCACGCAATTCGAACTCGAATGCCTTTAACTCTGAAAACACATGTTCTGGAGTCATGGTATCCAACAATTTGTGATTCTCTCATTGCAACAGTCTCAATCAAATACTTACTTGGAAGACTTCTGAATATCTTATTGACCATTTCCTTGTTGGTCAACTCCTTGTCTAATGACGCTAACTCTGTGATGAGCATAGTAAACCTTGCGTCCAATTGTTCTAGCGTCTCATTGGGCTACATCTTGAAATGCTCAAATCTTTGCATGGCTATAGAGAGCTTGTTCTCCTTCATCTGTGCTGAACCTTCACACACAATAGCCAACTTATCCCATATTTCTTTGGAAGTTTTACATTGCTTGATCTTGTTGAATAGTGCATCATTGTCTCCTAACACTGAGTATAGTGCACTTTCTCCAACATTATCCAGATTTGCTCTTTTTCTATCCTCTGGCATCCATTCTAACTTAGGTTCCTCGACATAACCATCTGGAGTAGCCTCGGTCGCTCCAGGGGCTCGAGTTACAACTTTCATAATCTAAATGGGGCTATCTGTAATCACATCACACATTTCATTATCGCAAGAGCATAAATAAGCGAATGCTCTAAGTTTCCAAGAATCATAGTTTGATTCTACCAACTTAGGCATTTTGTTAAAAGCCATAATGAGATATTTTGAGAGAGAGTTTTAAAAACGACTAAGTTTTAGAAAGATGGATCTAAACAAGCAGTTACGCTCGGAAACGCTTTAGGTTTCAACTTCAACCGCTCTGATACCACTTGGTGGTCCCAAGTGGCATACGAAAGGGTCTAGAAGGGGGGGGGGGTTGAATAGACCCTTAAATCTTTTTCGATTTCAAAAATTTCGTATCACTTTTAAAGATTAGAACACTTAGAAAGCTGAGCGCTTGGGTCAGACGCTTCAGTAAAGATAACTTAGACTTAGTGATTTCAGCAATTTAACAAAGTAGGGTAACGCTTAGATTGCTTAATCAGGGTTAGCACAGTGGAAATGATTTTAAAGGCTTAACGTTCGTTTTGGTTAAATAGTCGCTTAGCAGATTAACTTGTCTTTTTCAGAATAAATAGAATAATATAAAAAAAAACAATGATAAAAGTAAATGACACAAGATATATAAGGTTCATTGGGTGATGTAATTTCAGCTACGTCCTTCTTCTCCTTTTTCACTTGGAGGGAATTTTCTAAGATCATTATCAAAGAATCACACAGAATATTCTATAAGATAGTAAATAGGTGAAAATGATCTCGGGCTCCTTGATCACACAGATGTCAGCACCAATGAAGATCTTCTTCTACAAGCTTCTCTCACTCAGAAATATTGCCTGTAAGGGGTTTCAACAACTTTCTCACTCAAATGAAAGGTTGAGGGTTTTATCACAAGTGTTTGTCTGTTTTTAGAAAGATCAAACAACTTGGAATATCTCACTAAGAATTTAAGTTTCTTCTTTTGAAGATATTTGAGATATTTGTGACTGTATGGAATGTATGTAAAAATCTTGAAAGAGTTTGGCTATGGAGTTTCGAAGCTTTTTCTTCAGCAAATTTTTCTTATGCATGTACGTATATCTCTATCTCTCTGTGTTTTAGGGTTTGCTGGAAGGAGTTATTTATAGGCAATTCTTGGGATCTGACCGTTGGACACATGTGAGAGTGTGTCTTTCACGCCGCGCATGATTATACCTTTTCTCTGACATTCCTGAATTCCAGCTGGTTCCAATTGGACGGGAGCAGCTATAAACTTTGAAGTTTTGAAAGTCTAGTCAAAAGGTGGCTTGTCCACAAATCATATTGGTTTATCACAATTAATGCTCTTATCAGGCATTTAATGCATTTGAATTTATTTCCCGTTTGAAATAAATGTCCGTTGAATGATTACATTTAAGTCCTTCATGACTTGAGAAATTATTTCAGGTGAATCTGATTCTGATCACTAGAGTGCTTTGAGCGCTTGATCCATAAATCCTGAAATTGTCGTTTAGCGTTTGACAGATGCTAAGGATAAATCTTCATCTTCTTTTGACTTCAGACGCTGATCTTCAACTTCATCTCTAATAGGCTCACCTAGAATTCTATTAGCGATTCGGTATCTAATACTGAGTCTAAAATCTACAAAAATAAAAATTACAAGCTTAACAAAATTACATTCTTTCAAACGCTTATATAATTGATCTATGAAACATAAACTTACATTATATTTGGGGTCTAACATAAAATCCTATCTTGTCATCATCAACACATCTAACATGAAATTTCCTAACAAATGCTGTAACAAGAAAACGCAGTTTGTATGGCACAAACTTAAGAGATCTCTGGCACTTAAGATTGGGTCATGTCGGGGATCATAGACTACACGATTTAGAAAAGGATGGAGTCATAGACTCATTGGGACCGGATCCCTATCCCACTTGTGAGTCTTGTATTCAAGGCAAGATGACCAAATCCCCCTTCACAGGGAATTTTGAAAAGGCCTCTAAAGTCTTAGGATTAGTTCATACAGATGTGTGTGGTCCTTTTGGAAATGTGGCATGCGGTAGTTTTCAGTACTTCATTACATTTACCGATGACCATTCTAGGTATGGCTATGTGTATTTGATGAAGTATAAGTATGAATCACTAGAAAAGTTCGTTGAATTCAAGACTTTGGTCGAAAACTAAACTGGGCATCATATTAAGGCACTTTGGTCTGACCGCGCTGGCGAGTATATGAGTGCTGAATTTGACCAGCTCTTAAGAGAACATGGCATACTGTTACAGCTAACTCCTCCAGCCACTCCACAATTAAATGGCGTAGCAGAACGAAGGAATCGAACTCTGCTAGACATGGTTCGATCCATGCTCAGCTACACGGATTTGCCCATTTCATTGTAGGGGCATGCATTGCTTACAGCTGCTCACATTCTGAACAGATGTCCCTCCAAATCCGTTCCTAATACACCGTATCAGATATAGCGTGGAAGGAAGCCTAATCTGAAACATATAAGGGTATGGGGTTGCCCTGATTATGTGAAAAGACTAAGGCCGAGAAGTTGGAGGCTAAGTCCTTCAAAGGACGATTCCTTGGATATCCCGAGGATTCCATGGGATACCTATTCTACATGCATGATGATCAAAGGATCATTGTTGCCTTACATGCAATCTTTCTCGAAAAAGAGTTCATTCGAGAAGGTGGAGCTGGTAGAAGTATTGTTCTGGAAGAACAAAATAAATCTCCTTTGGAAGACACTGTTCAAGAGACCCAACCCAAACCGGGAACGACACAACCATCAATGCACAGGTCAGTTAGACTATCTCAACTGCCTGAGAGATATGGTTATCTGTTACAGGGAGAGCATAATATGTATGCAGTAGCAGAAGGGAACCATGGAGACGATCCCTCTAGTTATGACCAGGCAATGCTGGATATGGATTCTGCAAAATGGCATGAAGCTATGAAAGTAGAAATGGATTTGATATATCCGAACCAAGTCTGGACTCTGACCGATCGACCCAAGGGTATTGTACCCATTGGATGCAAATGGATCTACAAGAGAAAGATTGGCCCGGATGGCAAGGTGGATGCGCTAGTGGTGAAAGGGTATAGTCAAAAGGAGGGCATTGACTATGTGGAAACCTTTTCACCAGTAGCTATAATCAAATCCATTAGAATT
This sequence comes from Buddleja alternifolia, assembly GCA_019426215.1. NCBI lineage: Eukaryota > Viridiplantae > Streptophyta > Magnoliopsida > Lamiales > Scrophulariaceae > Buddleja > Buddleja alternifolia. The sequence continues at coordinate 25,763,850 of CM033390.1, read as the reverse complement.
CTACTTGCGATAGCTGCATACCTGGATTATGAAATCTGAAAAATGGATGTGAAGACCACGTTCTTAAATGGATTCCTCGAGGAGGAGATCTATATGGAACAACCTAAGGGTTTCATATCTAATGCAGATTCTCATAAGGTCTGCAAATTGAATAGGTCCATTTATGGACTGAAGTAGGCCTCTCGTAGTTGGAACCTTCGTTTTGATGAAGAAGTGCAGGGATACGGCTTCATCAAGAATGAGGATGAACCATGTGTCAATAAAAATGAGCTATCAAAATTGTTGGTGGATGCATTAATAAATAGCTTTAATATGCAATTGTTTCTTTTAAAGTAATTAAAAGTAAAAAAAAGCTTTAGTTCTTTCTTTTTAGGGGAAAAAGCGGTTGAAAAAGCTTTAGTTCAATTTCCCTTTTATTTTACAATATTATGCATAGTAACCCTAGTAATTAATAGACTATGAGAAGTAGTTATTCATTAATATAACTATATCACTTAAATTTTCATTATTTGTTTCATTAATATTAATTGACCTATTTCATTTGAATTATCAATTGTGTCATCCTCAACATATATTAACGAATCCTTTTTAAGTAGTTTTTGAGACTCCGAAGCTCAATAAATTATCGTAATCATTTATATAATAAGACTAGTCCATAATATAGTACAAAAATAATTATAATTATAATAGAATTTAATGTATATAATTTATCTAAAAACAACTACTATATTAATCTAGTCAGGTTACTTCTGCAACGTCCACTCAATTATAGTATAAGACAAAAAAATACATGTTATCTTAACTTGTAGTCCATGTGCACAAAATAACAATGGACCTCAAAGAATGGGAAAACCCTAAGACATATATAGTCCATAACAAATAATTCAATACTATATGTTGGAGTAAGTACAAGTTAAACTGCTCGATATTCTAAAGATCAAGCATTAAAACTCGTAAATTTGTGTTCGTTTAGTTAAAAAAAGTAAAATCTGAACATATTTTCATGTCGATGAGGTTTGAACTTAACTCGATTAGTTAAAAAAGAAGCAATACTATATATCACTAACTTTTCACCATTTTGTTCTTCTTTTAATTATGATAAGAAATGAGTGCACTAAATATATTTGATTAAATTTCTTTGTAATTTATGTTTACCTTAACAAATAAATATTTTTACTGTATCAAGGATCAGTGGCAAAAGATTGAAAAATTAACGTTAGTATAATATTGCATTTCTCATAAAAAAGAAAAAGTTTATGGCATTTCTCATAAAGAAAAAAAATAGGTTAATTGAGCTCAGTTAGCGTTTGACGCGATAAAAAGTTCGTCCAAACTTAGTTATTGAGTAACATCCAAACCTAGCTTAAATACACCTTTTTAAACTTGACCAAAATTTCAATAAATTGTAACGATGACTTATTCGGATTGATGGAAAACAAGAGAGAAACTCATTCTTTTATTGTTTAACTTATTAATTATTATAAACTCTAGAAGTCATTTCCCGAATAATATGTGGAGAATCCAATGCAAAGTCCAATCCATTATCCATTCCACTCGAGGGGGTGGGAGATTCCCGGAGAACCATGCGTGAGCTTAATAATTAATTAAAGTCCAATCAATTTATGTCAATTTATTAATATATGTTAAATTCTTAATCCCAATATCTTAATTACTGGTAAACAATTAGGCTATGTATGTTTATGTTTTTTTTGGAACATTTTCATTTTTTGGATCACAAAAAAATGAAAATGCACACTCCAAGCTAAATTCTATAGAAAACACACAAATTTTAAATCTTACTACACATTCCCCTATATACTCATCATTTCAATCACTTCATTCTCCATCCTTATTAATTATATAATTCAACTATTCAACACATTTACTTTCTTACTTTATCATAAATAAAATATTATTTTAATTTTTTCTTCTATCATCATTATATATATAACTAATTCAATCAATTTTATATCACATCTACACAATTTCCAAATATTTCTCAAAAATACATCCAAACAAACGAAAAAAATTAATATTTTCACACGAACTTCTATAATACATATTCTCCAATAAAAACTCAAAATTCATTTTCGAAAACACAACCATACAAAGCAGCTTTAACTTTACGTGCATTACAACTCAGCACATAGTGTACTTGATTGGACATTAAATATTAATATTTTGATTTGGGCGATATTTCATGTAAACTACTTGGTTTGCTAATTTATTAGGGAGCGTTTGGATCCACTTCTAATAATAAATACATTTGGTAAATAGACTTTTTAAATGAGCATTTCAATATGTTTTTCTAAAAATATAAAATATTGGTGAAAATAAACTAATATGCACTTATTTATACAAGTGCATGATTTTTTTTCCCAATAAGTTACCAGTATGCATCTCTTCAAAATAAGTTTTGAAGACGTAATTTATTTCAAAAGTTCATCATATTATTAAACGTACAATATTTTTACAAATGGAATTTCATCTTCAAACGTACATTTACAACGTGTATTAATTATTATTTAACATTGAAATGTGTTTAACAAAAGTGTAAATATATGCGCAGGCACAAAGTCAAACTTTTATAAAAAAAAATCATGTAATTTAATTAATTTTTAATTAATATTATCTTTCACCTCCAATTTCTTTCTTAATATAATCTCATCGTAGAAAATTTATGTTATGATATGTCTTAAAGTCCTAAACTCAAAATTATATAGCAAGCTCATTATTAAAAATCAGAATCAAAGGTTAGGTTTTAGTTCAGTACTTTTGACATTCATTGTAATTTGTACATCTTTCATCAATAGTAAAATACTTTCTCATCTCCCGTGGATGTAGGCAATTGCCAAACCACGTAAATTCATGTGTCTTTAATTTTTATGCTATTATTTCGTGAATTGTCATAACAATTTTAAATCTAATATAAGTTGTTATTAATGAGTTTATTTTAATACGTAATTATTATAAAAGATTAATTTTACCATTATCATAAAAGCTAAAAAGATAAAGAAGTTGATGAACCATGCACAAATTTCATACATTTATATAGGTCTAATGCTATATACTATCATTATTGTTATTGTTTTATCACTTCTTTTGGTTTTGATAAGAAATGAATGCAGCAATTTAAATTTTTTTCCACATTTATGTTTTATTATAACAATAATATGTTACCATATTAAGAAATTAATGACAAAACAGTGAAAAATTACCAGAGATATACAATATCTTTCTTAATTTATATATAAAGCTCAAATCCAATTTATGAAACTGAATCTCATGAATCGATTGCTTGAGTTTAGTCTCATTCGAGCCGGCTCATGAGACTTGCAAACTGCTCGACTGATTTACAGCTTTAATCAAGATATACCGTTGGTTAACTCTAAACCCTGACCCTTGATTTCAAGTTTCAATATTGAACTTACAATATTTGTTTTCTTTAGCATCCTCGAATTTAACAGAGTAGTAACAGCCTTTGGACATAAAAGGGACAGGTCTATTGACTCCCATACTGAGACGACAATTCTATGCCAGACCGAATGCATTGGAGCCGGTGTACTTAGCACCACATATTTGTGGTGGGGTGGATGGTTTTCATCACCCAGCACCCATGCAAAAACCACCCATCCCACCATAAATATGTGGTGCTAAGTGCACCGGCTCCAATAGACCCGATTTGGCATAATCTCACACATACTGAGACAGTGCCAACCCAATATACCATGTTTCTTTCATGGACTGCCAATAATGCCCCTCATTTATTCTAATGATTTAAATTTATTATGTAAATTTCATTGATTCAACTCGAATTTCGTCACTAACTCGAACCAGCTCAACGTCTTGAATGGGTTGAAGACAAGCCTGATTAATATAGATTATAGATTGGACTTGACCTCTGGTCAAACTATCTACGTACCTACATAATATGATTAAGTCTAACGTAGTTCAGGTATGTATATTATGGCGATAGTGTTATATGTTGTATATAACAATAATTACGATCTAAATGACTATTCTAACTAGAAAATACGAGGCTAGCTACATATGTTAGCAATAAATGTTGGTCCCCGTCTGAATGGGTATCATATTTGGTCATATTGCATTATTTATGATGTGACATTTAGGTCTAATAATACCCCATGCGTGTCCAGTTATCAATGATTGTGTTGAATGGGGTCGTGGAATCCTATTCTTGTGATTTCTTATTACTTTTAGGGGTAATTTTATGCCCGATCGAGTTCATTAATCCGAGAGTGAATTATGTATCTATCTCTCTCACACAAGTGTGTATAGGGACCGCACACAATACACTTTACAGTGTGAGAGATATAGACACTGTAATTATTAAACTCTGTCTATAATAGGTTTTTCCTACTTTTAGGGACAAATATATCTTTTACAAATTACAGAAGTTTTGCCCTCATAGACTAAGAGCGACTATGTGACACTTTTCGCTTACAAATCAATTATTTTAAGTCAAGTCAATTTTGTTTTTGTAAATTTACCATGTTTATCTTTTCATAAAATAGTATTTTGTATAGAAAAATAATTGTGTACCATCAAAGTTAAAAGCGTGTTTGAACGAGCAATATTAGAATTAATGAAAGTCATCCCATTATATTATACCTTTTAAAAAGAGTAGTTTTAATGATAATTTTATAATACTCCAATTATTATTAGTTTTAATGCACATCACATCAGATCATTCCTCGACTATCTCTCTCTCTTAGTGGGAGTAGTTTTATAGTAATTTACAACGTGGTCCATCAGCCAATCAGATCCTTCATATCCAATGGTATTCAAGCTCTATCTGCAAAATTGTAATAATAAAAAAAAAAACGTCACTGGGAACAAAATCATATTCTTGGTGCTATATGTAAACGACATTCTACTTATAGGGAATGATGAAGATTTGCTAACTTCTGTTAAGACATGGGTTTCAAGCAAATTATCCATGAATGACTTGGGAAAAGCTACCTACATCCTGGGAATGCGAATCTATAGGGATAGATCGACTAAGATGATAGGACTCTCTCAAACCTTCTATCTAGAGAAGGTCCTCAAACGGTTCGGGATGAAAAACTCTAAGAAAGGTCTTTTGCCCATGAGACATGGAATTCATCTCTTCAAGAAGATGAGTCCTCAAATTGAGGAAGATCGAAAGGAGATGAGCACAGTTCCCTATGCATCGGTAGTAGGAAGTCACATGCATGCGATGTTATGCACAAGACCGGATCTTACCTACGCTGTGAGCGTGATGAGTAGGTTTCAAGCTAACCTGGGCAAAGAACATTGGATCGCCGTGAAATCTATCTTGAAGTACTTAGAAGAACTAAAGATATGATTCTTTTATATGGCAATAGAGAAATGAAAGTGGACGGTTATACGGATTCTGATTTCCAGTCAGATATTGATGACCGAAAATCCACTTCTGGGTTCATGTTCACTCTGAATGGTGAAGAAGTGTCTTGGAAAAGTTTCAAGCAAAGCACAACTACTGGTTCGACCACTGAAACTGAATATGTGGCAGCCTCGAAGGCAGCCAAAGAAGCTGTTTAGATTAATAAGTTCATGGTGAAACTTCTAGTTCTTCTTAGTGTGGAGCTACCGTTGCCACTACGGTGTGACAACAATGGAGCCATCGCGCAAGCTAGGGAACCAAGGTCTCACAACAAATCCAAACACATAGAGAGGAGATATCATATAATTCAAGAAATCATTGGAAGAGACGACATCGCCATGCAGAAAATAACCTCACCGGAAAGCGTGGCTGACCCACTCACTAAGCTATTGGCGCAAGCGGTGCTAGAGAGACATCTTGAGAAGATGGGTATTAGATACCATAGCGATTGACATTGAGTGCAAGTGGGAGATTGTTAGGTATATGCCCTAGATGCAAATGAGGACAAATAGATTGTATAGGGTATTTGATAAGTGCAATATTTATATATTTTATTACCTCTATATTTAACATTTTATTGTGATTATATGGCCATTGGAACTGATTTTATCTCATTTTGTGATTTGGGCAAGAGTTGAAGTGCAAAATATCAATTTCAATCAAAATGACAGCTTTAGCGATGTTTCGGAAATATTAATATGTCTGGAGATGCAGACATTAGTTTCTATTGAATTTTATCTAGTTGGAAAGCTAAGACAAAGGCCTATATTTCTTATGAAGAAGTCCAGACCCAGTTCGGAAGTTAAAGGGCTCGAAAGTGTTGAAGAAGTTAATGAAGATTTCTGTTCATTGATAAAGGAAGAGAGAATATATTCTCCATGTCTTGATAAAGGAAGAGAGAATATATTCTATCTATGATTATGTCATCTTTTCATTGCCTATATATATGTCTTGCAAGAGTTGAAGAAGAACAACAAAAACAAGAAGAAAACAAAGAGAAGAGAGTTAGAAAAAAATAGTATTTTCAAGTTTTATGCTTACAATTATGAGTAGCTAAGTTTTTATTTCGATTCAAGGGAGTTCATTTTGATTCACATGTTGTGAGACACGGAGCTTCATCTATCTATCTACGGTTTGATTATCTTTTGTTTCTTATTCTTAATGTTCATGCTTGTTTAGATAATAATCTAAGGTGCACATTAGTTGATTATCTATTACAATCTATTGCTAACAAATCTTCATAATCCGTAATTGTTATGTTTGATTTGTGCATGTAGCAATTAGGTTTTCATGATTAGGATCCCAATTTTCGTTGATAACCTAAGGGAAACATTAGAGTAAATTAAATAGTTGGCGCTTGCTTAAACTATTGTTTATCCTTAGTCGCTTCTAATTCGTTATGCTATTATTAACATGATTAGGATTGCTTAATACCGAGTCAGTTGATAATAAGAATTTAACTGGGTGCTGGGCTTTGGTTAATGATATACGGAAGTTAATAGGGATATAAATAGCTGGTTATTTATGTTCTTGGATAAGTAATCAAAGAATAGATAGTATTTTAGGTGTCTATGATCAACTTGAATTGAAGAACGAACTATCCTTGAATCGATGCTTTACATTTATTGAACTTCCTATTTAATTCCTGTCATTATTAATTCATCAAACAAACCTCCCCATTGAATATTATTTTGATCAACCAATCTCTAGGGTTCGACCTGGACGTACGAGTATTACAAATTCTTGTGAGAACAGTAATTATATTTTGGTGCATTCGACACGTACCAAATTTTGGCGCCGTTGCCGGGGATTGGTTTTCGGTCAAAATTTTATTTTATTTTTTTTGTTATTTCTGTACTTTACCTTTGGAGTTTTTTTTTTTTATGACTCGTTCTTCTCAATCTAAGACCCAGGAAATTGATCCAGAGATTGAAAGAACATTGTGTAGATTGAGGAAAGACGCTAAGAAGACGAGCAACGTGGAAAACGTGCAATCGGAAGAATCTATCTTATCTCCACATGGAAGCACCATATCTCTTCACTTATTTTCAAGTGAATCAGACGAAGAGGAAGTCATGGCTGGAAATAATAGGACTTTGAAGGAGTTGGCTACTCCGGATTTTAATTTACAACCTTTATACATTGAATATGCTGATTTAGATGTTGCCTTTGAATTGAAATCGGGATTGATTCACTTATTACCTAAATTTCGTGGTCTTGTAGGAGAGGATCCAAACAAGCACCTAAAGGAATTCCATGTTGTATGCTCCAGCATGAGACCGACTGGAGTATCTGAGGAACAAATTAAATTAAGAGCATTCCCATTTTCCTTAGCAGATGATGCAAAAGATTGGCTTTATTACTTACCTTCAGGGACGATAACAACGTGGAATGAGGTCAAAAGACTATTTTTGGAGAAGTACTTTCCAGCATCAAGGGCTGCCAACATAAGAAAAGAGATTTGTGGCATAAGGCAGTACAACGGAGAATCGTTATATGAATATTGGGAGCGATTTAAGAAGTTATGTGCAAGCTGTCCACACCATCAGATAAGTGAGCAACTATTAATTCAATATTTTTATGAAGGCTTACTTCCCATGGAAAGGAACATGATTGATGCAGCAAGTGGAGGAGCTCTAGTGGATAAAACCCCCACCGCTGCTAGGACTTTAATTTCCAACATGGCAGCAAATTCACAACAATTTGGCATGAGGTTAGATCATACACCTAAAAAAGTCAACGAGGTAAGTACATCTAATCTTGAGCATCAAATTTTTGAGTTAACTTCATTAGTTCGTCAGATGGCCGTAGGAAATTTGCAAGTAGCGAAGGTATGTGGTATTTGTTCAGTTACAGGACACCCCACTGATGCGTGTCCTACATTGCAAGAAGAAACGAACCAGCAAGCCAATGCCATTGGAGGATTCCCAGGTCAACAACAAAGAAAGTACGATCCTTATTCCAATTCATACAATCCAGGCTGCCGAGATCACCCCAATCTCAGTTATGGAAATCAAGTTGGACAAAATTATTATCAAAATTCTTTCCAGCCTCGACAGCAACATCAAATGAATCAATCTTTGAATTCAGGTATGTCTTTAGATGAAATTGTTAAAGCTCTCGCTAACAATACCCAACAATTTCAACAGGAAGCAAGAAACAGCATCCAAAATTTAGAGAAACAGATAAGTCAGTTAGCAACTTCGATGAGCAAGATGGAAGCTCAAGGTTCGGGCAAATTACCCTCCCAAACAATCATAAATCCTAGAGAGAATGCCAGTGTAGTAACTTTGCGCAGTGGAAAAGAAATTCAGAGCCCAACTCAAAGTGTGCCGGAAGAAGAAAAACCCATAGAAGCTAAAATTAGTCTCGAAGCTCCTAAGGTAAGTTTTCCTTCAAACATGCATAATTCCACTAACACTGTTCCTATTTCCATCCCCTTTCCGAGCAGGTTAAGTAAATCCAAGAAACAAAATGAAGAGAAGGAGATATTGGAGACATTCAAGAAGTTAGCAGTAAACATTCCACTGCTTGATGCTATTAGTCAGATTCCGAGATATGCAAAATTCCTTACGGAACTATGCACCACGAAGAGGAAGCTACAAGGAGACGAAAAGATTAAAGTGGATGAAAATGTGTCTGCAATAATCCAGCGAAAACTGCCGCCTAAGTGTAAGGATCCAGGTACGTTTACTATCCCTTGTGTGATTGGTAATAATAGGTTTGAACGTGCCATGTTAGATTTAGGTGCATCAATTAACATCATGCCTCATTCAATTTATGCATCTCTTAATTTGGGTCCCTTGAAACAAACTGGTGTTATTATACAATTGGCGGATCGATCTAATGCATATCCCGAGGGGGTTCTTGAGGATGTGTTAGTACAGGTGAACGAATTAATCTTTCCAGCTGATTTTTACGTTCTGAATATGGAAGATAATGGATCCCAAAATCCAGCCCCGATCCTCCTAGGACGCCCCTTCCTCAAAACAGCAAGAACAAAGATTGATGCTCATGATGGCACTTTATCAATGGAGTTCGATGGGCAGATTGTCAAATTTAGCATATTCGAATCCATGAGGTATCCCCCTGATGTGAATTCAGTTTATTCTATTGATATTATTGATGTGTTAGCCCAGGAGGTTTTTGAGAAAAATCAAGTGGATGCATTGGAAGTAGTACTCAGTCATGGTTTATGGCAATTCGGGGAACATCTGAATTTTAGTGATGAAGTTGAAGAGATGATTATGGCTTTGCAGTCCTTACCACCAGCCCCTAGCAGGTATAATGTGTCAAAAATTAAGTTATCATTTAATCACACAAAATTGTTGCCATCTGTGTGTTGCAGGCACCGAGTTTAGAACTTAAGCCCTTACCCGAGCATTTGAAGTATGTGTACTTAGGGGAAACCGAGACCTTGCCAGTAATAATTGCAAAGAATCTGACTACGGTGCAAGAGGAAAGACTCGTTAGGATGCTTCGAGATCATAGGACAGCAATTGGATGGACTATAGCAGACATCAAGGGAATTAGTCCTTCCAAGTGCATGCACCGGATTTTGTTAGAGGATGACTCAAAACCAAGCAGAGAGGCTCAAAGGAGGTTGAATCCATTGATGATGGATGTAGTAAAGAAAGAAATCCTGAAGTTGTTGGATGCAGGAGTTATTTACCCAATTTCAGACAGCAAGTGGGTCAGTCCTGTTCAGGTTGTACCAAAAAAATCTGGAGTGACGGTAGTGCAGAACCAGAATAATGAGCTAGTTCCTACGAGGATTCAAAATGGGTGGCGTGTTTGCATTGATTACCGCAAGCTGAATGCAGCAACGAGAAAGGACCATTTTCCTTTACCTTTTATTGATCAAATGCTTGAACGATTAGCTGGTAAATCTCATTATTGGTTTCTTGATGGTTACTCAGGTTATAACCAGATTGTGATTGCTCCTGAAGACCAAGAGAAAACCACATTCACGTGTCCGTTTGGAACATTTGCTTATCGGAGGATGCCGTTTGGACTTTGCAATGCACCAGCCACTTTTCAGTGCTGCATGATAAGTATTTTCTCCGATTTAATCGAAAAGTACATTGAAGTTTTTATGGACGATTTTACTGTGCATGGGGATTCATTTGATTCTTGTCTTGAAAATTTATCTCGTGTGCTTGATCGTTGCATTGACACAAACCTTGTTTTGAATTTTGAAAAATGTCATTTTATGGTAGAACAAGGGATTGTATTAGGACATGTTATTTCATGTAGGGGTATTGAGGTAGATAAAGCTAAGGTAGATTTAATTGTGAACTTACCCTACCCCACATGTGTGAGGGATGTGCGATCTTTCCTTGGCCATGCAGGTTTTTATCGTAGATTCATCAAGGATTTTTCGAAGATTGCATTGCCTCTATCCAAGTTGCTACAACAAGATGTGATTTTCGAATTCACCCAAGACTGCAAGGATGCTTTTGATAAACTGAAATCAGCGTTAACCACTGCACCTTTGATGCAGCCACCAGATTGGTCTCTTCCATTCGAAATAATGTGTGATGCGAGTAATTATGCAATGGGAGCAGTTTTAGGACAACGAGTTGGCAAACAACCTCATGTGATCCATTATGCTTCCCGGATCCTTAACGCGGCTCAGTGCAATTATTCAACTACTGAAAAAGAACTTTTGTCTATTGTTTTTGCTTTAGATAAATTTCGTTCTTATCTACTTGGATCTAAAGTGATTGTATTTTCTGATCATGCAGCTTTAAGACATCTTTTGGCGAAGAAAGAATCAAAACCGAGGTTAATGAGATGGATTCTTCTTCATCGAGAATTTGATTTGGAGATTAAAGATAAAAAGGGGGCTGAAAATTTGGTGGCAGATCATTTGAGTCGATTAGTGCGGAAAGAAAATCTGATGCCACTACAAGAATTCTTTCCGGATGAGCAATTGTTTGCTCTGCAAGGTATGGTTCCTTTGTATGCTGATTTAGTGAATTATTTAGTTTCTTGAAATTTACCTGGTGATTTGAGTAGAGCTAAGAAAGATAAAATTAAGAGTGAGGCAAAATATTATGTGTGGGATGATCCATACTTGTGGAAGTTTTGTTCCGATCAAATTATTAGGAGATGTGTGCCTGATTCTGAATTAGAGTCTGTCTTGAAATTTTGTCATGCTTATGCGTGTGGTGGTCATTTTGGACCTAAGAGAACTGCAAGAAAAGTGTTAGATAGTGGTTTCTATTGGCCTACTTTATTCCGTGATGCTTATGTCATGTGTAAAAATTGTGAACAATGTCAAAGAACGGGGAATTTAAGTCATAGGAATGAAATGCTTCAAACGCCCATACTTGCTTGTGAGATTTTTGATATATGGGGTATTGATTTTATGGGACCTTTTCCTTCCTCCTTTGGTTTTGTTTGTATCTTACTTGCGGTTGATTATGTTTCGAAGTGGGTGGAAGCTAAAGCCACCCAAACTGATGATTCTAAAGTTGTTGTAGGTTTTCTCAAGTCTAACATTTTTAGTAGGTTTGGCATACCAAAAGCGTTGATAAGTGATCAGGGGTCCCATTTTTGTAATCGAGCTGTGGATACTTTGCTAAAAAAATATGGGGTGTTTCATAAGACATCCACACCTTATCACCCTCAGACAAATGGGCAAGCCGAGGTGTCCAATCGAGAAGTCAAGTCCATCTTGGAAAAAACTGTAAATCCTAATCGAAAAGATTGGAGTCTTCGACTTGAAGATGCATTATGGGCGTACCGGACAGCCTATAAAACACCTATTGGGATGTCTCCATATAGGTTAGTCTTTGGTAAATCGTGTCATCTTCCGGTGGAATTGGAACACAAAGCGTTTTGGGCTGTAAAGAGTTGCAATTTAGATAGAGATCAAACTGGTATACATAGGAAGTTGCAACTACAAGAGTTAGAGGAGATTCGCCTTGATGCTTATGAGAATTCCCGAATTTACAAGAAGAAGACCAAGTGGTTTCATGACAAGATGATCTCTAGGAAAGAATTTGTGATTGGACAAAAAGTGTTGCTTTACAACTCAAGACTCAAATTAATGCTTGGTAAGTTACGTTCTCGTTGGGTTGGACCTTTTGTTGTGATTAATGTATTTTCTTATGGTGCAGTAGAGATTCAAAGCTTAGAAACTAACAAGTTGTTCAAGGTAAATGGACATAGACTTAAACCTTTCTATGAAGGTTTTCAAGAGCATACAATTGAAGAAGTTTCATTGATCAATCCAAATTACTTGGATTAAAAGGCTGCAAAGTCGAGCCAACGACTTTAAAAAAAAGGCGCTGCTTGGGAGGCAACCCAAGAGTGGCTGAACGACCACCATCAGATTTGCTTTCTTTTTCCCTATCTCTTTTAATTTCGTTTTTTCATTTTTCTTATTTATTTTTATTTATTTTCATTCTGTGTTGCATTGAGGACAATGCAGATTTTAAGTGTGGGGTAAATGGTTAGTTATTTGTTTTATGAGTTAAAAACAAAAAAAAACAAAATTTCTTTATTTTGCAGCCAAGTAAGGTAGTGAAAAATTATTTCCCTTCATTAGTTATTGATTGAAAAATAAACTAGATTCAATAGAGAAGTTAAGTAGTGTTTAAATTGTTATGATTGTTGAAGTACAGGCTTTTAGAGAAATTCGTGTGAATTCGTAATTTAGCATAACTTTGTATGTGACTTTTGACTTGCTGAAATCCCTTCAAATTCCTCAAGGTTAATCTGGTTGATAGTGACTTAAAATAATAATGGATGAAATTCCTCGGTGTAAAGCTTGAGGCGTAAATTGCGTAATGTTGAAGATATAGTATAGCGCCTGGGATTATCTACACTGAAGGGATTAAGCCTGAGGAGTTTTCAAGCTTGGTAACCTAAGACTATCTAGTCTGGGATCTATCGGCCCAAACCTGCTACTGTGTTGGAAATCTAATAGGGCTATTCAAAGTATGTCCAGAATGAAATGATCCGCTTGTTGAGTAACCGGGTGCATTCATGAGTAATGTTTGTATTCGCGTCAAAAGACAAGTGTGTGCTTAATAATAAAATGTTGCTCGTTTTGATTTATTATTTATGATAGAGGAAATATAAAGGGATGATGTTAAGTTAGATGTTGCATTAATAGTATTGCGGTTACGAAATTAAGTTAATTCTTGAGAAGTTTGTGTGAATGCAAGAGTAATGGTGGAGACATGATAGACCTTTCTATCGAATTTTGTTATGAATTGATGTTTGGAAAGAAAATTTCATGAACTTGCTTGTTTGTACATTGAGAGATTGATTTTGTGGATATATCTTCTGCAAACCCTCACGAGACTAAACTCGTCCACTAGGGGTAACCTAGGGGTTTAAAGGCTTGTTGCATATGCTAAATGCAACCGTGTTACCTACGAAAGTGGTTGGCTTTAGTTTTAGTTTTTTTTTTTTTTCTAGTTTCTCTTTATCTTTGCCCGAGGACGTGCAAGAGCTAAGTGTGGCGGAATTTGATAAGTGCAATATTTATATATTTTATTACCTCTATCTTTAGCATTTTATTATGATTATATGGCCATTGGAACTGATTTTATCTCATTTTGTGATTTGGGCAAGAGTTGAAGTGCAAAATATCAATTCCAATCAAAATGACAGCTTTGGCGATGTTTCGGAAATATTAATATATCTGGAGATGCAGACATTAGTTTCTATTGAATTTCATCTAGTTGGAAAGCTAAGACAAAGGCCTATATTTCTTATGAAGAAGTCCAGACCCAGTTCGGAAGTTAAAGGGCTCGAAAGTGTTGAAGAATTTAATGAAGATTTCTATTCTGGACTGGACTGGAATGCGCAGCTTTGGTGAAAAATTCATAACTAGAGTTATGTGTCTTGGATTCATTCAAGGCCAGTTGTAAATGAAAGCTAACACATAAAGCTACAGATGTCTAGAAGGAGTCAAAGTCAGATTCGATGAATTAGAGGTGACAAATCAGAATGTAAAGGGAAGAATATATTCTCCATGCTTTGATGTTAAAGAGAAGAATATATTCTCCATGCTTTGATGTTAAAGGGAAGAATATTTTCTCCATGTCTTGATAAAGGAAGAGAGAATATATTCTCTCTATGATTATGTCATCTTTTCATTGCCTATATATATGTCTTGCAAGAGTTGAAAAAGAACAACAAAAACAAGAAGAAAACAAAGAGAAGAGAGTTAGAAAAAAATAGTATTTTCAAGTTTTATGCTTACAATTATGAGTAGCTAAGTTTTTATTTTGATTCAAGGGAGTTCATTTTGATTCACATGTTGTGAGACACGGAGCTTCATCTATCTATCTACGGTTTGATTATCTTTTGTTTCTTATTCTTAATGTTCATGCTTGTTTAGATAATAATCTAAGGTGCACATTAGTTGATTATCTATTACAATCTATTGCTAACAAATCTTCATAATCCGTAATTGTTATGTTTGATTTGTGCATGTAGCAATTAGGTTTTCATGATTAGGATCCCAATTTTCGTTGATAACCTAAGGGAAACATTAGAGTAAATTAAATAGTTGGCGCTTGCTTAAACTATTGTTTATCCTTAATCGCTTCTAATTCGTTATGCTATTATTAACATGATTAGGATTGCTTAATACCGAGTCAGTTGATAATAAGAATTTAATCGGGTGCTGGGCTTTGGTTAATGATATACGGAAGTTAATAGGGATATAAATAGCTGGTTATTTATGTTCTTGGCTAAGTAATCAAAGAATAGATAGTATTTTAGGTGTCTATGATCAACTTGAATTGAAGAATGAACTATCCTTGAATCGATGCTTTACATTTATTGAACTTCCTATTTAATTCCTGTCATTATTAATTCATCAAACAAACCTCCCCATTGAATATTATTTTGATCAACCAATCTCTAGGGTTCGACCTGGACTTACGAGTACTACAAATTCTTGTGAGAACAGTAATTATATTTTGGTGCATTCGACACGTACCAGTATTCAATTATGTGATACAAACTAATAATTAATAAAGGCAATTATTATTCAATTCATGTAAAACTTCATGACATCAACAAGTATTGAACAAATAGTTCATGTGTATCGAGGTTGACTCTTCGCCCTTTATGGAACAAAGAAATGGCACGGGGAGAGTCTTATTCCTGATCACTTAAAAAGGTTAGCAAGTCAAGGAATCTTAATTGGGCATTAAGATTCGACTTGTATGACACATGCTCTGACAAGGAGTGTCAGTCGAACAATATGGGATAGTGAGAACACGTGTCGTAGATATATCAATTGAATTGATATATTCAAACATGGCTCACAGTAATCCGATCGCATGGGCATTTATTCTGTGACTGTCAATGATTGGATTACTAACCATAATAGTATGCGTGATCCTTGGACCTGAGGGTTCATGATCAATGTACTTGTACTATTGAATATGTTACTAGAGCAGTTAGGTCCAACTCACCCTTTGGTGTCGCATGAGAACTTGTTTAGTGATCGCCAAGATGGGATTCACTCTCTCGATAGTAAACAAGAAAGTATCCTGTGCGATCATAGGCATATGAAATTATAAGTCTTTGGCCAAAGCAATGAAACTAACTCATGCTGGACATGGAGGGCAGTTTGGTAATTTCATCATGCTATGATTAAATGCAGAGTATCAAGTTTAGTGAGTTTGACATAAACCATGACTCACTTGATCGGGATACGTCAGTGAAGGGCTTATACACATATGGTATTTATGGTCCAGAGGTTCGTAAATGATTCGTTCATTTCGTACTCAATTGGGTTACGATGTGAGTCCACGGGACTGGCTAGGTGACACTCATATCCTTTCGTAATTCCTCCCATTGCCAATTGAGACGAACCTAAAGAGTCGCGCTATAAGAAATGAACAGGATGTCTTTTTGTGTTAATCTTTTAGAAAAATATAATTAATTGAACGTATTGATTTATTGGTTAAATCAATAAATTAAATATTTAATTTAATTAGATTAAATTAAATTATTAAACTAGAAAATTAATTAAATGGAATTAATTAATTAATATATATTGGATTTAAATGGGATTTAAATTAAATATATATTAAAAGGTGAACTAAGCTGACTGGGCCAATTTAAAGCCCACCCATGTCCAAAAGAAGCCCTAGGGGACGGCCACCATAGAGTCTGAGGAGACTCCAAATTGTTAGTTAAGTCATAAGAATTATAAGGTAACTCTAATGCTAGCAAGTCATTGTAACCCTAGTTTCATAACACAGAAAAAGGAAGAAGGAATCCTATCACAAAATTCTCGCCCTAGCCGTCCACCATCATCAAGAGGGAGAATTTTGGAGATCTTTGGAAGACTCGTTTCGCGTGGATCTTTAGAGACAGGAGCTCAAGGAGTTGCTGTTACGCGAATTCAATATACGAAATTGATAAGGTAAATCAATTTCGTTTAGTTTTTTGAAAACTATTAAAAATCATCAAATTCCGTTAAAGTGATCCACCTTTAGGAATCCTAAAATTTCTTCCGCTGCGTTTTTAACTCTAGAGGATTCGTAACATTTATATTGTACACAAGTAAAAATTAGGACTTTAATTTTACTTGGCTCCCAGTACATTTTTCGAAACATTGCACTCCCACTGCAATTTTCAAAAATCTCGTTGGATAGATTTTGTAGTGAGTGATTGAGTTCTTTAAATGGTTAAGTGGGTTGCAACCCTTCATCGATATTTGGCCCACTAACCTTTTAAAGTGGTGTCTAACACCAATCTATCCAATAGATGATTCAATTTTCTTTTTCCATAATTCACCAAACCGCAACCTTTTAACGATATATAAGTTTGTGAATTATCTGAGTTCATTCCCACTAACTCCTTTTAATCTAATATTTGAATTTCACCTTACAATCCTTTAATGATATTTGGGCTGAAATATGTCTCAATTAAGGCATGCAATGCATTTTATGAAATTTCAGAATTGAGTCTTAATATATGACCCCCACTTATTGGGAAGATACTATATATTAGATTTAATTCTTAATCTCATTAAGCTTAGTGGAGGGAGAGGACGCCCAACGACCTTTAATAACTCAATATTATTTAATTGGGAGAATTTAAGCATTAAATAAGGTCTCAAAGCATATTAACATTTAACTTCTAACATGCTAACATGTATATAAAGTGTAGAAAAACCTAACAATTCTACTATCACATATTTTCATGGACTAACTAGATCGGCCCAAGCCAATGGGCTAATTAACATAATAATATTTTAAGCATGCATTTTGAAACATAAAATGAATAAATCCTAAGTCCATGAAAAGTGTAACCACCACATATAACAAGCATACATCATATACAAGACATATACGTGAACAAGAATAAAATAAATCTAATTTTTTTATTTAATCAAATCCAATTTGACTATTGCAAAAATTAAATCCCATTCAATTTTCATACTAAGACTAAATCAAATTTAATCGAAGTAAAATTGAATCCAATTTAATTTTCATGCGATTGAAAAATCCAACTTACAAATAATTAAATCCAATTTAATTATCATGGGAAGATTAAATACAATTTAATCCAAGTGAAACTAGATCCAATTTAATTTCCATGGGATGACTAAATCTTATTTAATCAAAGTGAAATTAAATCTAATTTAATTTTCATGGACTCACAAATCGTTACAAAATTAAAAACAATTTAATTAAGTATATAATTAAAACCAATTCAATTTTCATAGGTGACTAAATCCAATTTAATCAATTACAAATTTAAATCCAATTTAATTAATAACTTCATTAAAACTAATTTAATTTTGATAGGTAAACTAAATCCAATTTAACTTAAAATCAATCAAATCAAATTTAATTTATTATAAAATTAAATCTCATATAGTTTATTACTAAATCAAATCCAATTTAATTTTTATAGGAAAGATTAAATCTAATTTAATTATTTACAAAATTAAATCCCACTTGATTCGGAAGAATAAATTAAATAGGATTTAATTTACAATAAATTAAATCGTATTTAATTTAATTAAAGATTTTAATTTAGAAGAAGAATCCAATTAAAATTTGGTATTAGGTCTTTACCAATTTAAATAAATTGGGTATCATTGGGTCATACCCAAATAATCCATGTTTATTTAAATACAAAGTGCTGGGTCAAGCCAACTGATAGATCCATTTCCAAAATAATCAAATGTGCCATTTATTTAATTAACCCGAGTGGGCCAAGCCCAACTCCCTATTAATTAATAAATCAGATTGGGCATTTATTTAATTAATTCTAGTGGGCCAAGCCCAACTCCATTTAAATAAATCAGCTTGGGCTTTTATTTAATTAATCCGAGTGGGCCAAGCCCAACTCCCTTTAATAAATAAATCAACTTGGGTTTTTATTTAATAAATCCGAGTGGGCCAAGCCCAACTCCCTTTTAATTAATAAATCATGTTGGGCTATTTGTTAAATTAATTCGCTAGTAGGCCAAGCCCGGTTCGCATAAATTGAATTATTTAAGTTGGGCCGAGCCCAACACAACATTGTGAGGCCCAGCCCAGCCCAAACCGCAGCCCTAACCCTTCATCTTCCCCACGCCGACAAGCCGCGACGCTGCGCCTTCTCCGACAGCGGCTACAACGCCCAACACCGCAACCTCTCCGACACTTGCGTGGCCGTCCGCATTCACCGGAGTAGTCGAAATTGCTGGATTCCAGCAGCAAGCAATCAATTACTTCGGCAACGATTTCATTGCCCGTTCCGGTGGCGAAACGAACGCCATTCTCAGCGATGAACAGCCGTGTTTCCAGCGTCGCCATTATCTCTCCCTAGCGGCTATTCAATCTCCACGCACAGTGTTAATTTAAGCGATGCCCAGATTCGAAGTGCCATGGAGATTCCGGCAATTTCGAGCCCGTTTCCGGCGACAATTTCAGCAACAATACCAGCGAGACGAGCTGCACATTTAGCGTCTCAACAGCAGACAAGCGCCGCCCCATACCACCGTCAAGCTGTGCGCAGTTCCTCTGTCGTAATCCGATCACCCGGAGTCGATTCGTCGGATCAAATCGCAATATTTCAGATTTTCAGAAATTCAATTTTTTTTTTCCAGAAATTCCACAAAATCTTCAAATTCTCAGAATTGTAAAACAACCCGGTTACATATCAATTTACAGATTTGTTTTTCTAGATTTTAAATCCAATTAAAAATTCCAAAAACAATATCATATCAGATTTTTCGATCACAATAATATTGATTCAAAATCAATTAACACTTATTAAACATGAACATTCAACATGAACACACATATAAAAATCAACGATGCTAACAAATTTGACTCTGATACCACTATTGGGAATCCTAGTATTATGCACAGCGGAAACTAACAATCATATCTGGATTTCCAAAGCCAAGATCAATTTGTTGTTCGTTAATCTTAATTAAAAAGATGAATACTAAAACTTACCTTTTCGCGTATTCAATCAATCGTCGTGAATCTTCATTCAACGGTCCACGTGTCCCACCTCTATTATCACGCATTGAAATTGACTCTGAAAATCTCCATCTGTTTTCTCCGGGGCGGCTAGGTGAGAGAGAGTGGAAGTGAATTTATTTTCTTTGTAATGTATTTTTGGTGGAGGAACAGAGTTATGAATTCTCATGTCTCTAGAGCTTGTGTTGGAGGATTAAATAAATCCTCCAACTTAAGCCCACCAAACACACGCCTATTAAGGCCCAATTGGACTTTTATTGGGCTATGTAGACTTAGTCAGCTTAGCTCAATTTATTTAATCCTCTAATATTTAATCCAATTAAATGTACATATTCAATTAATATTCTAATTAATTAATTAACTAAATAATTAATTAACATCATAGTTGACCTAGTCAACATAATTAATTTAATACTATGTTTAATCCAATTAAACAACTAATTAATTAATTTGTCCAATCAATTAATTCGTCCTTCCAAAGGACAAAATACCAAAACGTCCTCTAAATACAACAATCGATTGCCCCATCAATTCCTATAGCGTGACTCTCTAAGTTCATCTCGATTGGCAATGAGAGGATGTCAAAGGATGTAGGTGACACCTAACCAGCACCGTGACCCCACATCATAGCCCACCCGACTATGAAATGACTATGTTATTATGAACATCTAGATTATGAATACTGTATGAGTATAAGCCTTTTACTGACGTATCTTGATCAAGTGAGAGTCCTGGAATATGTCAAATTCACAGGACTCGATGTTATGCTCAAGTATCATAGTAATATGAGATTACCGAACTATCCTCAATCTCCAACACGGGTTAGTTCATGAGCTCTGGCCAGAGACTTTAATCGCATTTACCTATGATCGCATAGGACACATCTCGTTTACTTTCGACACAGTGAATTCCATTTCGTTAACCAGTTAAGACTGCTGCTTGCCCATCAAGCCGCACTCCGAGGTCGACCCCACCAATGGGTGAATTGGATATAACTACTCTAATGACAGACTTGATGTCACAATCATATCTTGAACTTGATTACTCAGGTCAAAGGCTCACGCATACTATCATAATCAGTAATTCAATCATTGACAGCCACTAAGTAAAAGCCCATGTGATTGGATTACTACGAGCCGTGTTTGAACACACTAATCCAATCCAATCAATGTATCCATGACACAAACTCCCACTATCCCATAGTGTTAGACTGACACTTCTTGTTAGAGCATGTGTCATACAAGTCCACACGAATCTCAATGCCCAATTGAGATTCTCCAACTTGTAAACCGTTTAAGTGATCAAGTACCAAATCCTTGCAGTGCCCATCTCCTTAACTACTATAAGGAGTGCGAAGGTTTGCCTTGACACACATGGACTAGTTGTTCATTTAAGACTTATAGATTCCATTAAGAATTATATGAACAACTTACTAATGCCTTTATATTAATATTAGGTTGTACAGCATAAACTAGTGCCCTATTCTCTCAGCCCTCCTTGGCATCGAGAGCACAAACCCAACAAAAGAAGACAAGAGAAATTCCCAAACTCTCTCTATAAGTTCTTCAAATTCAAGAAGGCGCTCAAGGCAAACTTCAAGGTGTTCTTGGCGAAATTCATCAAATTATATCGTTTAATCTGAGATTAAGGTGTTAAACCCTCGAATAAACGTTATAGAAGTTTAAATCAAGTTGAAGGAAGATCAAAGCGACGAGGCGACCTTGAAGCTTTCAACTTTCCCAAATTATTTACATCGTTTGATCCGAGATTAAGTTGTTGAGCCCTCTCATCAATGTTATAAACATTCAAATCCACATTGGAGAAAATCAAATAAGTGATTTATGCTCCAATATTCAAATCAAAGTTCTTGAAGGAAGAATCAGAGGATTAGATTAGGGATTGTACTCCAATTCTTTATTTCAATCAATATTAATTCATTTGTCACCATTTTTTGTGTTTTTGTCTACAGACATAAAAATTTGTTGTGTACAAGGGTCCTTGGGAGCTCACAATCAACACACACAAAAATTAAATTGAAACTAGAGAAGACAAGAGAACTTTCCAAATCCTCTCTACAAGTTCTTCAAATTCAAGAAAGCGTTCAAGGCAAACTTCAAGGTGTTCTTAGAAAATTTCATCAAATTATAACATTTAATTCGAGATTAAGGTGCTAAACCCTCAAATAAATGTTATAGAAGTTCAAATCAATTTGAAAGAATATCAAAGCGACGAGTCGACCTTGAAGCTTTCAACTTTCCCAAATCATTTACATCGTTTGATTGGAGATTAAGCCGTCGAGCCTTCGCATCAACATTATAAACATTCAAATCCACATTAGAGAAGATCAAAGAAGTGATTTCTGCTTCAATATTGAAATAAAAGTTCTTGAAGGAAGAATAAGAGGATTGGATTAGGGATTGTACTCCAATTCTTTATTGTAATCAATATAAATTCATTTGTCACTATTTTTTTGTGTTTTTGTTTACAGACATAAAAATTTGTTATGTACAAATTTTTGGCACGCCCAGTGGGACAATCTCTACTTCTCATCTTTTCCCTTCATCAAAGTCGAATGGACACTCAAGTCAAAACTTCGATGGTGGTCGGATCCAAGCTAGCCATTTTAGGTCTTTCAAATTCCACATGCAAGAGTGTTGGTGCTACCATAAGAAGTATGTCCAAGAAGTTACAAGCTGCATCTTCAGAGGTGGCTCCCTTATCTGAGTCTGCTGAGAAGGATCCATCTCATCTTGACATTGAAGCTGACAATGATGGAGACAAGTCTTTGCCATTCTCTCCGCGCTCCACATCAAGTCACTCAAATATCGCTTCAGCCATGATGGCAAATGTTACAACTCTGGAAGAGCAAATGGAAAACTTAGCCAAAGCTATTGAAGGGCTAACAAAGCATGTCCAAGATCAAGACACCAAAATTGCAAAGTTGATGAATAAAACAAACAATGTGGAAGCTAGCCACACAATGGGCAAACAAGTTGAGGCGCATGATGAAGCTAGGATGTCAGAGAATCAACATCCAGTTGAGAAGGAAAAATCTATTATTGAAGAGCTTTAAGTTTCATGCGATGAGACAATTCAAGTCGATCAGCTAAAGGATTTTATCAAGGGAGCTATTAAAGACAAGTTTGATAGCAACTCCAAATCGTCTTTGAGTTATACCAAGCCATACACTCAAAGGATTGAATGTCTGAAGATGCCAAGTGGCTATCAACCCCCAAAATTCCACCAATTTGATGGCAAAGGAAATCTGAAGCAACATGTGGTGTGTTTTGTCGAGACATGCAATGATGCTGGAACTTATGACGATCACCTGGTCAAGCAATTTGTTCGATCAATGAAGGGCAATGCATTTGACTGGTACACTGATCTAGATGCTGGATCGATTGACAGCTGGAATCAATTGGAGCAAGAGTTCCTCAACCGCTTCTACAGCACCCGTCGCACATTGAGCATGATTGAACTCACCAGTTCTCCCCATTGGAAGGATGAACTAGTCATCGACTATATCAACCGTTGGAGAAACTTTAGCCTTAACTGTAAAGATAGATTGTATGAGGCCTCTGACATTGAAATGTGGATCAAGAAATGTGTTGGGCTCTTCGATACATTCTTTAAGGGATTCAACCAAGAACATTTGAAGAGTTGGCCACTCGTGCACATAACATGGAACTGAGCATAGCTGCAAATGAAGTTGATGACGAGCCATATATCCAAGAATCGTGGAGACAAAAAGTCAACAAAGGGGGCAAGTTATTTTCAAATGATTCCAATGATAAGTCCATGGCTGAAGATATTGGTGACCATATGGAAGAAAATGATGTTCAAATTCATCATCACTACTTTGATTAAATAATATGCTAAAGCAATGCTCCTTGATAAGAGCATAAACTATCAATAAAACTCCTTGGTACGAGTGTAAACTATCTACTTAGTAAAGATCAAATGAAATCTCCTTGACACGAGTATAAAAGGTCTAGAAGTCAAATCAAATGAATGCTCCTTGATAAGAGCTTAAACTGTCAATAGTACTCCTTGATACGAGTATAAAGGTCTAGAAGTTAAATCAAATGAAGAACTCCTTGATACGAGTATAAACTGTCAAATTTAAGTAAAGTACACCTTGACACGAGTATAAAAGGTCTTGAAGTCAAATCAAATGAAGCACTCCTCTGACACGAGTATAAAATGTCAACAAATTTAAATAAATTGAAGAACTCCTTGACAAGAACATGAAACTGTCTGCAAGTCAATTCAAAGTGAAGACACTTGACAATGTATAAAATGTCAACAAATCTTTGAACTACGCTTTGACTTGATCCTTTTATTAGGGTACATAGGTAGCTTAGATTCTCTCTAAGTTTAGTCATAAATCTAAATCAATCATGTTTTTCTTAAGGAGTGGTGTTACTCATTCAAAAAAAGTTATGAAAAAAAAATCATGAACATGAATATACTCGAAAGATTGCAAGATGGAAATAAAATTATATTAAGTAATCTCAAAATTAATGTTCATGACATAAGGGCATGTAAATCCTACTATGATACGGACAACTTGCCGACGGAAATCAACAATGTACTTGTAATGGGCGTGTTAATCCCAAGAAGATATCTATAACTCACTGGCGAAAATTAGTGAAGTTATTGAACACCAAGCCTCAGAAAAGGCTTCATAACATTGGAGCTCTGGCTATAAATATACAACTAGGCACCATGGATCGACATGACAAAACTGGCAGCAAAAAGAGCACCTTGTCGTACGTCTTTGGTGGAAAATAGGTTGTCTCTGCACTAGCTGAGTACGTCCTCCATTCATTCCAAATAGCCCTTGATGTTGTTCATAACCCCACTCCGCCTTGCCTTCAATGATGTGGTGCTCCAATGTTGACAAGAGAGAAACCTCCTTTGATTGTTGATGGTGAGTTACTCGTAAAGTCCAAATTGTAGATGTTTTTCTCATTATCATCTGCTTGGACAACTCCTCGCCATAAGATGGGCTCATCAATGTGGGTCTTGGCTTCGTAAATCGTTCGACAAAGGGAGCAACCACCAGTGCTATGCCTTCCTCCATGGATTGCTTTACGTCGTGAAGGATGGTCAAGTATGCCTTCGTAAAGTCTACGGCATAGATGCTTTTGCTCGTTAGCATTTCCTCGGACTACTCCTCGTCATAAGATGGATTCGGCAATTTGGGTCTTGGCTTCATGAATCGCCTGGCAAAAAGAGCAATCGTCGATGCTACGCCCTTCCTCCATAGATTGCTCTACGTCGCCATATGAATATGTCCACTCTTAATATCGGTCGAGTCGATGTAGCAAAATTCACCCCTGGTGCTCAATGTCAAAAGAAAAGTGGCTTCGTTGATGATTTGATTTGAGTTGTTTCCAAAGCCTCGCCTTAGAGTTGCTCACTAAAATCTGCAAGGCCCTCAAAGAAGACAAAACATTGAAGGCATTAAGTAGTATTCAAAGAATTCATGTGTTTAAAAAAAGTAGCAGTATTTTGACGAATTTGATAGAAAAGTGGGCCAAATTGGTGGTGTCGCCTGGAGCAAACAAGGTGAGGAACGGATTCAGCACCGAAGAATAAAATTGTCAAGATAACGGTGGTGTTAAAAAGATTCGCGGGTCATGGTGGACTGACTGCAAATAAGGAAGTAAATCAGTTAGTATCTATTGATTCCAACATCTATTCAAACAACAAGTTTTGGAATTGAAATCTGGAGCAATTTACGTAAGGGACAGTAGGAAGCAGAAAAAGAGAAAATATCTCAAAATCTTCTACAATAAATTCTCTCAAGCTGGAAGAAGAAGTGTGCTTTAATATCTCAATTTGCCAATGTGCTACTCGGAGTCTCGGATGTGAAAAACTGAATCCCAAATAAAGCCTTTATATAGATGTTGTTGCAAGGTTTTTGAGTCCAAGTGAGTCTCAACTTTCCACCGAGTTCTATCGGATTTGGATAATTATATGTGATTTCAACTTCTTGAAAGCCAATAAAATTGCAAGAAAGTCTTGTACTCTTCAAGTTTGATAAGAATTACAACTTAGTTATCTTTATCGGTTTCTATGATCGAGATTTCAATTCAAAGAAGACTTCTGTGGTTAGAGAAACTCTTGTCAAGCTCCAGCGAAAAAAGGAAGAAGAAGAGGAATTTGCATTTTTCGTAAGTTGTAGAGTTAGAATCGAAGAAGACGACTTGAGGAGGGATCCTATGTTGTCAAGACTACCTAAATCGGTAGTGGGGCCTGCTAATTCCAAAATGGGGAGATATGCATTGCTAGCCAAAATAAAGCTTTCTGCATATTCAGTTCAATGGCCCATCCATCTCTTGCGGTCCAATTAAAGAAAATTGATGTGGGCCAATTATATGTCTAAAATATTATGTTAGGCTGAAGTCACGTGTCAAGCCTACTCAAATTGGTCTATGACATAAAATTATTTGATACTCAGTTTTAGGACACATTGCTTTTGAAAGGTGAATACCATGTTGCATTGGCAGGAATTCTTTCTTAGAATTATCCATCTCAAATCTCTTTAAGACCTTTTCTAAGTAAAGGTCTTGGGAAAGCCCGATCGTCCTATTCGTTCTATCTCTAAAGATACGAATCCTTAGGATGTAGGAGGCTTCTCCCAAGTCTTTCATGGAGAAAGTACTCGAAAGCCATGTTTTGACCGTAATCAACATGCCAATACCATTTCCTATAAACAGTATGTCATCCATATATAGTACTAAGAAAATGATTTTACTCCCACTAACCCTCTTATAGACACATGGCTCATCTTCATTTTGGTCGAAGCCAAACCCTTTGACTGTTTCATCACAACAAAGATTCCAACTACGTGATGCTTGCTTAAGTCCATAGATGGATCTTTTGAGCTTGCACACTTTATGAATACCAGTCTCTGATATGAAGCCTTTAGGCTGTTCCATATAGATACCCTCCTCTAGGAATCCATTAAGAAAAGCCGTCTTCATATCTATCTACCATATTTCATAATCTAGATGTGCAGCAATTGCGAGTAGGATGCGTATAGACTTGATCATGGCCACGGGTGAAAAGGTCTCGTTATAATCAATTCATTCCTTTTGACTATACCCTTTCGCCACTAACCTGGCTTTATAGGTTTCAACCTTGCCATCTGGACCAATCTTTCTCTGGTAGATCCATTTACACCCAATGAGTTTAGTATTCTCAGGTCGGTCTACAAGAGCCTAGACTTTCTTAGAATGCATTGAGTCTATCTTATTAGAGTTAGTGCCCGACGCACCAATTATTGGGCGCCATTCTTTGTAATGGTAACTCTAGAGTTGAACAATCGTTTTCTTATAAATAAAGTCAATATTTTTTATATGTGTGGCATGTCTTTATTCTTAAATTAATTTTTACTTTGGCTTAGAATAAAGTCCCGAAGGATCACACATAGCTATGGGACATCATTGCACATTGGGTGTGGCAATGATGGAATATGTCTCGAAGGCTGTGATCTTTAAACATTGTTCCAAGTCGTAAAAGGGTTCATCGAGATAAAGGGATATCGATGCAACCCAAAAGACTTGCTCATATGATGCATACTCTGGGAGAAGTGTATCTCGTTCCATAGATACTGGCACGGTGAAAGCCAATGCATATATGAGGGTTGCCATTGTGGTAATGGGCGAACTGAACAACCCTATGGAAGTTCCTAAAATGGATTCCCAGTCGAATGTGGAACTTCCAGTGGTCTTGTAGTATAAGAGTAATCCTTATGGACCTAAGATTCCATTGGATGTCTTATGCGTAATCGCGCATGTTCTTGATTTGTTACATGATCACTTTAGATGATCGAATATGGGCAAACTCAGACATGCACGTCTTACGTAGTAAGGCATGTGAGAATCGAGAGGAATCTATCTCTGACATTAGCCAGTCGGTTAATCTCCTATGGTTACATAGTGAATCGACTTAAGGAATCTTCGGCCGAAGTATGATATCTAAAGAGGCGTAGGGTTTCCTCGTTTAGATAGTCGAAGTCGATTTCACATAACGTGGGAAACATAGTATTGAATTAATAGAGCTTCGACCTTAGCCACTGCTCTAGATTCAATCGGGAGATTAGATAGAGAGATCTTACTTATGCGAGGATCAAGATCGCAAAAGGCGTATCTTTACTTTTGTTTTATCTAGGTCTTCGGGACCCTATGCTAGGTGGGCAACCGCGATTTGTAAGTGCCGGGAATTAGCTTGGTGACTAATTCAAGGCTTTGATTAAATCAAATGATTGATTTAATCTAGTACTTTCCATTTCAGGAAGGTACACTAGCACTGTGGGAAAGTGTACTTACTATTAGATAGAAACGAGCCTAAGGGGTCACACACTAACTCAAGAGAGTCACTGCTTGAATAGATGTGATTAATCAATTTCGAGGAAATTGAGGGAATTAGGAAAGTGTAGTACTTTCCTAATATGAAATATAAATTAATTGAAGGATTCAATTAATTTTACTCTTTTAATTAATCTTGTAGAATTTAATTAAATTAATGGACCTAGTAGAGTCGAAGTATTTTATTTAATTGGGTGGAGCCCAAGTTAAATAAATAAATGTTGGAATTAGTTGGTTGGATTTAATTTGACTTATATTTAATTGATGGGTTGAGCCTATAATTAAATTGAGAAGTCAAAATTAAATCCTAAATCCAATTTACTCGTGTTGACCGATTTTATGAGTTAAAGATAAGGGAGGGGGCATTTTTTTATGTGGTGGAGGAGGAAAAGAGTTTTCCCCTCCTCCAAGTCTTCATAGGATGAGGATTACTAGAGATTTTAGGAAAAAGGAAGTTTCCTTTTCCTAATTGGAGTCTAGGTAATCTTCACCTATAAATAAGAGATGAAGAAGACTAAAATAAATAATCAAGAATTGCTGGAAAATTCGCCCCCCCTCCTCACTAGACCTAAAAATCGGCCACCTTCTCCCTCTTTCCAACAAGACGTCGTTCTATTCATGTGTTGAATTGAACGACTTAGAAAATATTCCTACTCTTCACATAATCAAGCCTAAGTTAAGCTTAGAATCATTTTGTTGTCTAGCACGCAAGGCAAGACGGTTGGTGACTTGAACGAGGTGTGGATACATCTTAGAGGTGCGATGCTTGGAGCACTCTAAACCGGGAGATACGAAAAGACAACAGGCAATTTCTCACCCAAGGGAAATTGTGTGGATTTGCACCACAGGGTTGCTGAGATCCAAAGTACGAGGTGAAGCGAAATTTTTGAAAGGTATAATTTCGCTTACCTCCTTATAAAATTCGATCGAACCAATTCCATATTCCTGTTTTCGGGTGGTTGTACGTTTACTTTTGTAAAATTTTAATTTCCGTTGCCACGAGCCACCCGAGGGAATGAGTCAAGACAACATATCTCTGCCTGCATAGCCTCCCGCCATTTGGCAGAGTCAATATCAATCATAGCTTTATCATAATCAAAGGGATCATCACCAAGGTTTCTTGCTGCTATAGAGAAAAGCCAATGCTTCTCTCGCATTAGGAGACCATACCTCTCAGGTTGGCGAGATGGTCTATCAGATCTTCGCAATGGCTGTTGTGTCACAGTGGTTTCAGTCATGGCATCTTGTGTAGGTAAATCCTCAGGGGTTTCGCTTTGTTCATCAATGATGATCTTCCTACCCGCTCCGCCTTCTTGAATGAACTCTTCTTCGAGAAAGTGTTCTTGTAAAGCAACTATGACCCTATGATCATCTTGCAAGTAGAAGAGGTATTCCATAGAATCTTTGGGATATCCAACAAAACGTCCTCTTAAGGACCTAGCTTCCAATTTTTCCACCTTTGTTTTCTTGATGTAGGCTGGACATCCTCAAACCCTAAAATAATTTAGGTTTGGTTTCCTTTTCTTCCATATCTCATATGAAGTCTTAGGAACGGATTTGGAAGTACATCTATTCAAGATGTGGATAGCAGTGAGTAAGGCATGACCCCAAAATGAGATGGGATGGTCAGTGTAACTGATCATGGATCATACCATATCTAATAAAGTTCGATTCCTTCTTTCAGCTACCCCATTTAATTGTGGAGTTCAAGGTGGTGTTAGCTGTAATACTATACCATGTTCCCTTAGGAAATTATCGAACTCGTCACTCATATATTCTCCTACTTGATCAGATCTTAGAGCTTTTATATGATTGCCAGTTTGATTTTCAGCCATAACCTTGAACTCCTTGAACCTTTCAAAGGACTCAGACTTATGTCTCATAAGATACACTATGCCATATCTGGAATGGTCATTAGTGAATGTTATGAAGTTATAATAGCCTCCTCGAGCCATTTCCCTGAAGGCCCCACATACATCAGTATGTACTAATCCCAAGAATTATTTGGCCCTTTCAAAAGTCCCTGTGAAGGGAAATCGAGCCATTTTTCATTTGAGACAAGATTCATAAG
The DNA here is from genome assembly GCA_019426215.1 of Buddleja alternifolia. Taxonomy (NCBI): domain Eukaryota; kingdom Viridiplantae; phylum Streptophyta; class Magnoliopsida; order Lamiales; family Scrophulariaceae; genus Buddleja; species Buddleja alternifolia. Next base: position 25,733,517 of record CM033390.1, on the reverse strand, counting down.
TTGGAAGTGGATCTGATCCTAATGGGCTTAGAAACCCACCTTTCTCCATTTCGCATATCTTGTACTCTCCAGCATGGCCCAGTCTAAGGTGCCATTTAAGTTTTGAATTAATACTTGAGCTTTTACTTTTGGTTATAGTATTAACTTCATTTGCATTTTGGACATTCAAATAATATAACCCATCGATTAATGAAGCAGTGCCAACAAATTAATCATTAAAATAAATGTTGCATAGCCTATCATAAAAATGGAATGTATAATTGTTTTCAACTAAAACAGGAATTGAAATTATGTTCTTAAGCCCCTTGGGCAAAACTAAAACATTATTCAACGAAAGTAAATGTCCAGTAGATAAATGCAAAGAGGTAGATCCTATTCCAGTAGCAACAATGCTTTGCTCGCTGCCTAATCTGATCTGCACCTCATTATGCTCCAGTTTCCTTCTTCGCTCCAGATCCTGATTGGAACAACAAATGTGAGAGCTTGCTTCAGAATCAAGTATTCAGGAAGTGAAAAATACAGTTATAGAACAATTAGTTTCATACCTGAAGCACCACCACGGCTCAAGTTAGGGGCGGTCCCTCTTCCAATGACCTAGTTCACCGCAAGACAGGCATCTGTCATCCTTCTTTGGCCCCTTACTCTTCTTTAATGTGGGAGAATTACCCTTTCCTTTATTGACTCCAAATTGCTTTTTGGTCTTTTTCTTCTTCTTCTTTAGCTTTCTAGGGCCTTGAGAGATGACCATAGCAGTCTCCTTTCCTTTAGGCGTCATTTGAGATTGAGCAGTCATGAGTTTGTTCATTAGCCCTGCTAAGTTGTACTCAATCTCGTTGCAGTTAAAATTAATCATAAAAGAAGAAAAGGAGTCAGGAAGTGATTGTAGGATGAGACTAGTCTAGAGTGTGGGATTCATGGTAAAATCAAGAGCCTAAAGTCTCTCAATTCTTGAAATCATTTTCAGTACATGATCACCAAATTTTTCTCCTTCTCTCATTTTTGCGCCAAACATCTCTTTTGATATCTCATATCGAGACGTTCGACTATGCTCCCCATAGAGCTCAGCCAAGTGTGCAAGAATTGCTCTAGACGAGGTCATTTGATCATGGGAACGCTGCAGCTCGTTTGACATTGAGCCCAGTATGTACCCGCACACTCGGATGTCATCCTTCACCATTTTTCACTGGCCTCACGAACTTCCTGAGTGGACCGCGCACCCGGTGTAGCTAGGATATCGGCGTCCAACACATATCCCAGTGACTCCATGTTTAAGACAAGTCTTAAATTATGGAGCCAATCCACATGATTTGGACTAGTAAGGATATTCTTTTCGAGTAAAACAGATAAGGGATTCAATTACTGCAGAAAATACTGCAGTAAATTACTAGTCATTTGGACTAGTCATTTTATCGAGAGAGATATAAAATTACTGCAGAAAATAAACGAGATTCAATTAGAATTAATGTAACCGTGTTCCAAGTAATTTTTCAAGGTCTTAACAAAAAGAACTTGGCTCGCACTACATTTTTCGAAGTATCACACTCCCACTGTGAAATTTGGAAGTCCTCGTTGGTGGAATTCGTAGTGGTGATTGAATTCCTTATAAAATTTCATGGGTTGCACCTTATTTCAGTTGATTGGCCCAGTAGTCTTATAAAGTGATGTCTCACACCAATCTACCATGTGAATGGTTCAATCATCTTTTTCCCATGGTTCACTAAACCTCAACTATGCAATAATTTTGGTTTATGATTCATCTATGCTAGCCCACCGACTTTCCATTGGTCTAACAGTTGAATTTCACCTTTCAACCTTATGCTGGTATTTGAGGAGAAATTTGCTTCGACCAAAGGCATCAAATGCACTTAAGAAAAGGATCATATCCTACCTGGGCATATAACCCCCAGAATAAGGGAAAAGCTATATGTCAGGAAAAAGGTGAGTCTCTTAAGTTCAGTGGAGGGAGGGATACCTCATATCCTTTACAACTTAGTATATTATATTGGGAGAAGTTTGGTTTGATTATATTGGTCTGACTTTGCACATTATCCATTTTAAAAGTACAAAAAACATGGATATAGCAAAATAAAGCAATCCTAGAAAGCTAACAACATACAACCCATGGACTATGTTTCCTAGATTAGGCCAAGCCAATGCCCTATTCATTGAAGAAAAATGACCTACAATTAAGCTTCCTTGAACGCCTCTTGTCTCCTTCGTGCTTCTCTTGTATCTCTTTTTCATGGGTTCTATTTATTTCTAACTATTACAATGATTTTAAATAACCTATACATCATTCTAACATAGGCTCAAACTGGCCTTTACAACCCATAAAAGAAATACACCAAAAGAAAAGCCTAAGTCCATGGATTGTATCCCCATCACATAAACACGTTACACATGATATGATATCGAAAGCAAGAAAACAAAGACATATGTTGATTCAAGAATTAAAATCTAATTCTTAATTCAGTGTTAAATAATTCCGAGGTCTTAAATTTATCTGGAGCATTAAAATCCTATTTTAATTATACAATGATTCCCAATCATTGTATTAGTTTCAAATAAAAAGTCACACTTTTAATATTGAAACTAAAATTGCATGAAAGTGAATATTAATTTCAAATTAAGTTTCATTTTAGAAATAAAATCTAATTTTAAATCTAAAATAAAATTACATTTAAAATAACTATTCAATAAAAAAAAGTTTTTTTTTATAAATCTGTCGGGCTGGGCCAGGTCCGAGTCTGGTCCGGGGTGGGTCGGATCCGGGTCCACCTGGGATTTGGGCTACCCAATCCTTTTGGGATTGGGCTGCTGCTGCACGGCCCAATCCTCAAAGGATTGGGCTTGCAGCAGCAAGCCCGACAGGCTGCTGTGCAGCTGCCTGTTGCTGCGCAGCAACTGTGTAGCCCCGCCACCCTTTCGGTGGAGGGTTTTCCAACCCGATTTCAACGGGATTTTTAGACCCCGACTTTGTCATGCAATATCCAACAATTTTAAACATCAAAAATAATTTTTTTGAAAAGGTTTAAAATTAATCAAAATAGATTTAAACCTCGAAAAAATAAAAACACTTTAAATCTTCATATTGTTCATGCAATCGAAAAGCGGTAAAACATGCCAACATACATAATCACCCGCTAAGTTCATATACGTCGAGCCCTCAGTATGGCTCTGATACCACTGTTGAGAATAATTGTATCAAAACAGCGAAAGCGGTACAACAAAAATTTTCTTATTCCCAAACAGGATCTACCGGGGTCTAGTTGTAAACAACTTCGTGTATGAAAAGAAAGATTAAAATCACTTACTTGTTGTAGAGTGATTATCGTGCCCTTCAATCTTCCAAATCATGAATCGACGGTTGATTTTGATCCAAATAGCACAAACGTTCTACTTCTCAATCGTACGCCGAAATTGATAGAAGAAAAATCCTCCTTCTCTACCTCTTAGGGGGCAGCTACTGGAGTGGGAGGGGAGAGAGTTTTTCTTTTTCTTTCTCTGCAGTATTTTTAGAGCTAGGGTTTTTATTCAACACATGAACTTATGAGATAAAAATACAATCACTATGTATTGATATCAAGTGAACAAAAGACATAGGCTTCATATGCCTACATGGGCTTCTTTTTAAGGCCTATGGCCGACCGCCCAATGGTGCACCCATGGGTGCACCAACTCTTATTTATTCCTTTAATTTAATCCGATTAAATTAATAGAATATATGAATAATAAATAATAATACTAAAATATTATTTCTCTAAGAAATAAACATTTATATATTAATATTTATTAATACATTATTCAAAATAATTTATTAATTTATCACATAAATAAGTATTATTAAGTATATAATTCTTAATATTATACTACCAAAATACTCCATCATTTTTCTTCATCGTTTCCCTTTTTAAGCGTGACTCTTTTAGGTTCGTCTCATTTGGCAATTGGAGGATTCCAAAGGTTGTGGGTCCCTGTAGCCTGCTTCGCAGCCCACACCGTAACCCAAATAAGAACGAAATATTAGGATAATTCTATCAACCTTTTCCGACGTGATTATTGTGTGATCCCAAACCCTTTTACTCTTATATCTCCGATGAGTATAGACCATGGTAAATGTCAAATCATTAACTCATCTTTACTTTTGTTAGGAATTTCATGTTAGATGTTTTGATGATGACAAGATAAGACTTTATGTTAGACCCCAAATATAATGTAAGTTTCTGTTTTTCATAGATCAATTGTATAAGCGTTTGAAAGTATGTAAGTTTGATTAGGCTTGTAAGTTTTATATCTTTGTAGATCTTAGACTAAGTATTAGATACCGAATCGCTAATAGAATTGTCGGTGAGTCTATTAGAGATGAAGTTGAAGATCAGCGTCTGAAGTCAAATGAACATGAAAATTTGTTCTTAGTGTCTGTCAAACGCTAAGGGACTATTTCAGGATTTATGGATCAAGCGCTCAAATCATTCCAGCGATCAGTATCGGATTCACCTGAAATAAATCCTCAAGTCATGAAGGATTTAAATGCAATCATTCAAAGGACATTTATTTCCAACGGAAAATAAATTCAAATGCATTAAATGCCTAATAAGAGCATTAAATGTGATAAGCTATTATGACTTGTGGACAAGCTACCTTTTGACTAGACTATTATGATTTCAGAGTTTAAGTATGCTCCCGTCCAATCGGAACCAGTAGGGTTTCAGGAATGTCAGAGAAAAGGCGGATTCACGCACCGCGTGAAGAACACGATCTCACATGTGTCCAACGGACAATTTTCAAGAATAGCCTATAAATACCTTACTCCGAGCAAACCCTAAGGATATAGAATAATCACGATCAACACAAGAAACCTTTGCTGAAATATTATCTCAAGAAAAACTTTGAAACTCCATAGTCAAATTCTTTCAAGCTTTTTACATACATTCCAGACAGTCACAAATATCTCAAACATCTTCCAACAAAGAAACCTAAAATCTTACTGAGATATTCCAAGTTGTTTGATCTTTCCAAAAATAAACAAAACCCGTGTGACAAAACCCACAACCTTTCATCTGAGTGAGAAAGTTGTTGAAACCCCTTACAGGTAATATTTCTCAGTGAGAGAAGCTTGTAAAGGAAGATCTTCATTGGTGCTGAAATATGTGTGGTCAAGGAGTTCGAGATTATTTTCACCTCTTTAATATCTTGTAGAAGATTCTGTGTGATTCTTTGACAATCAACTTAGTAAATTTCTTCCAAGTGAAAAAGGAGAAGAAGGACGTAGCTGGGATTACATCACCCAGTGAACCTTATAATTTCTTGTGTCATTTACTATTATTATTGTCTTGCTTTATATTCTCATATTTATTCTGAAAAAGACAAGCTAAACTGCTAAGTGACTATTTAACCAAAACGGACGCTAAATCTTTAAAATCATTTCCGCTGTGCTAACCCTGATTAAGCGATCTAAGCGTTACCCTACTTTGGTAAATTGCTAAAATCACTAAGTCTAAGTTATCTTTACTGAAGCGCCTGACCCAAGCGCTCAACTTCCTAAGCGTTTTAATCTTTAAAAGTGATACGAAATTTTTGAAGTTGAAAAAGACTTCAGGGTCTATTCAACCCCCCCCCCCTTTTCAAGACCCTTTCGTATGCCACTTGGGACCACCAACTTTCTATTTATAGTAAGTCGAGATCACTTTAGTTTCCTATTTCAGAAACATTCATTGCTTTGGCCCAAGACTTTATATCTCACTTGCTCATAAATAATTAAGTGATAATTACTCGTTCACCTACGAGGGAGTAAATCCTTTCTTGGTAATTAGTTGAGACTGTTACCTGTGCATTAGATCACAGTTCGAGGTCCACCCCACCCAAGGGTGTTCTGAATCTAACTACTCTATTGACAAAACTAATGTCACAAGTACATCTTCAACTCAATCCCTCAAGTTGAGGGTTCATCACACTTTTCATCTTATATCAATTTCATCATTGACTGTCAACGAGTGAAAAACCCATGTGACGAAATTGATGCGAGTCATGTTCAAGCACATTGATCTCCATCAATGTCCTCATGGTGTTAACTCCCACTATGATCAATACTTATCGCCACTAGAGCTCTTACCATACAAGTCGTAAGTAATTCTCAACACCCTATTGAGATTACATAACTTGCGAACTATATTTAGTATACAAGTATTTAACTTTTCCAGTGTTGTTTCCATTATCACATAAGGAATGGAAAGTCTATTCTTGCATACTTGGGCCTTCAGTTAATTACATATTTATACGAATGCAAGAAAACAAGTAATAACCAAAGATGCCTTCATGTATAGGTTTTAATTAATAATAAGATTACATTGTTTTATGCCCTATTACAATCTATCTTCCTTGCATTTGAGGGCATATTCCTCACAGTTTCACCACTGGGGTAGGAGAACTGATCCAACGCACAACAAACTAGGTTGGGCAGTGATGAATGTATAGACTGCACTCGAATGTAGCGAGTTGCCTACGTACCCGTGAATGTGGGATCAAGTCAATTCATAGTTCTGTATTGGTTTTACTCTCAGTTCTTGCCAGTGGATTTTTCTGGAGAGAGTAGATAATGAGCCTTTTCCAGCTCCTCTAAGGTATTTATAGGGAGCTGGTAGTGGACTATGGGTCATGGGCTTAGCTTTATCAGCAGCCCATCAGGCTTAATAACAATCCCTTTATTAGCCTTAGACTAATAAAATAGCCCAAGTATTCTTATTGGGTCATTAGCCCTTTTGGGCTTGACTAGTATATTAACCGCAGACTTTAACCCACGGGTGGCGTCCCAGCCTGAGCCGGGGATATGTTTAATTACTGTAATGCCCCTAGACATTTTTGGCACATATCATTGTTAGGAATGTGCCCTCATATGCCAATGAGGAATTAGATTAAGTAGGGCACTTAGTTGTATTATACACCTAATCATAAATATAGAAAGGCGCTATCTTTTGTTCATGTAAACCTTCATAGCATTTATAAGTAATGAACAAATAACTAGTCCATGTGTATCAAGGCAAGTCTTCCACTCCTTCTAGGATGAGGAGAAGGGCACTGGAAGGACTTGGTACTTGAACACTCAAAAGAGTTCGCAAGTCAAAGAATCTTAGTTGGGCATTAAGATTCGAATAGACTTGTATGACACATGCTCTGACAAACAGTGCCAGTCGAACACTATGGGATAATGGGAGTTTGTGTCATAGATACATTAATGGAATTAATGTATTCGAACACGGCTCACAGTAATCCGATCACATGGGTGTTTACTCAGTGACTGTCAATGATTGGATTACTGACTATGATAGTATGCATGAGCCTTTGACTTGAGGATTCACTATCACGATGTGCTTGTGACGCTGGATCTGTTGCTAGAGTAGTTAGGCCCAATTCACCCATTGGTGCGGCCGACCTCGAAGTGCAATCCCAATGGGCAAGTAGCAGTTGTGAAGTGATTGCCAAGAAGGGATTCACTGTCTCGAAAGTAAACGAGCAGATACCCTATGCGATCATAGGTAATTGAAATGGAAAGTCTTTGGCCAAATCAATAGAACTGACTTATGTGGGACACAGAGGGCAGTTGTGTCATTTCATGTTACTATGATTCATAGCATAGCATCGAGTTATGTGAGTTTGACATATTCCATGACTCTCACTCGATCGGGGTACATCAGTGAAGGGCTTATACTCATATGGAATTCATAGTCAAGAGGTTCGTAGTGATATAGTCATTTCGTACTTGGTTAGGCTACAATGTGGGGCCATGGGGCTGGCTAGGTGTCACCCACATCCTTTGGTATCCTCCCATTGCCAATCAAAACGAACCTAGAGAGTCGCGCTAACAGGAATGAGCGGGAAATCACTTTGTGTACTTGGAGGGGCATTTTGGTAATTTGTCATTAGATGGACAAATGAGTTGAGTGGACGAATTAATTTAATTAGTTATTTAATTGGATTAAATAATGGAACATTATATTAATAAATTTGTTTGAATATTTATTTAACTGGGTTAAATAAATTTGGTTGAATTAAATATTAATTTAATCACATACATATTTAATTCGATTAAATATAAAATATAATTAAATTAAAGTGGACTAAGTTGACTAGGCCAACTTAGCCCACTTGGGCGCCCACATGGGCCTATGAGGTGTGTAACTTAGGTCCAAGTAGGAGGATTCTATTTAAATCCTCCAACACTTAGACTTAGGTTAAGAACTTATGAGTTGCAACCAAAAATTACACAGTAAAGAAGAGAAAATATTCTCTCCCTCTTCGTCTCTTCTAGCCGCCATTTGGAGATGGAGGAGGAAGAGTTTTGGCGAATTCCGCGCGTGATTATCTAGAGGAAGGAGTCCTGGGGATTGCTGCTGTAGACGGTAGATCAAGAAATGAAACACGCTACAATGTGGTTAATCAATCCTTTCGCGTATTTCTTGTTTTTGATTAAAATCAACGATATCCCAAATTGATCCATGGCTTCGGGAATCGAAATTTTATTCTGCTGCGTTTTTCGTGTATCGATTCCCAACAGTGGTATCAGAGCCAAATTTGTGGCTTCGTTGATTTTATTTACGTGGTTTTACATGTTTAATTGTTATTCGATGTGATTGTTGCGTTGTTATTGATTGAGAATCAATTTTCAATGGATTGATAAATCTGAAAAATTGTGATTTGGAATCATATATGAATTTGGGTGAATTTGTTAAATCTGAAATAAACGAATCTGAAAAATTGAATGAATCTGTGCGATATTAGATTGAATCTGGAAAATTGATTTTGAATCAATGTTTGTAAAATTGTTGTACAACTAACAGCAGCCCAAAGAATTTCAATAGAATTGCTTTGGTGACGGATTCAAATCTGAAATCTGCGCAGCCGCTGCGGACTGATTCGAGATGCGCCGTCGATGGGCGCCACAGACGGCATAACGTTCGCCGTCGTTAAACCGCTTGGAGTGGCGCTGTTTTTTGTTTTTTGAATCAGATTTTGAGGCGAAATAATTGCCGCCGTGTTGCACGACGAAAGTCCATGCAACTTCAACTTGCTGCTACATGGGGCTGGAGACGCCGCCTGCGTCTCCCGACCGAACAGGTAGCGGCGTTAATGGAGCCGTCGCGGGTCCTAAATCGGCTGTGCAAATCTGTTTTTGCACAGCTGGTCGAAAATTGAACGGAGCAAAGGCTGCGTTGTTCATCAAGGCCGCCGTCGTCGCGGTAGTGGGCATTACGACCGGCGAAGGATATGGGGATGCCCTACCTATGTGAAAAGGGACAAAGGTAGAGAAACGGGAGGCTAGGTCTTTGAAAGGACATTTTGTAGGTTATCCCGAGGATTCTACGGGATGCCTCTTTTACCTAGATGATGATCAGAGGATCATCATATCCTTAGAGGATGACTTCCTATAAATTAGGTTAAGAAAGTGGAGCTGGTAGAAAGATTGTCCTTCAAGAACAAAATGAAAGTACATTAAGAACTACTATTCAAGAAACACAAAACAAGCCCATTATGACACAACCACCAACGATTTGGTCAAGTAGAGTATCTCAGCAGCCTGAGTGATATGGTTATCTGTTGCAAGATAAGCATAGTTTATATGTTGTAGTAGAAGGACACCATGGATATGATCCCTCTACCTATGACCAAACGATGGTGTATGGACTTTACGAGATGATGTGAAGCTATGGAAGAGGATATGAATTTGATTTCTTCGAACCAAGTCTAGACTCTGGTAGATCACGTCGAAGGTATTGTACCTATTAGATATAAGTGGATCTACAAGAGAAAGATTGGTACGAATGGTTGTTGGGAATCCTGTAGGGCATGCACAGCGGAAACAAAAAACAGATCCAGATTCCCAAACTAAGATCAATTCGTGGCTTTCGTCGTTTTTAAACGAGAAAAAGATGAATGCGAAAAACTTACATCGTCGTTTTTAAACGAGAAAAAGATGAATGCGAAAAACTTACCTTTTCGCGTATTCAACTTTGATCCTCGCGAATCTTCAATCTTCTCTAACGGTTCAATTGTACAGTCTCTAGATCATCACGCAGGAACAGGCTCCGGGAAATCTCCATCTCCAATCTCCTTGGTGGCTAGGCAAGATCGAGTGGTGGTTGTCCCAAGTGTGGCATACGAAAGGGTCTAAAAGGGGGAGGGGGGTTGAATAAACCCTAAAGTCCTTTTTCGACTTCAAAAAGTTTCGTATTAAAATTCGATTTTGGACGCTTGAAATGTAAACGCTTGGCTGAGCGTTTACTCGAAGACTGTTTTGATAAAGTTAACTCAGCAGTTTACCAAAGTAGGGTAATGTTTCAATCGCTTAATTAGGGTTAGCACAGCGGAAGTATTTTAAAAGTCTTCTCTTTGAAAATGTTTAGCGTCACAAGTTTTTCTTTAGTTGCTTTCCTTTTAAATCGTTTTGAACGCTTAGAAGTGCTCAGCGCTTTGTCAAGCTCTTAAGCCTGTTTTGAAAGCTTAGCGTTCTATTTTTCACCGAGATAGTCGCTTAACTGTTTTAAAGCCTTTTTCAAAATAATATGCAAATGTAAAGCAGAGTATTGAAACAGTAATGTGACACAAGATATTTGTAAGGTTCACTGGGTGGTGTAATCCCAGCTATGTCCTTCTTCTCCTTTGCACTCGGAGGCAATCCACTAGATTGATTCTCGAAGAGTCACACAGAGACTTCTACAAAATAGGGAACAAAGGAAGAGATGGATATGGATGACTTTAGCTCCTTGGTCACACAGATTTCTGCTACAAACCACTTCAATCCTCTGCTTCTGGAAAGACGATTTCGAGCTCCTTGATCACACAGATTTCAGCTCTAATAAAGATCTTCTCCAAGATGGCCTTGAGCTCCTTAATCACACAGACTTCAGCTCCAATAAAGACCTTTCTTCAACAAGCTTCTCTTACTCAAAAATACTGCTTCTGGAAGTCAACAATCTTTCTCACTCAGATGAAAGGTGTTGAGGGTTTATTGTAACAGGTTTGTTTGATGTTGGGAAGTTCCAACAACTTGGGATATCTCAATATTAGTGTAGGGTTCTTCTTGGAAGATGTTTGAGATATCGGGTGACTGTCTGGAATGTATTTGAGAAGCTTGAAGGATTTTGGCTATGGGGTTTGCAAGCTTTTCTCTCAAATTATTTCTCAGCTATCTTTTTTCATTTTTGTCTTTTCACACATATATCTATAGAGATAGCTGAAGGGTACTATTTATAGAAAATATCAGGATTTGTCCGTTGGACACAAGTCAGGCACGTGTACCTCACGCAGAGCTTCAAATAGTCCATTTTCTGACATTCCTTAATTTCTGCTGATTCCGATTGGACAGGAGCAAGTTTGAACTTTGAAAAGCTGACAGTCTAGTTAAAAGGTGGCTTGTCCACAAGTCAGAAAGTCTTGTCGCATTTAATGCACTTTGAATTTATTTCCCGTCGGAAATAAATGTCCGTTGAGTATTGGATGACTTGAGAATGTATTTCAGGTGAATCGCTTGAGTGAATGAGTGCTTGGATCAACAATCCTGGAACAGTCCTTTAGCGTTATTCATAGCTTGATTCATAACTCCTAAAATAGTCTTTAAGCGGTTGACAGGCGCTTAAGACAAATCTTCATCTTCACTTGATTTCAGACGCTGATCTTCAACTTCATCTCTAATAGACTCACCTAGAATTCTATTAGCGACTCTGTATCTAATACTTAGTCTAAAATCTATGAAGATAAAAATTACAAGCCTAACAAACTAATACACTTTCAAACGCTTACACAAGTATTTTATGAAAGTATAAACTTACATTCTTTTGGGGTCTAACACGAAATCCTATCTTGTCATCATCAAAACGTCTAACAATGAAATTCCTAACAAGTGGACTGTGAAGAGAGAAGAAGAAAACGTTTTCTCCTCTGCTTTGTATTTCTGGTGGAGGATTTCAGTTATGTGAATTGTTACAACTGTGTAATCTGGCTTGTGTTGGAGGATTAAATAAATCCTCCAACTTAAGCCCATCGGATCACACACACATGCCCATATGGGCTATTGGACAATCAATTGGGCTATGTTGACCCAGTCAACTTAGTCCATAAATTTAATCAATTAATATATAATCCTATTAAATATATATTGATTAAATCAATATAAATTAATTAATCAAATAATTAATTATTATTCTAGTCTAAATAATTAATTAACCTAGTCAATTAAATATTCAAACTAATTAATTTAATTTACCATTGTTTAATCCAATTAAACAACTAATTAAATTAATTTGTCCTATTAATTAATGCATCCTTCCCAAGGGCAAATTACCAGAACACCCTCCAAATACAAGACTTGATTTCCCCGTCTATTCCTCTATAGCGCGACTCTCTAGGTTCGTCTCAATTGGCAATGGGAGGATACTAAAGGATGTGGGTGACACCTAGCCAGCACCGTGGCCCCACATCGTAGCCCAACCGAGTACGAAATGATTATATCATTACGAACCTCTAGATTATGATACCGTATGAGTATAAGCCCTTCACTGACGTATCCCGATCGAGTGAGAGTCATGGAATATGTCAAACTCACAGAACTCGATGTTATGCTTAAGAATTATAGTAATATGAGATCACTAAACACGAGTTAGTTCATCAGCTCTGGCCAGTGACTTTCAATCTCATTTACCTATGACCGCATAGGATACTTCTCGTTTACTTTCGAGATAGTGAATTCCATCTTGGTAATCACCTCACATGCTACTTGCCCATTGGAACACATTTCGAGGTAGGCCCACCAACGGGTGAATTGGGCCTAACTACTCTAGTGACAGAATCCAACGTCACATGCACACTGTGACCGTAACTCCTCAGGTTTAAGGCTCATGCATACCTTCATAATCAGTAATCCAATCATTGACAGTCACTAGGTAAAAACCCATGTGATCGGATTACTATGAGCCGTGCTCGAATACACCAATTCTATCAATGTATCTATGACACAAACTCCCACTATCCCATAGTGTTCGACTGGCACTCCTTTGTCAGAGTATGTGTCATACAAGTCTTATACGAATCTCAATTCCCAATTGTGATTCTCCGACTTGCGAATGATTTAAGTGATCAAGTATCAAATTTTTCCAGTGCCCATCTCCTCAAGGAGTGCGAAGGTTTGCCTTGACACACATGGACTAGTTGTTCATTTAAGACTTATAGATGCCATCAAGAATTATACGAACAACATAATATTGCCTTTATATTAATTAGAGGTTGTATAATATAAAATCGTGCCTCATATTCTAACTTCTCGTTGGCATCGAGGGGACATTCCCAACAATGGTGAGGCCAGACTAATGGTAAAAGGCTATAGCCAAAAGGAGGGCATTGACTATGAGGAAGCCCTTTTGACCTTAGTCATGATCAAATCCATAAGAATCCTGCTTGCCATAGTAACACACCTAGACTGTGAAATCTAGAAGATGGATATGAAGACACATTCCTTAGTAGATTCCTCGAGGAGGACATCTATGAAGAATGTCCCAAGGGTTTCATATCCTAAGCTAATTTCATAAAATCTGCTAGTTAAACAAGTCCATTGATGGACTGAAGCAGACCTCTCGTAGATGAAATCTTTGCTTTGATGACATAGTTAAGAACTATGGGAATGTCAAAAACAAAGATGAACCAAGTGTCTATTAGAAGACCAGTGGGAGCTATATATCATTTCTGGTTCTATATATAGACGATGTTCTACTTATAGGAAATGAGTAGGCTTATTGACTTCGGTCAATACATAATTCTCGAGAACATTCTCCATGAAAGACTTGGGAAATATCACTCGTATCCTTGGAATTCATCTTTATAGGGATAGAGAGAATAGAATGATGGAACTTTCCCAATCCCTTTGCTTAGAAAATATGCTAAAATCATTTAGGATGGAAGATCTGAGAAAGGGCTCTTGCTTTTGAGATAGAGGGTTCATTTCCCTAAAAATTGACGAATCCTCATAGTGAGGAAGGCCAAAAAGAGATGAATGTGAGACCTTATGCCTCAGTAGAGCGTAGCAGAGTGTACACAAGATAGTGTACGAAACCAGACAAAGCTTACGCTATGAGCGTAATAATTGGGTTTCAAGCTAACTTGGGCAAAGAGCACAGGATAGTCGAGAACAAGTATCCTATAGTACTTGAGAAGAACTAAAGATTTGTTTCTCTTCTTGACAATGGGGAACAAAGTATGGACAATTAAATGTCTGACATGGACGACTGCAAGTCCACACCTGGGTTTATACTCACCCTCAATCGTGGAACAGAGGCTTGGAAAGGTTTAAAGCAAAGTACCACCACTGCTTCCACTACTGAGAATGATTATAAGGCTGCCTCAGAGGCTGCCAAGGAGATTGTTTGGATCTTAAAGTTCATGGAGGAACTTCAAATGGTTCCTAGCCTGGGGCACTCGTTGTCCCTGTGACAATAAAAGAGCTGTAGCGCAGAGCAAGGGAACCAAGGTCTTGCAATGAGTCCAAACACATTAAGAGAGAGTATCACATGATTGGAGAAATCATTGGAAAAAGGCTGTATAGCCGTGCAGAAAATAGCCGCAGCCAAAACCATGGCTGGCCCACTCACCAAGCCAATATCACAGGTAGTGCTAGATTGACATCTTCTGAAGATGGGTATTAGATACCATGGCAATTGGCATTGAGTGCAAGTGGGAGATTTTTAGGAATGTGCCCTCATATGCCAATGAGGAATTAGATTAAGTAGGGCACTTAGTTGTATTATACACCTAATCATAAATATAGAAAGGCGTTATCTTTTGTTCATGTAGACCTTCATGGCATTTATAACTAATAAACAAATAACTAGTCCATGTGTATCAAGGCAAGTCTTCCACTCCTTCTGGGATGAGGAAAAGGGCACTGGAAGGATTTGGTACTTGAACACTCAAAAGGGTTCGCAAGTCAAAGAATCTTAATTGGGCATTAAGATTCAAATAAACTTATATGACACATGCTCTGAAAAACAGTGTCAGTCAAACACTATGGGATAGTAGGAGTTTGTGTCATAGATACATTAATGGAATTAATGTATTCGGACATAGCTCGCAGTAATCCGATCACATGGGTGTTTACTCAGTGACTGTTAATGATTGGATTACTGACTATGATAGTATGCGTGAGCCTTTGACTTGAGGATTCACTATCACGATGTGCTTGTGATGTTGGATCTATTACTAGAGTAGTTAGGCCCAATTCACCCATTGGTGGGGTCGAGCTCGAAGTGCAATCCCAATGGGCAAGTAGCAGTTGTGAAGTGATTGCCAAGAAGGGATTCACTGTCTCGAAAGTAAACGAGCAGATACCCTATGCAATCATAGGTAACTGAAATGGAAAGTCTTTGGCCAAAGCAATAGAACTGACTTGTGTGGGACACAGAGGGCAGTTGTGTCATTTCATGTTACTATGATTCATAGCATAGCATCGAGTTATGTGAGTTTGACATATTCCATGACTCTCACTCGATCGGGGTACATTAGTGAAGGGCTTATACTCATATGGAATTCATAGTCAAGAGGTTCGTAGTGACAAAGTCATTTTGTACTTGGTTGGGCTACGATATGGGGCCACGGGGCTGGCTAGGTGTCACCCACATTCTTTGGTATCCTCCCATTGCCAATCAAGATGAACCTAGAGATACGCGCTAATAGGAATGAGCGGGAAATCACTTTGTGTGCTTGGAGGGGCATTTTGGTAATTTGTCATTAGATGGACAAATGAATTGAGTAGACGAATTAATTTAATTAATTGGATTAAATAATGAAACATTAAATTAATAAATTGGTTTGAATATTTAATTTGAATATTTATTTAACTGGGTTAAATAAATTTGGTTGAATTAAATATTAATTTAATCACATACATATTTAATTGGATTAAATATAAAATGTAATCAAATTAAAGTGGACTAAGTTGACTAGGCCAACTTAGCCCTCTTGGGCGTCCAAATGGGCCTATGAGGTGTGTAACCTAGGTCCAAGTAGGAGGATTCTATTAAATACTCCAACACTTAGACTTAGGTTAAGAACTTATGAGTTGCCACCAAAAATTACACAGTAAAGAAGAGAGAAAATATTCTCTCCCTCTTCGTCTCTTCTAGCAGCCATTTGGAGATAGAGGAGGAAGAGTTTTGGCGAATTCCGCGCATGATTATCTGGAGGCAAGAGTCCCGGGGATTGCTGCTGTAGATGGTAGATCAAGAAACGAAACACGCTACAATGAGGTTAATCAATCCTTTTGCGTATTTCTTGTCTTTGATTAAAATCAACAATAGCCCAAATTGATCCATGGCTTCGGGAATTGAAATTTTATTTCACTGCATTTTTCGTGTATCGATTCCCAACAATCATAATGCCCCCCACTCTCGGGTGTGCCGTATAGGATACCCGGGAGTAGAATTATGTATAGAAAACTTTTTCGCCTTGGGGGGCCTAATGAGTCACCCCTATGGAGGGGGATATCTTAAGAGTTATCTCGAGGAAACGTAGGTGTTGTCTTAAGGCAATACCCATAGCTATCTTGAGGTCTAACCCCTCGAGGTCGAGCAACGCGAGGTCGGATGCCTCGGAGTCGAGCGCTGTGAGGTCGGATGCCTTGCAATGCCAACGTGTGAGAGGTGGTTCAATTTGGGTACGCGTTTCATGTCTTAGGGGGGAGCTCCTAAGTTATGAACCTCTACCCCACTTGGTTGATAAACTCAGAGGGGTTATTAAGTTAGTTGATGACGCACTTTGGAAGATTTTTTGCTAGTGAGATGTGTTTCAAGCACACCTTAATTTGTGAGTTGCGCCTCATAAAAAGAGAAGTGTGTGTTAGGCCTAAGGGGAGGCTTGCGCTTTACCCAAGGGAAGCTTGTCATCTCGACGGAGACTTAGAATTCTGAAGCCTCTATCTGGGGTTTTAGCACCCTGAAACGGACCTATAATGTTTTAGACCTCAATCCAGGTATCTGTACTCCGGAGGGGATTTAGAATTTTTTAGATTAACCTTTGCCCCGAGGTGAAGAGGCAAGGGTCATTGACTTATTGAAAGGGTGTAAGAGTTTTTGCTACTAGGTGAGAGTAAAAGGTCCTTTGCTTCTAGAGGGGCAAAGTTCTTGGCTCTATGGCGAGTGGGCAAGGTCCTTTGTCTCGAGGTGAGGGGGCGAAGTCCTTGGCCTTTATGGTTAATGGGCAAGGTCTTTTGCCTCGAGGTGAGGGGGGTGAAGTTCTTGGCCTCTATGGTGAGTGAGTAAGGTCCTCATCGTAGTGTTAGATTTATTTTCTATGGCCTTTTGCACTTGTTGGATGTTTTCTGATATAACACCCATGAAGTAGGTTAGACCATATGTCGAAAACGTTTGTGCTCACCCATTGGGTAGGAGAGTCCTCACCTTCAAGAGGGAGTTTGGTCGCGAACGGACGCATCGCCCGTATACGATGAGGGGTGGCCCGGTTGCTGTCCTTGAGGGACTCCTCTTAAACCTCACGGCTGTGTGCCGTTGTGGCGTGTAGCCTTGGAGGTTTTTGCTGAGGTTTTTTGGCCTCTGGGTAATTTCTCGCCTAGATGTTGTGAAAGTCATCTCGTATAGACGGGTGAGACCTGACGCCATGGTCTAGCCTCGTATGACATATTTATCCGTGAATCATATATTGGGCCTTTTTAGACCTCAAGTAAGTTTTACTTCTTTCTTCGTGGCTTCGCGAGCTCTAGCGGGGTATACCCCATGGCTTCATGAACACTAGGTCAATTACTTAATTGATTTGTTATGCCCTATGGCTTCATGAGCACTAGCGGGTATTTTTTGTATCCCGTGGCTTCATGAGCATCAGCAGGGTGTCTTGTACCTCTCGGCTTTATGAGCGCCAGTGGGGTACTTCGTATCTTTAGTAGGATTTTACTCAAAAAATACTAGCGTTTTGCTAGCTTGTTTAGACCCACCAACTTGGGGGTTATTTTATAGCAAGATTCGTATTCCCCTACGTGGGCGTTAAGATAAAAAAATATGGGGGAGGCATTAGGCCCTACGACCAGGGGGAGGTCGCCACACCGAGGGATTCCCTCGTGGTCGGTCACGAGGTATAGTGCCTCGCGGATAGCAATGTCTTGTGGTGCCACCGCAAGGTCTCTTGTTTGTGCCTTGCGGTAGCCGCGAGGCCTGTGCCTTGTGGTGGCCATTTGTGCCTGTGCCTCTTGGTGGTCACGAGGCGCCTTCTTCTGGGTCATTGACCCGAGGCTTATTGCCCTTTAATGGGGGCGACTTATGGCTTTTTTATAGGCCTTATGTACATATCCATGTACTTTATCTTACAGCCGCTTTTTGCTTATATGGCTATGAGCTAATCGGACATTGGCAACATTCTTCTTTTTGATTTAGCACATTTGTGAGCTACTCATTGGCCCTTCGTAGGCTTCGAGTAAGTCTTATTTTTCCTATCCCCTATGATTTGACTTGGTGGGTGGAGGATTTTGGCTGGTGGACTTAGCACCTTATAAGGTTACCTGCCCCCCGCCCCCCACTTTTTAGTATTTTTCAGTGAGAAACGCTTGGAGTAGTAAGAGAACTTCTGCTAATGATGGGCTAGCTTAAAGCTTGATTTCTCCCTATATTTATGCCTTTTAAGTAAGTGGCGTGGTTTGTGACACTAGTGGCCACGTTTTTATGTGGAGGTTTGGGTTGCCTCTCGTGTTTCTATTCTTAGTGTGATGTTGGTTGTCACTTATTTTTAACTATATAATCTCAGTCTAGAATCTTAGTGGGAGAAGGGATCTTTTGTGGAGCCTCGACCTCTCTTGGTATTGCTGGAAGGATTATCAGGTGCGTAATCCTCGTTCGAGTCTTTGTTAGATGGAGCGGTTTTTCATGGATTTTGATTATCTCTTTTCGCCTTTCACTTAGCTATCTTAGCGTGTCATTAGCGTGATTTCATGAATGCTAGGGGTGAGTGCCCAAGCGAGATTCAATGAATGGTAGGGGTGAGTGCTTCTTGGGCATTTTTGCATTTTTCATGCTCATAAACGGTTGGCCTTGGCTGGCCTTAAAACATTAGCTAGCCACTAGCTAGCCATCTGTTTATATCTCCTCATAAATGGTTAGCCTTGGCTGGCCCTAAAATATTAGCTAGCCACTAGCTAGCTGTCTGTTTATATCTCCTCATCTCCTCTCCTCCTTGCCCCCCTACTCCTTAATATGTGAAACATGTTTATGAGTAAGTTACAAAGGGATGTTTCTATGACACATGGGAGTTAATTTTTATCAGGTAAGCTTTCGAATACTGGGTGTTCTTTGCTTAGCGTATAGTGTGTCGATGATGGAGAGGGCACTAGGCCTTATTTGTTTTAGCCGACCCTCATGAATTTGAGGCTTATAACTTTGCAAATTTTCACTAAGGTGACTACTGTCTTAATTTTAGGAGGCCTGGATAGCCACTAGTGTTCATTATTTGGAGCATGAAGCGAACTATCACCCTAGACACACTGATAAGATGTGATTTATCGCCCTTATTTGTATGTGGTGAGTTTTCACCTTTGTTTGTATGGGGTGAGATAAGATGTGAGTTATCACCCTTATTTGTATGTGGTGACTTTTCACCTTAGCTTGTATAAGGTACGTTTTCACCTTTGATTGTATGAGGTGAGTTTTCACCTTAAGATTGTATGAGGTGAGTTTTCACCTTAGATTGTATAAGGTGAGTTCTCACCTTAGATTGTATGAGGTGAGTTTTTACCTTTGATTATATGAGGTGAGTTTTCACATTCGTTATATTGGTGTGATCTCAGTCCAGATTCCATGTCCGAAGGGGGGGATGTTTTTAGAACCTCATACCCTCTCGGTAATGCTGGAGGAATCACAAGGTGGGCTAGTTTAAACCCTTGTTATATTTGTTTGAGGTGAGTTATCACCTTTGTTATATTGGTATGATCACGGTCCAGATTCCATGTCGGAGGGGGGGTTGTTTTTAAAACCTCATACCCTCTCGGTAATGCAGGAGGGATCATAAGTTGGGTTAGTCTCGACTGAGCTCTCAAGGGTTTGGGGGACATTTATTGCTCCACCTATGTTAGCCTCGAAAAGGGGGCTTTGAGTTTTATGAAGTAGCTTCAGTCGAAAACAATGGTTCTGAGGAGTATTTTTTTTTCTTTTTTTTGTGGGGTGTTGTTAATTCACCCATCATTAATGTCATACTCTTTTGTATGACGAGAAATGCCTGTAATTTAAACAAGCCTAGCATATATAGCT
Organism: Buddleja alternifolia; assembly: GCA_019426215.1. Taxonomy (NCBI): domain Eukaryota; kingdom Viridiplantae; phylum Streptophyta; class Magnoliopsida; order Lamiales; family Scrophulariaceae; genus Buddleja; species Buddleja alternifolia. The sequence continues at coordinate 25,713,238 of CM033390.1, read as the reverse complement.
GCATAAAAGTTGATGTGCCTGAAGGCATTTAGCAATCATATGACAAAAACTTAAAACATCCAACAATTAATAAAAATGTGTGGGGGGTGCACTTAAGCACCTCAGAACTTAAGTATAGGTAGTCGGCGCTGATGGGCATCCCCATTCAACGCTTGACTTATGGCCAGATCAAAATTGTTCAATAGTAATGTAGGAAAAAAGATAATTTTTGTTACTTGTTACCTGATAAGGCCTCGTAAGGCTTGACATCTTGTCAAGCTTGGGGGATGTTTCCCATGGGGGTCATCTTGCTAGTGGTATCCAATACCGGCGTGCCCGTCACTTTGGAGTCTTGTCCCTCAGCAGCGGTTGCTGTATCTTTGAAATAGGCGTTGTCTTCTTGGGGTGGCATGTCGTGGCATGTGTCTTTTATCATAGACATCTGACTGCTGGAATTTTGACCAAGTACAGATTGAGTTGATCTTGCCCCCCAAGCAAGTTTTCTCTAATGAGATTAAGTTTATCACTATTTGTTCCCCCTTGTCGCTGTGATCCATGTCATGTTTCCTTTTAGGCTTCTTCAATGCGTTAGCATAACACTCTTTTGCTATCTTCACGTCACCAATGTTAGGATTATGCCCTCAGATGCCATAGAGGACAGTATGAATAGGGCATTTATCTTGTATTGAACTTAAATATTATTTATGATAAAAGGCATCTTTAAGTTTTCACTTAATTCTTATCTACATCTATAAGTTGTGTAAAACATTTTGTCCGTGTTTTCAGTGCGATCCCTCTACTTCCTATGGGATAGGAAGAATGACACTAGAGAGATCGACCTTGATTACTAAAACTAATTCGCAGGTAATATGAAGTCTTTAATGGGCAAATAAAGACTTCGAATACATGTACAATCTTAGCTCTGACATGGGAGTGCCAGTCAAACACCATTTGATGGTGGGAGCTTAAGACTGTAGGCACATCAGTGGAACTGATATACTCGAACACGACTCGCATCGGTTCTGTCACATGGGTTTTCACTCTGTGACTGTCAGTGATAGAACTGATTATGCGTAAAAGGTATATGTGAACCTTTGACCTGAAGTATCAGGCTGAAGATGCACTTGTGACGTCAAGTCTTTCACTAGAGTAGTAAGACCTAATTCACCCGTTGGTGGGGTTGACCTCGAAATGTGGACTTGATGGGCAAGTGGCAGTCTTAGTAGATAACTAATGTGGGATTTGTTCTCTCATAAGTGAATGAGAATGTACCCTATGTGATTATAGATAAATAGAGATCGAAATTTTTGGTCAAAGTAAAAGAGACGATTGTGCTAGGCACTTAATCGATCTTAATAATCTCGTATTATTATAATTTATACATATGGTCAAATCCAGTGACTTTGGCATAACCGTGACTCTCACTTGACCGGGGGACGTGAACAAAGGGTTTATACATATACGGTATTTACGATTGAAAGGTTGTGGAATGATCCATTTGTTAGAGTATATGCCCTCGAATGCCATAAAGAGGATAGATTTATAGGGCATAAACATTGTAACTAAACTATGGTTTTCTATTAATATAAAGCAGTTGATTGTTGTTTTCTTATAGGCATTTATAAGGTGTGAATAAATAATGTAAAGTCCTTGATGACAAGACGAACCATCTACCTCCTATGGGATAGGAGGAAAGGCACTAGAATGGTTTGACCCTTGACATCTAAAAGGGTTCGCAAGTCTAAGAAATATTGATTGGGCATCAATAGTGAATAAAGACTTGTATGATGTAAGTTTCGACAGAGAAAGTGCCAGTCGTACACTATGTAAATGGTAGTGGGAACTTATATCATAGACGTGTCAGTTGGACTAATATGTTCGAACACGGCTCGCATCAGTTCATCACATGGGTATTCACTCATTGACAGTCAATGATGAAACTGATAAGTAGTGATAGGTACGTGTGAACCTTTGACCTGAGAAATCGAGTTGTAGATGTACTTGTGACATCAAGTCTGTCATTAGAGTAGTTAGATTCAAATCACCTGTTGGTGGAATCGACCTCGAAGTGCGACTTGATGGGCAAATAGCATTGTTAACTGACTTGCAATATGGAATTTATTCTCTCATAAGTGAATGAGTAAAATATCCTATGTGATCATGAATAAGTGAGGATGAAAGTCTTTGGCCAAAGAATTTAAATACCTCGACTTATTATGAGCTTAGGCATATGGTCAAGTTATATGAGTTTGACTTTAAACCATGACTCTTACTTGACTGGGATATAAGAATAAAAGGTTTATACACGTACGATATTCACGGCTTAAAGGTTTGGAATGATCATATTCATTCGTTCTCAATTGAGTTACGGTGTGAGCCACGAGACTGGCTAGGTGTCACTCACACCCCTTTAGATTCCTCCCAATTGCCTTTTGAGACGAACCTAAAGAGTCGCGCTTAAAGGAAGTGCAAAAGGAAAAACATGGGAAAACAACTTGAGAGAAATTCACGGCATTGGATGCCGTAATTAATTAATTAATTATTGGATAATTTATTTAATTAATTAATTTAATGAGTTAATTAATTTCTTGGAGAAATTGAATTATAAATTAATTAGGAATTGAATTAATTGGATTATCAATTTATTTATTGGATAAATAAATTATCCGATTAATTAATTAGCAAGCAAGACAAAAACCCGAAGGCTTCCGAGCCCACTAAGGGGCGGCCAAATGGATGCCCAAATAGGGCTCTTGCATGCTAGTGTTATTGTTTCGTAATGATATAAATATATCATAAGGTGAAAAATAACATAAGTCAACTTACATAACTTTTTCTCCAAGAAAAAGTCTCCCACTTCTCTCTCTCTCTAGCCGTCTTTGACAAAGAAGAAAGGAGGAGTTTTTTGTTTTTGATTCCGGCGTGACGAATTAGAGACGTTGGCAAATTCGGCGTTAGAGAAAAAGATCACGTTCAGAAATCAACATACGCGAGAATGATGATTTTTCTATACACAATTAAACACGAGGATTAGAGACGATTCGGGCTTTGGGAATTAAATTTACTTTCAGCTGCGTTTTATTTGTAAATTCCCAACACCATTCATTCGTATTTCATTTGGGCTACGAAGTGGGCCATGTAACTGGCTAGGTGTTACCCACTTCCTTTGGTTTCCTCTCATTGCCAAATGAAACGAACCTAAAGAATTGATGAAGAAAATCGAAAAGGATTTTCTATTTTCTATTTTATTTTGGAGAGATTTTATTTATTGGATAAATTGAATAATTAATTAATTACTTATTGGATAAGATAATTATTTAAATGGATAAGATTAATTATTAATTAATTTCTTGGAGAAATATATTAATGAATTAATTAATTTATTTATTGGATATAATAAATTATTAATCGAATAAAGAATTAATTAAACAAAGCAAAAGAAAATTTTTTGGGCCCCATATGGACGCCCATTAAGGCTAGAGGAATGATCAATGTGGTCTCTTTTGTTTTGTCTTGGTCAATAAGTCATTGAGATATAAAAGGGTTCTCTTGACTTTAACTTAGACACACAAGATACAATTCATTGTAACTCTCCAAATAATAGAAGAAGAAAAATATCCTCCCCCTCTATACACACTAGCCGTCGCCCCTATAGAAAGAAGTGGAATTTTTTTTCATCATCAATTCGTGCGTGATTATTTAGAGACAACGTGCTTCGTTGTTTGGATTAATTTTCAAGAAGCTTCAAGAAATCAAGACTTGAAGAATACGAGGATTGAAGAATTCAAGAATTTCATCAATTTAAAGAGTTGAAGAAGAATTGGATTCTCCTACCACCTCGCTTCAACGGGTAAGTTGATTTATTCGTTCAATAATTTTAGATTCAATTATGCAATTAGAGAACACTTTGGGTTTTAATTAAAATTTTGAAATCCTTCCGCTGAGTTTATGAGTTTTTTCGCGAAACCCAACAGTGGTATTAGAGCCAATATCTGATTTGCATATTTGGTCTTGTTTACGTGATTTAAGATATGCATGTTATGCGTTTTTGAAGCATGATTTCTATGTTTTCTTAAATCTGCGTTTTTATGGTTTTTGCCTAGAATTTTTTATTTTTTAGTTATTGTAAATCTGGGAATATTTGTCAATATTGAAAAATCAAAAAACCCGAGGAAAAACGGGGCTCGAAAAGCCCCGAGAAAACTGCACGCAGCAGCTGCGCGCAGCTCGCCGTGTGGCCTGGCCACCCAACCGCGGCCCGTCGGGCCATGATTTTGGAGTCTTCCTTTTTGAAAGCTTTAGTGTCACAGAAAGTATTTTAGTTTCTTAACGTTTGATTGTGTTTTACTTAATCAATTTAAGCAATGATATGATAATAAGAGAATTGACTGTAAAGTAAATAGCACAATAATTGTAAGGTTCGTTGGGTGGTGTAATCCCAACTACGTCCTTCTTCTCCTTGAACACTCGGAGGCAATCCACTAAGATGGTTCTCAAAGAATCACATAGAAACTTCTACAAATTAGGGAGAGATGGATGTTGATGACTTGAGCTCCTTGATCACACAGATTTCTGCTCCAAATCACTTCTATCCCCTTGCTTCTTTCACCCAAAAATAATGTAAGTATCCAACTTCGACTTCACACAGATCGTGAGGCTTGGATGAGGTTTTTCTAAACGATTTGTTTGATTTTGATAAAGTTTAAACAATTGGAATATCTCAATAGTAGTGTAGTTTTCTCCGAAAAGAATGTTTGAGATATTTGATTGACTGTCTCAGGAATTGAAGAAAAGTAAGGAGAATGTTTGTTTGAATATTCTGGCTTTTCTGAGATTTTAAGGAATGAGACTTCAATGCAACAGCAATTTGGCTTGGAGTGGATCGTTATTTTTGGCTTGTTGTTGAAGTCCTATTTATAGACATTCTTGAAAAAAGTGTTCGTTTGACACATGCACAGGCGCGTGTCTCGCACTTCCGCTAGTGAACCACTTTGGTCCTTTTTCCTGAAAATCTGCTGCTCAAAAGTTGGTACTGCAGTTTGTGAATAGTTGACAGTCCAATAGGGTGGCTTCTCCGTACGTCTGAAAGTGCTTATCACATTTAATGCTCTTATCAGCATTTAATGCATTTGAATTAAATGCCCATTGGCACTTAATGCACTGAAAATATTTGCATTAAACTCCTTCTGGACTAGGAAATAAATTCAGGTGAAATCCATCATTGATAGACGCTTATCCATCCTTGAATTACTTCTGTCCTATAAGGTGACGCTTGATATAGCTGGTTATTTAGACGCTTGGAAACTTCATCTTCATTCAGACTTTAGGCGCTTGAGTCTTCAAACTTTACCACTGATAAGCTCACTCAGAATTCATCAGACGCTCAGCCTAAGACTACTTAGCCTAACAATCTAGAATAAAAAAAAACGAAGCCTATAAAGCCTATTACAAATCTAACGCTTCAAAGCTTATACATGATTTATACTAAAATCAAACTTACATATTTTGGGGTCTAACATAAATTCCTAATTGTCATCATCAAAACATCTAACATTAAATTCCTAACAAGTTCCTCCTTTTTGATGATGGCAATACTTACTCTTTTATAGTTCAAGAGTTAGACAGCCAAAATGAAAGTTAGCTTTGGTTAGCAAAAGTTAGTTGAGGTTAGTTAAGCTTCAATGAGTTGTTTCAGCTGAAAAATGCATTTTATATATGTCAATGATTACAAGCATTTTACAACTAAACAAAAGTTACATAAGAGACAAGAATATAGATAGTGCAAATCAAGAAGACTTAACGACTTAGTCTAACTATGTATCGCTTGGGCATTTCAGCTCGAATAGCATCAGTTAGGCTATCTTCCAAAGTCATCATCGCTTCATGATCTTTGTCGATTATGAGCTTATTTTCTTCCTTTTATCTCTTCTTGAAAGCGACAAAGTGTCTGTCCCATTCAGTCGGGTCAATACCCATATACCTTAAGCAAATTCTGAAAGTTTGGTTGAAGTCAGTCATCTGCTTCTCTTCAGCTAAGACTCTTGGATCTGTAGGTTCTGGAATAGATGCTCTTTGAAGAGGAATATCAAATTGTTCAAGCTGTGCTCTAGAAGGTATTGGTAGATTTGGATATAGTGCTAGTGGAGGTTCTCTTAGCGTTCTACTAGGCGCTCCAGCAGAATCACTTACTCCATAAGCAATTATCCAAGATAGGAGTCTTGACGCAGAAAGAGTAGATAATTGCTGATGCTTCGGCGGCGGAGGAGGTTCTTAAGCTCTTGAACCATACGCTCTTCTCTTCTCTCCTTTTCTCTTCTCTTCCCCCTTATTGCCATCATCAACCTTCAAAAAATGTTCTGTGAGTAGACTAACTTGAGAGGCAATCTGAGACATTGAAGCTGTAATATCATTAAAACACTTGTCGAAGTGTTCGTACATTGCGAGAAGCTCAGCATTGGTAGCATCATTCATATCTTGAAATTCTCTACGACACTCATCAACAGTCGCTTGAGCAGAATCTTTCATATGACCTATTTGAATGTTCATGGTTTGAGATTCAATCTTTGCCAGATCGGTCTTAATCCAGTGGAGGGATTCTTCATTCTGAGGAGCTCGATTTGGTGGTCCCAAGTGGCATACGAAAGGGTCTAGAAGGGGGGGGGGTGGGGTTGAATAGACCCTGAAGTCTTTTTCGACTTCAAGATTTTTTGTATCACTTTAAAGGTTTGAACGCTTTGGATAACTGAGCGCTTGGGTCAGACGCTTCAGAAAAGTTAACTTAGACTTAGTGATTTTTGCAGTTTACCAAAGTAGGGCAACGCTTAGATCGCTTAACCAGGGTTAGCACAGCGGAAATGAGTTTTAGCGTTCTTTTAGTTAATTTAATCGCTTTGCACTTTAACTTGTCTCTTTCAAAGATAAATGATGTAATAATAATAGGACAAATAAGACAAATAAGACAAACAAGGTAAATAACACAAGATATGTAAGGTTCACTGGGTGGTGTAATCCCAACCACGTCCTTTTTCTCCTTTTTCACTTGGAGGAATTTACTAGAATGATTTTCGAAAAATCATACAGAATCTTCTACACAATAGTAAAAGGGTGAAAAGGATCTTGGGCTCCTTGATCACACAGACTTCAGCACCAATGAAGATCGTCTTCTTCAAGCTTCTCTCACTCAGAAATACTGCCTGAAAGGATTCAACAACTTTTCTCACTCAGATGAAAGGTTGAGGTTTGTCACTAGGGTTTTGTTTGTTTTTGAAAAGATCAAACAACTTGGAATATCTCAGTTGGAATTTGAATTTCTTCTTTGGAAGATGTTTGAGATATTTGTGACTGTCTGGAATGTAGATAAAAAGCTTAAAAGATTTGGCTATAGAGTTTCTAAGCTTTTTCTCAGCAAGTTTTTCTTGTGTCTGTACGTAATTGTCTCTTGTAAAAATTGTATCTCTGTATGTGTTTTTAGGGTTTGCTGGGGTAAGGTATTTATAGGCAATTTCTTGGGATCTGTCCGTTGGACACATGTAGGAGCGTGCCTCTCACGGGGCGCGTGAGTATACCTTTTCTCTGACATTCCTGAAAGTTCGCTGAAGCCGATTGGACGGGAGCCGCTAAAATTCTAAATTTTCTGACAATCTGGTCAAAAGGTGGCTTGTCCACAAGTCACATTAGCTTATCACAATTAATGCTCTTATCAGGCATTTAATGCATTTTGAATTTAATTCCCGTTGGAAATAAATGCCCGTTGAATGATTGCATTTAAGTCCTTCCTGACTTGAGGATTTATTTCAGGTGAATCTGACATAAGTCGCTTGAGGGGTTTCGAGCGCTTGATCCATAAACCTTGAAATGAGATCTTTTAGCGTTTGACAGACGCTAAGAAGAAAATCTTTATCTCCGGTTGACTTCAGACGCTGGTCTTCAACTTCTTCTCTAATAGACTCACCTAGAATTCTACTAGCGATTCAGTCATTAAGACTTGGTCTAAATTCTACAAAGATAAAAATTACAAGCCTATAATATATTACAACTTTCAAATGCTTATACATCATTCTATGAAAAACGGAAACTTACATTGTATTTTTGGTCTAATATTAAATCCTATCTTGTCATCATCAAAACATCTAACATGAAATTTCCTAACAATTTCCCCCTTTTTGATGATGTCAAGACTCTTATAACTCTTTTATACTTTAAGAGTTACTTAAAAGAAAAGGCCCAAAGGAATATAAGTTAGCATTTGAAAAGTTAGTAAAATTAGCAAAAGTTAGATTAGCTTCAACAAGATGTTTCAGCGTTAAAACATTCATTCATTGAAAGAATTTAAAGCATACATGTTTTACACTGAAGGAAAACCATAAATAAAAAGATAAAACAAAAGAGGATAAAACATAAAAGGAAACCAATCACTTTTTCTGTCGATTCGCTCTTTCTTCGCCTTGTAGAACTTCTAACTCTAGTTCCAACAAGAGACGATCAATATCGATCATTGTCGTATGTTGAACTTCATCATAATCATGTCTACGAAGTCTGGCGCTTTCATTTAGTTCTAACAACCTTTCCGTCCAGTCCCTTGGTGGAATACCAAGTTCACGAATTAAGTCATGATAGATATCTCTTTGTCGATCATTTGACGGTCTCCAATTGATAGGTCGTTGTAGCGGTCCGGCATAGGAAGGAAATCCCATACTTTCTAAGAACTCGGGGTCCAAATTGAAAGCGCGTACTTTCCGAGATAATACCTTGGCTTTCTTTTCTTGGATAGCATTTTCTTAATGCTTACTAATTCTTCGAACAATGAACACCACTGTTTATTATCTTTCTTGGAAATCGCTTTGGACTTTTCTTTATCTTCCCCCTTCTTGACATTATCATGGGAGTTTTTAAGTTCAGCGACATCTCGGCGCAAGAGTCTAACTTCTTCGATGAGAAGAGCAACACTCTGAGCGGCGGCATCGGATGAAGCGTGTCTTTCAGTATCGGCCAGGGCGCTCTAAACTAAGTGACGGTTGAATTCAGATGAGAGCTCAGCGATAAGAGGTGATATGCTTTGCATGATAGCAATAGTGCTTTTATTTGCAGCATTGCCAATATCACGACTTTGCGTATTCGACACTATGCGGACATGTCTATCAGCAGCCTCAAAGATCTTGGAGCAGGAACCCTCAATGTTGGTAAGCGAGTTCCGGACTGCTTGTCTGAAGTCTCTGGCTTCTGAATCGCTCTTAGAATCTGAATCGGAAGAAAGACGCTCTGGGGACGAGAGAAGTCCGGAAGATTTGGAAACTGCAGCCTTACCTTTGGATTTATCTCTGATAAAAGGTTCTTCAGGTTCTTGAGCAATTTCAGCGTGCACTTCTTCAATTGCTCGATCCATGATAGGATCTGCAATCACTGGGGGCTCAACCACTGGGGCGCTTGAGGGATCTGGAAGTTGAGCGTCATCCTCAGTAGGAGCACTTTCTTTTTCTATAATTTCGATGGAGGGAGAAGGTTCTCTAATACCAATGACCCAGAGGGGGCCAAGGGCTTCCATCACATGCCTTGGACTGATCAGGCAAGATTGCGGGATGAAGAATATAGTGTACTTAGTGCAAGTTGCACACCTTCCGGTAAAGCAATCCCTAAAGTTTAACTGTTGAAGAAGTCCAAAATCAAAGGCATGAGCGCTTGAACTGCTTCTTGGTCCACTGGCCGAATTAGCGAGATTATCTTGGCCAATTGAATATTTGATTCACTAAAGAGCATGGAGTGAAGAGTATAGCCTCGAAAACTGTAACACCCGAAAAAGTGATTGAAACTGATGTCCAGCGCTTGGGCATTTTCAAACACTGCTCTCATTGCTCTGTGGAACTCAGCGAACTCAGCATGTTCATTTGAAACATCCACACGAATCTGACTCTGACCTGGAAGAAGAGGTTGTTTACTTGATGAAGCGTCTTCATTTAGGTCAGGAAAAACTCGTTGAACAAACCCGACACGAGGATGCAAAACGTGGCGTCCACCTTGGATGTATAAGGCAAGTTGCTGGCGAATGTAGCTTTCGATTGGTTGTCTATATCGTGGCAAAGCGCTAACATTCCCTGCAATAATCTGACGCTGTTGAAGCAAGAAGGTTGCATAACCTCGGCGTCTGGACTCTATTCCAAAATTGAACAAAAATGGATATCTGATCAGTTCTTCAATGGTGTAGAAGTGAAGAACAAATTATTTAGCCCACCTGGCTGTATTCATCATCCAACGTTTTCCAAGTTTGTCCGCTTTCTTTTGTTCTTTGGTAGAAGCAAGGAACTTCTCAAAACGTTCCGTCTCTTCATCATAATCATCAGCCCATAATCAGGCTAGATATTCATGAGTCTCATCTTCTATCCACGAGTTGACCGGATTTGGGCACTCGGCAACAAGCGGTCCTTTACCTTTCCATAACTTAAGTGGATTAGGAGAGAGAGCGTTCTGGGGAGACTTGACAACGGAGGGGAGGGCTGAATAGCCTATCTTGTTGAGATCTTCTTCATCTGGATCTTTGTTCCAATCACCCATGTGGGGGTTCTTGAAAACAATCTTGTTTTGGCGCTGAGGATAAAAGGACTCGTCCGAGCGACCATTTGAATTGAAACGCTGAAGATCAAAGTCAGCTCTGTTGAAAACTGGACGATGAATATACTCAAAGCGTGATTGAAGACGCTCCAAGTTATATAGTCCTAGATCGGCAATACGCTCGAAGATTTCAAACTTGAGAGAGTTGGACAAATCGGGCCGATGGAGAGTTGTTTGAAATTGTATTTCCAACTCGGCAAGCGTTTGAGTGTCTCGTTCTCTGGCGGCATAATAAAATTCAACTTTTGGAGTGTGTCCGCGTGGGAAGAAATCGATGACACGAGGAGGAGGTCCCGTTGGCGTAGGAATAATGGAAATCGCTTCTGTTGGGATGGGGGCCACTTCTATCGACCGCTCAGCGTTTAAAGTCGCTTCACTGGCTGATGATGTTTCAGCGTCAGGAAGGGCTTGAGATGCTTCCTTAGCGATATCCACAACAGTTGCCATATCCACATCCACTTCAACTGGAATCTCGGATGAAAGAGGGGCATCAGCGATTGGTGCCTCTGGAGGTACATCTTGAGCTGATACATGTAAGCGATTGAGAAAAGCAAGCAAAATTTCCACTAAGTAGAAAGATAGAAAAGACTAAATCGCTTACCCTGAGGAATATCGTCGACTATTTCAGTCGCTTGATCTGTTTCTGGGACAGGTTCCTCAGGCTCTGGAACAACTTCTTCTGGATCTAAGTCGAGAAAAGAAGTTATAGGATCAGCACGAATGGGAATATCTAATTCTTCAAGGGTGTTGAGAACATATTGAATATCTGCTTGACATTGTGCTGAAAGAGTTTTTATCCTAGCGTTAGAGACTTAGAAACTAACGAGGAAATGATATACTAATTTGCTTAGCAAATACTTACCTTGAAAACTAGAAGGCCTCTCAGATTGAGTAGCGGCTTGAGGATCTGAGCTTATTTCTGGAACAACGTCAGAAGGAAAAACGCTCACTGACTCTCTAAGCGCTGGTTTCGTTGAAGCGCTAGAGGAGGCTGCGGGAGTAGAAAGAGGAGTACGTCTTCGTGCAAGCGGTACTTCTTCTTCTACGAATTCCCCTTCCTCAGGAACGAAAAAGATAAACGCTGGAGAAGGCGATGGAGATTTAGGAGAAGAAGAAGGGATCTTCTTCTTCTTTTTGGGCTCCGGCTTCTTCTTCTTGGGTTCAGGCTTCTGTTTCTTTGCTGGCTTGGATGGCTCAGCGACTTTGAGAGCTATCTTTCTCTTAGGTCACTTGACCACCACTTCTTCTTCGGATGATGATGAAGAGGAAGACGCTTGATCTTCATCATCACTACGAACAACTCCTAAGGCACGAAGTCGCTCATGCTCTTCTTTTGGAACAGCTGCACCACCTATCTTCCTTGGCTTTTGCAGCTCACGGATCATTTTCTTTCCGTAGAATTTTGTCGTTGGAATCTTCTTGCCAGAAGAGTTTGTATAACCGCAAGCGCTAAGAATACGACTTAGCACAATCCCATAAGGGTTGGGATTTACCGACTTGGCCATCGCTGCCTTGAAGCGATTAAAAACGTAGAGAGACCAATCTATCTTCAATTTGGTCAGAATGGAGGTTTGTAACCTTATCGAATGTCCCTTTCCTGCATTCGATAATCTTGGAGCATATATCTGCGAGAATAACATATTCTCCCTTCATGTCGTTCTTCTTGAAGTTCGACTCGTATGCAGTAACAACATCTTCTTTCTTGACCAATTCCCAGACTTTTGTAGCATCTCCGAGATTGACGTGTTCCACCTCAGAGCCATCATTGGGTAGAACCAATAATGAAGAAATCAAGGAACGGGTAAGAACAAAAGTCTCTTTAGCAAAGGGGAAGACGCAGGATATGGAATTGCCGTCTTCAGAAATCTGGGCATTGTGGAAAAAATGGAGAGATTCATCTTCAAAGTAGTTGAAAATAGTAGTGATCATATCTCTCAAACCAGATTCTTGAACGAGTGGAAGAATCGTTCGAAGAGGAAAGTTCTTGTTTTCAAACAGATAGTCCCAGTTAACAAAAAATCCGGCGTTAACAGTGACTGGTTTTTCAGCATGGGAAGTTTTTCCGGTAGCAGACTTGGATGTTTTGGAAGATTTTGCAACTTTGGGTGCCATTGCTGAAAGTTTGAAAGCTTTTTTAGAGAAAGAAATATTTGCCTTGAGAAAGATGAAGATTTTTACAGTAGAGAGAATTTGTGAGAGTGATAAAATCTGACTGTAAAGACCTTGACGGGTTTAAATAGAGGCAAAAATTAACTTTTTAATGGCTACGATGTTGACACGTGGTCAGTCAAAGAGTTTGAATTTTGAAAGGAGTCAAATCTGATACGTTTTAGGAAAATGCGGATGCAAAAAGTGTTGTAAAATAGTTTATCAGTTACCAAAAAATGCAAAATTTTGGGATCTGCAGTTACCAAATTAATTGAAAGACGTTTGAAAGGATTTGAAATTTTCAACGTGAAATACACGCGCCTGATAGTACACTGACATGTAATCAGACTCGTGCAGACCTAAACTGTCTCGATTTTAGATAAATGTCAATAACCGTCAGTTTGATTTGATAGACACGTGTGGGTAGTTATCAAATCTAATCTTTTATACTTATCCACACACGATCCTTTTATCGATGAAAACTATGCATGATTTTAAAATAATTTTCTTAGCGTTATCGTGGGAATTTCTTTGACGCTTAAGACTTTTGGAGAACAAAATTTAATTTTGTAAAGTTTGTGATAAAGTCAATCACTTGAATTTAGAAATGACAATTTTATTTAGAGATTGACTTCGTCATGCATAAAGATAAGCGCTAGTGATAATGCATGTAATTTTAAATCATTTTTGATCACAGTCGCTTATAACTTGTTATAAGTACAATTTTAAAGTTCCTCCTAAAATTGATGACTTATTTCAGATTTTTTGAAAACGCTTTAGACATAAACATAAGGTGGATTCCCCCTAAATTATATGCCTATTTAAATATGATGCTTTATGATTTAAGCGTTTAAATCAATCATACCTAATTCACTTCTCAAAGTGAGAAAGCATTGTTCATTGAGCGCTTTGGTGAAGATATCTGCCAATTGTTTGTCAGTTCCAATGAAGTGCATGGAGATATCTTTCTTTTGAACATGGTCACGCAAGAAATGGTATCTAATGTCAATGTGTTTAGTTCTAGAATGAAGGACAGGATTTTGGGTCATAGCTAAAGCGCTTTGGTTGTCACAATGGATTGGGGTAGGACCTAGGATAATTCCATAGTCTCTAAGTTGTTGCCTTATCCAAAGAATTTGCGCACAACAGCTCCCAGCGGCTACATATTCTGCCTCAGCGGTAGAAGTCGCTATGGATTGTTGTTTCTTACTATGCCACGAAACTAGTCTATCACCTAGAAATTGACATGTACCACTAGTACTTTTCCTATCTATTTTGCATCCTACAAAATCTGCGTTTGAATAACCAATTAGTTCAAAAGGAGAGTCCCGTGGATACCATAAGCCCACATTTTGTGTGACTTTTAGGTATTTAAGGATTCTCTTGGCAGCATTTAAGTGTGATTCTCTAGGATCAGCTTGAAATTGTGCACACATGCATACCGAAAACATAATATCCGGTCTACTAGCGGTAAGATAAAGAAGTGATCCAATGATACCTCTATAGTTAGTGATATCAATTTTCTTCCCACTTTCATCTTTATCTAACTTAAGCGTTTGGCTCATTGGAATTTTTGAAGATGATGCATTTTCCATACCAAATTTCTTAATCATATCTTTTGTATATTTAACTTAGTTTATAAATATTCCATTAGGGAGTTGTTTAACTTGTAATCCTAAGAAGAAAGTTAATTCACCCATCATGCTCATTTCAAATTGATCTTGCATCATTTTCGAAAATTTCTCACACAATCGCTTATTTGTAGAACCAATTATAATATCATCAACATAAATTTGGACTAAGAGAATATCTTCATTATGGGTAATTTTAAATAACGTTGTGTCAACGCTGCCTTTTGAAAAGCTTTTACCTATAAGGAAGATAGAGAGAGTGTCATACCATGCTCTTGGTGCTTGTTTAAGGCCATAGAGTGCCTTATCCAGCTTATAGACCATACTTTTTCCATGGTTGTTGATGAATCCTAGAGGTTGCTCCACATTTGACTTCTTCTTGGAGTTTACCATTCAAGAAAGCACTCTTCACGTCCATTTGGTACACTATGAATTTGTTGAATGCGGCAAACGCTAGGAACATACGAATCGCTTCAAGACGGGCTATTGGGGCGTGTGTCTCATCAAAATCAATTCCCTCTTCTTGACAATAACCCTGAGCGACTAGTCTGCTTTTGTTTCTTATAACAATGCCATCTTCGTCCATCTTGTTCCTAAAAACTCATCTAGTCCCAATAACTCCTTGATGAGTTGGCCTTGGTACTAGCGTCCAAACCTTGCTTCTCTCAAATTGGTTAAGCTCTTCTTGCATTGCTTCAACCCAACTTGAATCACTAAGCGCTTCATCCACTTTCTTTGGTTCCATTTGAGATAAGAAACTTGCGAACATGGCCTCATTAATTGTAGCTGACCTAGTTCTAACAGGTGCTTCCATATCTCCAATTACTAGCTCTGGTGGATGATCTCTAAGCCATTTACGGTCTGGTTGGAAAGGGTTGAGAGACTCTTGGTCATCAATCGCTTGATCCCTATTTGTCTCTGGCGCAGTCGCTTCATCATTCATAGTTCCAGTTTGCTCTTGATGATTATTCTCTTCATGATCATCAGCGATTCTTACTTTACCATCATTTGTAACCTCACGAGTAACCTTAGGAATAGGCACAAAGATCTCATCATCAGCGTCATCATCACTATCATCATTAAGGTTAATTTGTGACGCTTGTTGGGCAAGATCTTCAATTCCTACATCATCAGAATTAACCTTACTCGGTTCTTGGTTAGCATCATCAAACACAACATGAATGGATTCTTCAACTTTCGATTTGATCTTATTTAGGATGCGAAAACTCTTTCCATTCTTGGCATAGCCTAGAAAGATTCCCTCATCCGATTTAGGATCAAAAGTCTTTAGGCTGTGGGATCCATTATTGTGAATGAAACATTTTAAACCAAATACATGAAAATATGAGACGTTAGGCTTATGTCCCTTCCACAAATCATATGGAGTCTTCTCATGTTGCTTGTTGATCATACACCGGTTCTGAGTGTAGCAAGCTGTGTTGATAGCTTCGGCCCAAAACCTTTGAGGCAACTTAAACTCTGCAAGCATTGTCTTAGCGGCTTCTTTAAGCGTTCTGTTCCGTCGCTTAGCAACTCCATTTTGTTGAGGTGTTCTAGGAGCAGAATACTCATGAAGTATTCCAAAATCTGTACAAAACTTCTCAACAAATTGGTTAGTAAATTCAGTTCCTCGCTTCTAATTCTCGTCACTTTTAGATCTTTTGAATTTTGCAATTGACGGATTAGCGCTGTGAGCTTGACACTAGTTTCATCTTTGGTCGCTAGAAATTCTACCCATATATAGCGAGAGAAATCATCAACTATTACTAGCGAGTATTTTTTACCACTAACACTCATGATTTGAATGGGACCAAACAAATCTAAATGCAATAGTTCAAGAATTCTAGAAGTAGATAGACATGGTTTCTTCTTAAAAGATGATTTAACTTGTTTACCCATTTGACATGCATCACATAAGCGATTCTTTTGAAAGGAACCCTTAGGTAATCCCTCTACAAGATTTAGCGATATTAACTGAGAGATTGCCTTAAAGTTGAGGTGATTCATTTTTCTATGCCATAACCAACCCAATTCATTTTGACTTTTAGCAATAAAGCATGTGGGGTTGTTATCAAGTGTAGAATCCCAATCCACTAAATACACATTATTTGTTCTTTTTCCTCTTAATTTAGTAGACTTAGTCTTAGCGTCGTTGACATAGCAGAAGTCGCTTGAAAAATTGACATCAAAGCCTTTATCACAAAATTGACTAATGCTCAACAAATTATGCTTAAGACCCTCAACATAATATACATCACTGATCATGATGTTCCCCCTATGCATGATACCTATACCTTTGGATTTATCACCGAATATAACTTGAGGACCGTTGGTTGTACGATAGTTGATCAAGAGATCCTTTGAGCCAGTCATGTGCCTTGACGACCCACTATCGATGTACCAAACTGAAGTATCGGTGTTGGCTCTAGGTACCTGCATTTAAAGGGCAGTTCTAATTCTTCTTAGGTACCCATGTTGTTTTGGGTCCTTCAACGTTTGTAGCTTTGGTTTGAATTAAAACTTTCGGAACCCATATTTGCCTTGTCTTCATTACGGGAAGATTGGCCTTTTTGGGTTTTGGTTTGTGTTGTGTGTGCTTTTTGGGTGTATAGTAATATCCTTGATTATAATAATAATCATAATCGTAATTATAGTCATAATCATAATTATCATAGTATCGATAATATGATCTTGACTGTCTTGGATATTGACGCTGGTAAATCCTTGGCGCTGGCTTGGGTTGCACTTTTGGTGCTGAACGCTTAGCGCTTGATTCACAGTGTTCAGGCTTACCTTTAGCCTTTTGAGCGTTTGGATGAACCCCTTTTTGTGAATCATTTGTTTTAGCCTTACCCTTGCCTGAGTCAGCTTTGGCTTTCTCATTGGGCCTCGTACCGTTGTCGCTAGGTTCATTTAGCATTTGACTTTGTGAACCTTTCTCAACAAAGAGAACACCCTTTTCTTTGTTGTTTGCCGTAACATTAGATTTATTTGGTTGTTTACCGAATTTATTGTATCCTAACCCGGTCTTTTCACCATATAATCTAATTACCTCAATCACATTATCCAACTTTCTAGAAGCTTTTGATAATGATGAGATGAGTTGTTCTGATTTGGCAAGTCTAGCGATCAAATCAGCTTCTCTCTTGACTATTATATCGAGATCGCTTTTCAATTGAATAATCTCACTCTCAAGTGATTGGTTCTTCTCAATGCATTGTTGTTGAACTTTCAACTCTGCTTTGAGCGTTACTTTATCTCTTGTGAGTGATGAGATAATAGCGAGATCATTTTGATATATTTTGGCGGCCTCTTTACAATCTTTATAATATTCATTAACTTTGTCAAGTAATTCATCATAAGAAAGAGGATGAGATAATTCATTGGTTACCTCTGGTAGCGATTTGTCAGACGCTTCATCTTCTCTTGCCATGAGACAGATCAACGCTGAGTCGCTTGTAGGCTCATCATCACTACTTTCATCTGATGATTCCAAGTCCTCTTCAGGTGCGGGAAATGGTTCAGATTCCGCTAGCAAACCTTGTTGGCAAAGGTTGCTCCTGATTTGGTTTCTATCCACATAATCTTGCCTTGTGGGCTTAGACACATTTGGATAAGGGCAATTTACCTGGTAGTGTCCTGGTTTCTTGCAATTATAACACAAGTTAGTTTTCATTTTTTGTTCAGTGGATAATCGCTTTGATCCAACTGGTGCTAAGAGATTCTGTGTAGGCGATGGAGGCGCTTGATATGGAACTGGTGCAACTGGTTGAGGTGCTGAGTATACTAGCGCTTGATACTGAGGCGCTGGTGCTGGGGGAGGAGTTTGAAATGAAGTTTGTCCAATAGGATTTCTCTTTTCATATCTTAGAAATTTCTTGAATTTCTTGACTAATAAGGCCATTTCCTTTTCTTCATTTGATTCCACTGGTTTGACCTCAGTAACCGCTTTACCCTTATTTTTGGTGGTAGCGATTAAAGCTCCTGATTCAGTCGCTGAAGTTGTTGTGTCGCTGACTTCACCTAACTCGAATTCGAATGCCTTTAACTCTGAAAACACATGTTCTGGAGTAAGAGTCTCCAAAGTTTGTGATTCTCTCATAGCAACTGTCTTGATCAAGTATTTACTTGGAAGACTTCTGAAAATCTTATTGACCATTTCCTTGTTGGTCAATTCTTTATCTAATGACGCTAACTCGGTAATGAGCAAGGTGAATCTTGCGTCCAATTGTTCTAGCGTCTCACTGGGCTGCATTTTGAAATGCTCGAATCTTTGCATGGCTATGGAGAGCTTGTTCTCCTTCATTTGTGTTGAACCTTCGCGCACAATGGCCAGCTTATCCCATATTTCTTTGGAGGTTTACATTGCTTGATCTTGTTGAATAATGCGTCGTTATCTCCTAGCGCTGAGTAAAGTGCACTTCGTCCAACATTATCCAGATTAGCTCTTTTTCTATCCTCTGACGTCCATTCTATCTTAGGTTTCTCGACATAACCATCTGGAGTAGCCTCGGTTGCTCCAGGGGCTCGAGTTACAACTTTCATAATCTGAATGGGGCCATCTGTAATCACATTACACATTTCATTATCGCACGAACATAAATATGCGAATGCTCTAAGTTTCCAAAAATCATAGTTTGATTCTACCAACTTAGGCATTTTGTTAAAAGCCATAATGAGATGTTTTAAAGAGAGATTTTAAAAGCGATTAATTTTAAAAAAGGATCTGAACAAGCAGTTACGCTCGGAAACACTTAGGTTTCTAATTCAACCGCTCTGATACCACTTGGTGGTCCCAAGTGGCATACGAAAGGGTTTAGAAGGGGGGAGGGGGGGGGGGTTGAATAGACCCTGAAGTCTTTTTCGACTTCAAAAAATTTCGTATCACTTTAAAGGTTGGAACGCTTTGGATAACTGAGCGCTTGGGTCAGACGCTTCAGAAAAGTTAACTTAGACTTAGTGATTTTAGCAGTTTACCAAAGTAGGGCAACACTTAGATCGCTTAATCAAGGTTAGCACAGCGGAAATGAGTTTTAGCGTTCTTTTAATTAATTTAATCGCTTTGCACCTTAACTTGTCTCTTTCAAAGATAAATGATGTAATAATATTAATAATAAGACAAATAAGGTAAATAACACAAGATATATAAGGTTCACTGGGTGGTGTAATCCCAGCAACGTCCTTCTTCTCCTTTTTCACTTGGAGGAATTTACTAGAATGATTTTCAAAGAATCACACAGAATCTTCTACACAATAGTAAAAGGGTGAAAATGATCTTGGGTTCCTTGATCACACAGACTTCAGCACCAATGAAGATCGTCTTCTTCAAGCTTCTCTCACTCAAAATACTGCCTGAAAGGGTTCAAAAACTTTTCTCACTCAGATGAAAGGTTGAGGTTTGTCACTAGGGTTTTGTTTGTTTTTGAAAAGATCAAACAACTTGGAATATCTCAGTTGGAATTTGAATTTCTTCTTTGGAAGATGTTTCAGATATTTGTGACTGTCTGGAATGTAGATAAAAAGCTTGAAAGATTTGGCTATGGAGTTTCTAAGCTTTTTCTTAGCAAGTTTTTCTTGTGTCTGTACGTAATTATCTCTTATAAAAATTGTATCTCTGTATGTGTTTTTAGGGTTTGCTGGGGTAAGGTATTTATAGGCAATTTCTTGGGATATGTCCGTTGGACACATGTAGGAGTGTGCCTCTCACGGGGCGCGTGAGTATACCTTTTCTCTGACATTCCTGAAAGTTCGCTGAAGCCGATTGGACGGGAGCAGCTGAAATTCTGAATTTTCTGATAGCCTGGTCAAAAGGTGGCTTGTCCACAAGTCACATTAGCTTATCACAATTAATGCTCTTATCAGGCATTTAATGCATTTTGAATTTAATTCCCGTTGGAAATAAATGTCCGTTGAATGATTGCATTTAAGTCTTTCATGACTTGAGGATTTATTTCAGGTGAATCTGACATAAGTCACTTGAGGGGTTTCGAGCGCTTGATCCATAAACCCTGAAATGAGATCTTTTAGCGTTTGACAGACGCTAAGAAGAAAATCTTTATCTCCAGTTGACTTCAGACGCTGGTCTTCAACTTCTTCTCTAATAGACTCACCTAGAATTCTACTAGCGATTCAGTCATTAAGATTTGGTCTAATTCTACAAAGATAAAAATTACAAGCCTATAATAAATAACAACTTTCAAACGCTTATACATCATTCTATGAAAAATGGAAACTTACATTGTATTTTTGGGGTCTAACATTAAATCCTATCTTGTCATCATCAAAACATCTAACATGAAATTTCCTAACATTATTGCTCATCTCCTCTAAGACAGATTTCAGTAAAGGTCCAAACGCTTGACCCACATCCGATGGAACCACTTGAGGAGCAGGTCGCTTGAATCTGAATATATGCTTGAGTGAGTCAAGAGGAGCTTGATATGCCGGATCAAAAATTATACCTCGTACATCAGTTTGAAGATCCTCAGCAGTATCTGCAGCAACAGAATCAACGAGTTCAGAAGTGTCAGGAATATCTTTTGGTGGAGACGCTTGAATGGGTTCTTCAGCAGACGCTCGAATACTTGCAACTTCTGAAGTGGACACTGGTACGGATTCTTCAACCAACTTAGCAGGCACTTCCTGAATCACTGACTCCGCTTGACGAAAGTCATCAAATTGGAAGTTCCAAGAGACGAGAATAGCATAGGAATCTAAAGCAGCTTCCAGAAGTTCAGTCAGCCTGGAATGAGAGATGCAGGTCCCTTGAATGAATGTGCGAAGGGGACTATCTATGGCCCTGATGTACATTGGACCAATGATATCCAGCACATGATTTGGAGAGATTTTGGACGGTGCTTGGCAGATAGAGAAAATCGCATCTGGGCAATAATTCCTAGAAAATCCAATCAATCTGTCTGTTGGAAGACTTTGAAGACGTTGAGATTTAGGAACATACGAATTATAGTACTCTTCCAGATAAGGATAGATAGCTTGAGCCAGTCCCTGATTTCCAGCAATGAGAGGACAAACTCATAGTGATTGAGTACCTCTTTGCGAATAGACAGGAGCAAGGGATATCCTCGAAAGGGGTAGATTATTGAACAGTTCCATTGTCTGAGATTGGCAGTGAAGATTTTGTCGAAAAGAGATAGGGGAGTCATAATCTTTACCATCATGTTGAAGTTATCATCGCAGTGGCTTGGAGCGAAATTCAAGCTAGATATTGAAGTACTGCCACTGGTTGATGTATGAGCGTTGAATTGAAGAGGAGTAATGGACAGTCTGAGAAGCTCTTGACGCAAACACTGCTCAATTTGATGTCGAATTAGTGGGAGCTTGAGAATAGGTCCAACTCTCAGTTGACGCTTCTTAAGGCAATACTTGGCAAACTGACGCTTCTTGTCATGCATGCCTATGCCAAATAAATGGGGAGCTTGAACTAACTCTGGGAAAATGTATTTATGACCCACATACTCTTCAGCCCAATTTACCTCAGCCATACAGTAATATGTCCCAGCGTTAATCATAGCTCTAACACCTTCATGATGAATATCTCTGATAGATTCAAAGCGATATCTATCAGTTTGATAGTTAGCAATCCAGACGCTATCAAAATATGCATCAGCTTCAGTCTGGATCACATCTGTGAAAGATGCTAGACGCTCACCGGCGTGAATTCCTTTATTCTTCCACAGGAGAAGTGGATTGGCAGAATTCAAGTTCTCTTCACTGTTTGCTATGAGAGGAAAGTGTGTATAGCCTTCTCTGTGCAAAACGGCTTCAGACGGATTGAGAAAGGTTGGGCGAAAAGGATCATACACTCTGATGTTGTAGTCCCTTAGAGCGAAACTGGTTGACTTATTGTGCCCATAGTCTAGATAGTAAGCCAGATCTACATCACACTTAGGAGTTCTGCCTCCTTGTCTGTCTTGTTGAAGAATAAGGGAAGACGGTATCTGATCAAGAGTTTTACCCAGTTGAATTGCCAGATAGTATTTCTCCTCAATTTCTGTCAGCTTAGTGTTAAACACTATATCCCTGATCTGATTGTCGATGTCAATCAGCGAGGCTACCTCATTCTCAGCATTAATGTATCTTTCTTCATTATATCCCGTTGGAATGAAGTCTTCTCCAAGCGCTGGAGGCATATAATTGATTGAATGATCAATCGTCTTCAGTGGGTCCAGCTTGAAGAAATGCCTTGGCATTGGAATGTCCTCAGCAACGCTCTGACCTTCTGAGCGTGCCTCTGTTGTAGCCAGAATAATAGTTAACGCTTGAACTTCTTTGGGAGCAGGTTCCTCTACTTCAACTGTAGCAGCTTCTGCAGCAACATCTTTGGCAATGGCCACAATATTTGTCATCTCAACATCCAGGTGGACGTCTGTTGATGCCTCAGCAGTAGCTGGAACTAAAGCCTGAGAACTTGTCTCAACAGCAACTTGAGCACTTGGCTCAACAGCAACTTGAGCGTCTGGCTTAACAATCTCAATCTCTTCAGGAACAGGAGCAGCTCGACGCTTGCTTGTCCTAGAATGCTTGAAAATCTTCTTTACATTAACTCCAACTAGTTTTAGCGTTTGAGCGGGAGGAGCGGCAGCTGCTTTCTCAAAGTCTATTTGTTTAATAATCCTTCCAGCTTCCTACGCCTGATGAGAGGTATCTTGTCCTCTGCATCCTCATCAGTTTCCTCATCATCCTTTTGAGGAGAAGGAATGACTTGAGCCTTGGGTTTTCTGGGAGCCCTCTTCTTTGTAGCAGTCGGACGCTTCACGGCTTCTTCTGGAACTGGACGCTCAGCTTCTTCATCGACACTTCGCGTACTTCCAGACGCTCAGATAGTGGTCTAGCAACACCACCAACCTTGGGAGGATTGAACAGATTGTTCAGAATTCTCCTTCCCAGCATCTTGGTCTTGTTTAGCGGTTGACCAGATGAATAGACACAGTTTGATTGGTACAGTAGGTCACTCAAAATGAGCCCATAAGGTTTATTTGGGGCGCTTAAACAATCCCAAAACCTTCCAAAGACATACTCACTCCAGTTGATCTTGAGATTGAGGAGTATCGCCGTCATCATCTGAAATTGAATTGGGTTCACCTTATCAAAGGTACCCACTCTGCATTCTATGATCTTGCTGCAGAAATCAGCCATCAGTCGGTACTTGGACACTAAATCTTTCTTTTCAAAGTGCTGTTTGTATGGTACTCCGTCATATGCACTCATAGTCGTCCATGCGTTCTTGATTTGTTCTAAAGTTACACTGTCCAATGCCTCACCCTCATTTGGAATATTGAAGTTCTTGGCAATGGAAGCAGCAGACAAAACAAATTTCTTTGGTGGCTCCTTCTTGGATAGAGGAATGAAACAAGAGATAGACTTCTTGTCTGCGAAGAGTTTAGCAGTTTTCCAGAAGGTGTCGACTTCCATTGGAAACAAATAGGAATACTTAGTCAAGAATGTTTTGAGCCCAGCCTTGGTTACCAAGTCCATCATATCAGTTACATTGATCTGAGGTTGCTTATAAAGAAATTTCCAATCGACAACAAGGCCTTCAGTAACCTTAATGATAGGCTCGGCCGAAGTAGAAGCAGATTTTTTTGGTGCCATTTTAGTGAAAGAGATGAACTGAGATTTTCTTTTGCTTTGAGAAAGAGAGAGAGAGTAAAATTTGCAGAGTAAAAAATTGTGTTTTAAATGACACAAGAAAATTTTTGAAATTTGTGTTCTCTCGTCTCAATAAGATGTAGACACGTGTAAAGTTACTTAATCTCAGTCATGAATAGTATTAACTGCGGACGCGAGTTTTGTGTAAGAGAGAGAAGTTACATTTGGTAACTCCCCTATATAAAGATTTGACATCCGAGTTAAAGTTTGAAAAACGTTTGGGATTTTTAGAGTGTAGTACACACGCCTGATGGTACACTAACACGTACGTAGACACGTGCTATTTCTGAACCACCATTTTGAAAAGTTTTGATTACCCGCCAGTTTGATGTGATAAAAGCGTGTAGATAAAGTACAACATAGACTATTGAGTCTATCCACTACTTCAAAAAGCTTGTAAAATTTATGCATGAGTTTTATAAATACTTTTATATTAAGTGTTGAATGGAATTGGTTCAACGCTTAACAAATACCACTCGTTGATAAATTTATATTGACGCTTGAAATCAAGATCCTTTTATACTTTAGCGTCAACATATTGTGCATAAATAATTTTGAGCGTTGATGATCATGCATATAAATTTTTTTATCATTGAAGCTTGGAATATGTTTCAAGTACAATTTTAAGGTTCCCCCTAAGTTTGATAACTTGTAACAACTTTTCAAAAAAAAATTGGACATAAATAAAGTGGATTCCCCCTAAATTATATGTGTAATAAAATATGATGTATGATGATTAAGCGTTTAAATCGATCATACCTAGTTCACTTCTCAAAGTGAGAAAGCGTTGTTCATTGAGCGCTTTGGTGAAGATATCTGCCAATTGTTTGTCAGTTCCAATAAAATGCATGGAGATATCTTTATTTTGAACATGGTCACGAGGAAAATGGTATCTAATGTCAATATGTTTGGTTTTGGAGTGAAGAACAGGGTTTTGAGTTATGGCTAGAGAGCCTTGGTTATCACAATGAATAGGGATTGGACCTAGGATTATTAGGATTATACCATAATCTCTAAGTTGTTGCCTTATCCATAACACTTGTGCACAACAACTTCCTGCAGCTACATACTCAGCTTCAGCTGTGGAGGTAGCTATCGATTGTTGTTTCTTACTATGCCATGAAACTAACCTATCACCTAGAAATTGACATATACCACTAGTACTCTTACGATCTATTTTGCAACCTGCAAAATCTGCATCTGAGTAACCAATTAGTTCAAAAGGAGAGTCCATAGGATACCATAAGCCCACATTTTGTGTGCCTTTTAGGTATTTAAGGATCTTCTTGGTAGCAATTAAGTGTGACTCTTTAGGATCGGCTTGAAACCATGCACACATGCATACCGAAAACATAATATCAGGTCTACTAGCAGTAAGATAAAGAAGTGATCCAATGATACCTCTATAATTAATGATATTGATAGTTCATTTCGTGCCATTCGTGAGTTTAATATGTGTGTAAAGTGATTTCAGGTAGTAAGCGACGATGGACGAAAAAAAGGGCAAAAAGACGACTCATTTATCCAACTCTACTCAAGGCTTCGCAGTGAGGCGCCCAGGTGCCACTTTACCCGCGCCCAGGCGCGATCCTAGCAGACAGAAGTCAGGCTTCGCAGAGCCACTCCCAGGCGCCACTTTACACACGCCTAGGCGCCACACCTCCCGCGCTTGGGTGTCTCCATTCTCCAAGCCTGGGTGCCCCTGAGATTTTACCCCAAGAAACACACGCCACGTAGGCTACGCCTAGGTGCCGATCGACGCGCGCCCAGGCACCGCGATAACAGAATTCTGGAAGTATAAAATTGGATTTTTCAATTCATTTAGGGGGGTTCAAAATCTGGTAGATTGGAGGCGATTTGCTGGGTTTTGGGCCATTCTTCATCAACTCTAAGAGGCTAAGAAGGAGGTTTAGCTTGGGATTGAAGCTCTTGACTCGGATACATCATCGATCAAGCAATATAGGGAGTTTGTGTATGTTTTTCATTACATACTTG
Organism: Buddleja alternifolia; assembly: GCA_019426215.1. NCBI lineage: Eukaryota > Viridiplantae > Streptophyta > Magnoliopsida > Lamiales > Scrophulariaceae > Buddleja > Buddleja alternifolia. The sequence continues at coordinate 25,687,214 of CM033390.1, read as the reverse complement.
TCTATGATTATGTATATGACTAAATTAGGCTCTTTTATGTTATTGATTATGAGCTAAATTTGTGAGACTAAGGTCATGTGAAGGCCAAATTTATGAGTCAATATATATGAAGTTATTTTTGTATTAATTCTTGCTTTGTGTGTTAATTTTATGCTTTTATTCCAATCATGTGCTTGATCACCATATGCTTGCTATCTTGCCTAATCTAGTTGTTCGAGAGAAAATAGGTTAGGGTTCAAGGGAATTAACACATCATCCGAAACAAATGAGGAATTGCTCCTAGAAATAGGTAAAGATTTTCGGGTGCTGTTAGCCGGATTTATTCGGGGAAGCTCTAGAACGTTAATGCGTGGTTATTGATTAGATTCTCGGATAGACATATTTAGAGAACCGTCAATTAATCATAGGATTATTATGAGCCGAGACATCAGGTAATAGTTAACTTAGGAGTTTCCACCAAAGCAATAGGAGTCTAATAATTCGAGGAGTAACCATATATATTGACGAGTAGATTCGGTTGTAGCATGCGCCTTGGTCATTTTATCATACGTGAGTTTTAATCTATAGCTCGTTCCTCTTTCATCTTTCGTTTATTCAATCAATTCTTGCACGTTACTTTAATTGTCTTTCTTTTATTGTTAATCATATACTAAAATACCTAGTCCTTGAGGTTCGACAACCCGGACTTTTAGTCCACTTTTATTGCTATCACGACTAGTGCACTTGCTACCAAAGCACGTTAGGTTCTAGCGTGTCAAGTTTTTGGCGCCGTTGCCGGGGACTTATTTATTTTAGTTTTTGATTTTTTGTTTACGTTTTCATAATTCCTAGTGTGTTGTTCATCTTCTTGTTTTTCCTTTATTTTTGTATTGGTCTAATTTTTGTTCTTGTGCTCAATTGATAGGTTTGGTTTGTGGTGCATGACCCGCTCATCCAATGAGCCCCTCTACGATTTTGAGCCCGAGATTGAGCGTGTTCTTCGGGATAGTAGAAGAGATCGAGAAATGGCACACAATCTCAATCCAAATCCGAATGGGAACTTCCCAGATATGAATCTTCCGGAGAATAGGGAGTGGTTGCAAAATCTGTTTCAAGCTATGCAACCGGCACCTCCACCGCCTCCTCCATCGGTTTCTAGTAATCAACCACCCCGGGTACACACTACACCGAGACCCGTTATCTTCCCAGATTTTGCTATTCCACATTTCCACATTCCTTCTCACATGTTCGTGATGGTTCAAGCGGAGCCTTTTTATGGTGACTCAAGAGACTCACCTCATGACCACCTCGATCACTTCGAGAATGTGATATCTACTATGCAATTCAACCCATAAGACCTTGATGCCATCTGCCTCTGACTATTTCACTTCTCCTTGAAAGATGAGACTACTCTATGGTACAAGTCATTACCCGCTCAATCAATTGGAACATGGGATGATCTAGTAGATGAGTTTCTAAACAAATTCTTCCCTCCATCAAAAATCAACGAGCTTAGAAGTGAGATTAAGGGGTTCAAATAAACAAGGAACGAGTCCTTAGCATCCGCATGGGCAAGGTACAAGGGTATGCTTCGAAAGTGTCCCGATCACAACTATACCCGAGACGAGCAAGTTTAACATTTCTATAATGGAGTCTGATCTCGGATTCGACACCGACTCAATGCGGGATCCAGTGGTGACCTTTTGGGCCTTGATAGTAGGACCGTGTGGATTAAGCTTCAGCAAATGGCTAGGGAGGATGAACTTTACCCTGAAGATGATGATGAGCTTCTTCCACCAAATCGACGGGTTGCTTGTGTGCAAGAGTTAGAGAAAGTGGTTGCCCCGGAACCGTAGGTTGAAGATGTAAATTTTGTTGGGAATCATAATCGACACCAGTTGAACTTTCATGTACCCAAAAAATTTCCAAAAAGGCCCAACCCCGCACAAAACGCACAACCGGGGATCTATCAAGCTCCACGGCCACCTTTCAATAACCCACCCCCGATGCAAGGCAACTTTAATGGACAAGGTCAAGGTCAAGGTCAAGGTCAAGTGCAAGTGCGACCTCCCACAATCGATGAGAGACTCGATGCTCACATGAATAAGTCTGATACGTCGTTCAACGAACTTCGGAGTATGATGAAGGATATGTTTATGGAGATGAAGGATTTGTGAACACAAGTGGGTCAAATTTCCAATGCGGTGAATGGTAGAGCCCCGGGGACTCTACCAAGTGACACGGAAAAAAACCCGAAGGCTCAATGCAATGTCGTAGCCTTAAGAAGTGGAAAATAATTGGAGAGTGAAACTGCCAGTACATCGGTGCCCAAGCGCCCCTCTTATGGCGGCCAGGCGCCAGATCTCCCCTGCTCTGAACAGGAGCTTCACAGTTCCGCGCCTAGGCGCCCATCATACGGCGCCCAGACGCCACCCATGCCCTTGCAAGATGAATCAGTTCACAGTCACGCGCCCGAGGGCCCTATGGCACACGCCCAGGCGCCACAAGATCCGCGCCTAGGCGCCGATATACACCCCCAGGCGCCGCCTCCTGTTTCACCCGGTTTTAATTCCTCAACTCCAACGTCTTCTCCTCCTATCGAAGTTCGTCTCCCCTTCCCAAATGCACACAAGAAGAAGAAGAAGAAGAAGATGGATCCGAGCTTTCTTCGGATTTTGGCGATCCTTCGTGAGGTGAGGATTAACATTCTGTTTATTGATGCCATTCTCCAAATGCCGAATTATGTGAAGTTCTTCAAAGACATACTCTCCAACAAACAGAAGTGGGAGGAAAATGAGACGGTGTGTCTCACTGAAGAATGCTCTGCCGTATTGCTCAATAAATTGCCAACTAAACTCCAAGATCCCGGGAGCCTCACAATCCCGTGCACAATTGGGTTTTTGTCGTTTGAGAAAGTGTTATGTGACTCGGGGGCTAGCATCAATCTTCTCCCGTATTCTCTATTTAAGAAGTTAGGCCTTGGCAATCCCAAGCCGACCTCAATGAGCCTTCAACTCGCCGATCGATCAATCAAGAGGCCTAAGGGGATAATCGAAGATGTTATTGTCCAAGTCGACAAGTTTTATTTCCCGGTTGATTTTGTGGTCCTTGATATGGAGGAAGATGTGAAGGTGCCATTAATCCTAGGGAGACCATTCCTAGCCACGGGTAAGGCGGTGATTGACATTGCTAATGGTAAGCTAACTTTGAATGTGGGTGACGACAAGGTTACCTTTGAGTCTACAAAGTCCTCAAACACCCTCTTGATCATGACTTATGTTTTCAAATTGATACGTTTGACCCGTTGATTGTTGAGTATTTGCAGGGCAATACGATTGAAAATTCATTCGAACGGGATCTTATGAACTCCATACAAGTGGACTCGGAGAGTGATGATCAAGTGGAAAGCGTTCTAAGCTTGGAATGCAAATCTTCCTATCATTCAAGAGGCTTCATCAAAGTTGATAGATCATTGTCGGGAGTCACTCGCCCATCTATTGAAGAACCCCCTTCTCTCGAACTCAAACCCCTCCCCTCCCACCTTAAATATGTGTACTTAAATGATGATGAGACACTACCATTGATCATTTCTTCGTCTCTTTCAGGACCAAAAGAAGAGCAACTAATGACAGTGTTGAGGTCTCACAAACGAGCTTTCGGGTGGAAAATTGTGGACATCAAAGGCATTAGTCTAGCGATATGTATGCACAAGATACTTATGGAGGATTCCGCCAAGCCTACACGTCAACCACAACAAAAGTTAAACCCACAAATACAAGAGGTAGTAAAGAAGGAAGTGATAAAATTGCTCGATTCAGGTATAATCTAACCTATTTCTGATAGTGTGTGGGTGAGCCCTACCCAAGTGGTGCCCAAGAAAGGGGGGATAACGGTAATTGAGAATGCGAATAATGAATTGATCCCAACTCGTATGCTTAGCTGGTGGCGTGTGTGTATAGATTTTCGTAAATTGAATGATGCCACCCGTAAGGATCATTTCCCCCTCCCTTTTATTGACCAAATGCTTGAAAGGTTAGCCGGGCATGATTTCTATTATTTTCTCGATGGTTACTCCGACTATAATCAAATTGCCATAGATCCCGAGGACCAAGAGAAAACCACTTTCACTTGTCCTTATGGCACATTTGCTTATAGAAGGATGTCATTAGGCTTATGTAATGCCCCGACCACCTTTCAAAGATGCATGATGGCGATTTTTCATGATATGGTTGAAGATTTCCTCGAAATTTTTATGGACAACTTTTCTATGTTCGGAACAACTTTTGATACATGTCTTGCTCATTTGAATAATGTGCTAAAACGTTGTGAGGAAACCAACCTTGTTTTGAATTGGGAAAAATGTCATTTAATGGTCCGGGAGGGAATTGTGCTTGGCCACAAGATCTCTCAAAAAGGGATCGAAGTGGACCAAGCCAAGATTGAGGTCATAGAAAAACTTCCCCCGCCCACTTCGGTCAAAGTCGTTAGGAGTTTTCTCGGGCGTGCCGGTTTCTATAGGCGATTTATCTTGAACTTCTCTAAAATTGCGAAACCTTTGTCTAATTTACTTGTCAAGGATGCACTGTTTGATTTCAATTCTTCTTGTTAGGAAATTTCATGTTAGATGTTTTGATGATGACAAGATAGGATTCAATGTTAGACCCCAAATAAAATGTAAGTTTATGCTTTCATAGATCATTGTATAAAGCGTTTAAAGAGTTTGTAATTCTGTTTAGGCTTGTAATTTTTATCCTCATAGATTTTAGACTAAGTCTTAGCGACTGAATCAATAATAGAATTCTAGGTGAGTCTATTTGAGAAGAAGTTGAAGACCAGCGTCTGAAGTCAACCGAAGATGAAGATTCCTTCTTAGCGCCTGTCAAACGCTAAGAGACCGCAGTTCAGGATTCATGAATCAAGCGTTCAAATACTCAAGCGACTTATAGAAGATTCACCTGAAATAAATCCTCAAGTCATAAAGGACTTAAATGCAATCATTCAACGGACATTTATTTCCAACGGGAAATAAATTCAAATTGCATTAAATGCCTGATAAGAGCATTAAATGTGATAAGCTACTGTGACTTGTGGACAAGCCTCCTTTTGACCAGACTGTCAGAACTTTCAGAGTTTTAGCTGCTCCCGTCCAATCGGTTCCAGCGAATTTTCAGGAATGTCAGATTTTAGGTACAATCACGCGCTACGTGAAAGGCACGCTCCTACATGTGTCCAACGGACAGATCCCAAGAAATTGCCTATAAATACCTTACTCCAGAAAATCAAATTATATAGAACAACATCAAGAATATACGAGAAATTATTGCCAAAAATCCTACGTACATTCTTTCTGGAAAAAGCTTAGAAATTTCATAGCCAAAACCTTTCAAGCTTTCTATCTACATTCCAGACAGTCACAAATATCTCAAATATCTTCCAAAGAAGAAATCCAAACTCCAACTGAGATATTCCAAGTTGTTTGATCTTCTTTAAAACAAACAAAACCCTAGTGATAATCCTCAACCTTTCATCTGAGTGAGAAAAGTTGTTGAAACCTTTCAGGCAGTATTTCTGAGTGAGAGAAGCTTGAAGAAGACGATCTTCATTGGTGCTGAAGTCTGTGTGATCAAGGAGCCCAAGATCATTTTCATCCATTACTATTTTGTAGAAGTTTCTGTGTGATCCTTTGATAATCATCATAGTAATTTCCTCCAAGTGAAAAAGGAGAAGAAGGACGTAGCTGGGATTACATCACCCAGTGAACCTTACAAATTATTGTGTCATTTATTTTATTGTCTTATATTATTCATTTCATATTATTCTGAAAAAGACAAGTAAAATTGCAAAGCGATTAATTCAACTAAAAGAACGCTAAACATTATTTCCGCTGTGCTAACCCTGATTAAGCGATCTAAGCGTTGCCCTACTTTGGTAAACTGCTGAAATCACTAAGTCTAAGTTAACTATTCTGAAGCGTCTGACCCAAGCGCTCAGTTTTTCCAAGCGTTCAAATTTCTAAAGTGATACGAAAATTTTGTGAAGTCGAAAAAGACTTCAGGGTCTATTCACCCCCCCCTTCTAGACCCTTTCGTATGCCACTTGGGACCACCAAGTGGTATCAGAGCGGTTGAAGTAGAAACCTAAGCGTTTCCGAGCGTAAATGCTTGTTTAGATCCACCTTTCTAAACTTAATCGCTTTAAATCTTTTTATCAAAACATATCATTATGGCTTTTAACAAAATGCCTAAGTTGGTAGAATCAAATTATGATTCGTGGAAACTTAGAGCATTCGCATACTTATGCTCATGTGATAATGAAATGTGTGATGTTATTACAGATGGCCCCATCAAAATCATGCAAGTGAGAACTCGAGCACCTGGAGCCGATGAAGCCACTCCAGATGGATATGTCGAGAAAAATAAACTAGACTGGACGCCAGATGATCGAAAAAGAGCGAATCTGGATAATGTTGGACGAAGTGCACTTTACTCAGCGTTAGGAGATAACGATGCATTGTTCAACAAGATAAAGCAATGTAAGACATCCAAAGAAATATGGGATAAATTGGTTTACTTTGCTTATTACCGAATTAGCGTCATTAGACAAGGAATTGACCGACAAGGAAATGGTCAACAAGATTTTCAGAAGTCTTCCAAGCAAGTATTTAATTAAGACTGTTGCTATGAGAGAATCACAAACATTGGAGACACTTACCCCAGAGCATGTCTTTTCAGAGTTAAAGGCATTTGAGTTCGAATTAGGTGAAGTCAGCGACACATCGACTTCAGCGATTGAATCAGGAGCTTTAATCGCTACCACCAAAAATAAGGGAAAAGCGGTTATTGAGGTCAAACCGGTTGAGTCAAATGAAGAAAAGGAAATGGCCTTATTGGTAAAGAAGTTCAAGAAATTTCTACGATACGAGAAGAGAACTCCTATTGGACAGAATTCATTTCAAACTCCTCCTCCAGCACCAGCGCCTCAGTATCAAGCGCCAGTGTACTCTGCACCTCAACCAGTAGCGCCAGTTCCATACCAAGCGCCTCCATCCCCCACTCAGAATCTCTCAGCACCAGTAGTCTCAAAGCGATTAACTGCTGAACAAAAAATGAAAACTAATTTGTGTTATAATTGCAGGAAACCAGGGCACTACTAGGTAAATTGCCCTTATCCAAATGTGTCAAAGCCCTCAAGGCAAGACTATGCGGATAGAAACCAATTCAGGAGCAACCTTCGCCAACAAGGTCTGCTAGCGGAATCTGAACCATTCTCCGCACCTGAAGAGGATTTAGAATCATCAGACGAAAGTAGTGATGATGAGCCTACAAGCGACTCAGCATTGATTTGTCTCATGGCAAGAGATGATGAAGCGTCTGACGACTCGCTACCAGAGGTAACCAATGAATTATACCATCCTCTCTCTTATGATGAATTACTTGACAAAGTTAAAGAATATTATAAAGATTGTCAAGAGGCCGCCAAAATATATCAAAACGATCTCGCTATTATTTCGTCGCTCAAAAGTGATAAAGTAACACTCAAAGCCGAGTTGCAAGTTCAGAAACAGTGCATTGAGAAGAACAAATCACTTGAGAGTGAAGTTATTCAGTTAAAAAGCGATCTTGATATAATAGTCAAAAGAGAAGCTGATTTGATCGCTAAACTTGCTAAATCAGAGCAGCTTATCTCATCATTATCAAAAGCTTCTAGAAAGTTGGATAATGTGACTAAGGTAACTAGATTATTTGGTGAAAAGTCCGGTTTAGGATGCAATAAATTCGGTAAACAACCAAATAAATCCAATGTTATGGCAAACAACAAAGGAAAGGGTGTTATCTTTGTTGAGAAAAGTTCACAGAGTCAAACGCTAAGTGAACCTAGCGACAATGGTACGAGGCCAAATGAGAAAGCCAAAGCTGACTCAGGCAAGGGTAAGGCTAAGGCAAATGATTCACAAAGACAAACTCATCCAAACGCTCAAAAAGTCAAGGACAAGTCTAATCACTGTGAATCAAGCGCTAAGCGTCAAGCACCAAAAGTGCAACCCAAGCCAGCGCCAAGGACTTACCAGCGTCAATATCCAAGACAGTCAAAATCATATCATCAATACTATGATGATCATGACTATGACTATGATTATGACTATTATTATAATCGAGGATATTATTACACACCCAAAAAGCACACACAGCACAAGGTGAACAAAAAGCACACACAACACAATGTGAAACCCAAGAAGGCCAGTAATCCTACAATGAAGACCAGGCAAATATGGGTTCCTAAAGTTCTAATTCAAACCAAGGTTACTAACGCTGAAGGACCCAAAACAACATGGGTACCTAAGAAGAATTAGAATTGTCCTTTAAATGCAGGTACCTAGAGCCAGCACCGATACTTCAGTTTGGTACTTTGATAGTGGATCGTCAAGACACATGACTGGTTCCAAGAATCTTCTAGTCTACTATCAAGCTACCAACGGTCCTCAAGTTATATTCGGTGATAACTCAAAAGGTAAAACAAAAGGTATAGGTATCATGCATAGGGGGAACATCATGATTAGTGATGTTTATTATGTTGAGGGTCTTAAGCATAACCTGTTAAGCATTAGTCAATTTTGTGATAAAGGCTTTGAAGTAAAATTTTCAAGCGACTTCTGCTATGTTAACGACGCTAAGACTAAGTCTACTAAATTAAGAGGAAAAAGAACAAACAATGTGTATTTAGTAGATTGGGATTCTACAGTTGATAACAACCCCACGTGCTTTGTTGCTAAAAGTCAAAATGAATTGGGTTGGTTATGGCATAGAAAAATGAATCACCTCAATTTCAAGGCAATCTCTCAGTTAATATCGCTAAATCTTGTAGAGGGATTACCTAAAGGTTCCTTTCAAAAGAATCGCTTATGTGATGCATGTCAAATGGGTAAACAAGTTAAGTCATCTTTCAAAAAGAAACCATGTCTATCTACTTCTAGAGTTCTTGAACTATTGCATTTAGATTTGTTTGGACCTATTCAAATCATGAGTGTTAGTGGCAAAAAGTACTCGCTAGTAATAGTTGATGATTTCTCTCGCTATACATGGGTAGAATTTCTAGCAACCAAAGATGAAACCAGTGTCAAGCTCACAGCGCTAATTCGTCAATTGCAAAATTCAAAAGATCTAAAAGTGACAAGAATTAGAAGCGATAGAGGAACTGAATTTACTAACCAAGTTGTTGAGAAGTTTTGTATAGATTTAGGAATACTTCATGAGTATTCTGCTCCTAGAACACCTCAACAGAATGGAGTTGCTGAGCGACGGAACAGAACGCTTAAAGAAGCCGCAAGGACGATGTTAGCAGAGTCCAAGCTGCCTCAAAGGTTTTGGGCCGAAGCCATCAACACCGCTTGCTACACTCAGAACCGGTGTATGATTAACAAGCAACATGAGAAGACTCCATATGAGTTTTGGAAGGGACGTAAGCCTAACGTTTCATACTTTCATGTATTTGGTTCAAAATGTTTCATTCATAACAATGGATCTCACAGCCTAAAGACATTTGATCCTAAAGCAGATGAGGGAATCTTTCTAGGCTATGCCAAGAATGGAAAGAGTTTTCGCATCTTAAATAAGATCAAATCGAAGGTTGAAGAATCCATTCATGTTGTGTTTGATGATGCTAACCAAGAACCGAGTAAGGTTAATTCTGATGATGTAGGAATTGAAGATCTCTCCCAACAAGCGTCGCAAATCAACCTTAGTGATGATAGTGATGACGAGGATGATGGGATTCATGTACTTCCTCCTAAGGATACTCGTGAGGTTAACAAAAATGATAATGTCAGAATCGCTGATGATCATGAAGAGAATGATCATCAAGAGCAGATTGGAACTGTGAATGATGCAGCGTCTACGCAAGAGACAAATGAGAATCAAGCGATTAACAACCAAGAGTCTCTTAACCCGTTCCAACCAGACCGTAAATGGCTTAGAGATCATCCACCAGAGCTAGTAATTGGAGATATTGAAGCACCTGTTAGAACTAGGTCCGCTACATTTAATGAGGCCATGTTCGCAAGTTTCCTATCTCAAATGGAACCAAAGAAAGTGGATGAAGCGCTTAATGATTCAAGTTGGGTAGAAGCAATGCAAGAAGAGCTTAACCAATTTGAAAGAAGCAAGGTTTGGACGCTAGTACCAAGACCAACTCACCAAGGAGTTATTGGAACGAGATGGGTTTTTAGGAACAAAATGGATGAAGATGGCATTGTTATAAGAAACAAAGCTAGATTAGTCGCTCAGGGTTATTGTCAAGAAGAGGGTATTGACTTTGATGAAACGTATGCCCCAGTAGCCCGTCTTGAAGCAATTAGGATGTTCCTAGCGTTTGCCGCATTCAACAAGTTCACAGTATACCAAATGGACGTGAAGAGTGCATTCTTGAATGGTAAACTCCAAGAAGAAGTCTATGTGGAGCAACCACCAGGATTCATCAACAACCATGGCAAAAGTATGGTCTACAAACTGGATAAGGCACTCTATGGCCTTAAACAAGCACCAAGAGCATGGTATGACACTCTCTCTATCTTCCTTATAGGTAAAGGCTTTTCAAAAGGCAGCGTTGACACAACGTTATTTAAAATTACCCATAATAAAGATATTCTCTTAGTCCAAATCTATGTTGATGATATTATATTTGGTTCTACTAATAAGCGACTGTGTGAGAAATTTTCGAAAATGATGCAAGATCAATTTGAAATGAGCATGATGGGTGAATTAACTTTCTTCTTAGGATTACAAGTTAAGCAACTCCCTAATGGAATATTTATAAACCAAGCTAAATATACTAGAGATATGATTAAGAAATTTGGTATGGAAAATGCATCATCTTCAAAAATTCCAATGAGCCAGACGCTTAAGTTAGATAAAGATGAAAGTGGGAAGAAAATTGATATCACTAACTATAGGGGTATTATTGGATCACTTCTTTATCTTACCGCTAGTAGACCTGATATTATGTTTTCGGTATGCATGTGTGCACGTTTTCAATCTGATCCTAGAGAATCACACTTAATTGCTACCAAGAAGATCCTTAAGTACCTAAAAGGCACACAAAATGTGGGCTTATGGTATCCACAGGATTCTTCTTTTGAACTAATTGGTTATTCAGATGCAGATTTTGCAGGATGCAAAATAGATAGAAAAAGTACTAGTGGTACATGTCAATTTCTAGGTGATAGACTAGTTTCGTGGCATAGTAAGAAACAACAATCCATAGCGACTTCTACCGCTGAGGCAGAATATGTAGCCGCTGGAAGCTGTTGTGCACAAATCCTTTGGATGAGGCAACAACTTAGAGATTATGGAATAATCCTAGGTCCTACCCCAATCCATTGTGATAACCAAAGTGCTTTAGCTATGACCCAAAATCCTGTTCTTCATTCTAGAACCAAACACATTGACATTAGATACCATTTCTTGCGTGACCATGTTCAAAAGAAAGATATCTCCATGCACTTCATTGGAACTGACAAACAACTGGCAGATATCTTCACAAAAGCGCTCAACGAACAACGCTTTCTCACTTTGAGAAGTGAATTAGGTATGATCGATTTAAACGCTTAAATCATAAAGCATCATATTTAATAGGCATATAATTTAAGGGGAATCCACTTTATGTTTCTGTCTAAAGCGTTTATCAAAATTTGAAATGAGTCATCAACTTTAGGGGGAACTCTAAAATTGTACTTACTTCAATGTATCAAGCGACTGTGATCAAAAATGACTTTCAAAATCTTAAGCATTGATCACTAGCTCTTATCTTTTATGCATGACAAAATCAATCTCTAATAATGTTGTCTCTCATAAATCCAAGCGATTGATTCATTTATTGAAATATTTTATGAAAAGACTTCAGCGTTGAAAGGATTCCCACTTTAACGCTAAGTAACTCGATTTCAAAAATTCATGCATAGTTTTCATCGCTAAAGATAACGTGTGGATAAGTCCAAAAGATCAGATTTGACAACTACCCACACGTGCCTATCAAATCGAACTGACGGTTATGATTCCTATCTAAACCGAGGCGGTTCAGTGATTGCATGAGTCTGAGTACGTGTCAGTACACTATCAGGCGCATGCACTTCACGCTGAAAATTTCAAATTTTTTTCAAACTGTTTCAAATTAACTGCGGATCCGAAAAATGTTATAGTACCCTACTTTACCACACTTTTTGACATCCGAAATTAAATGTACACGGTTCAGATTCCTTTTGTCATTAACCTCTGAACACGTGTCATTCATCTGTCAATTGAGGAGTTACTTTCACCTTCTATTTAAACTCACCAAGACTTTTACAGAAACACCTTTATCACTTCCAATCTTTCCTACTGTAAAAGCTTTTTCTCTCCAAAGGCAAAAACTCCTCTATTTTCTTCAAAAGCTTCAACTTTCAGCAATGGCACCCAAAGTTTCAAAATCTTCCAAGACAGCAACTAAACCAGTTACAGTTAACGCCGGATTTTTGGTTAACTGGGACTATCTTTTTGATAACCAGAACTTCCCTCTTCGAACGATTCTTCCACTCGTTCAAGAATCTGGTTTGAAAGACATGCTTACTACTACTTTCAACTACTTTGAAGAAGAATCTCTCCACTTTTTCTACAATGGTCAAATTTCTGAAGACGGAAATTCCATATCCTGCGTCTTCCCCTCTGCAAAAGAGACCTTTGTCCTCACTCCTTCTCTGGTTTCTTCATTACTTGTTCTGCCTAATACTGGCATTGAGGTAGAACGTGTAAATCTCGGCGATGCTACCAAAGTTTGGGACGTGATAAAGAAAGAAGATGTTCACAACGCCTACGAGCCCAACTTCAAGAAGAACGATATGAAAGGCGAATATGTCATCCTCGCTGACATATGTTCAAAGATTATTGAATGCAGAAAAGGGACGTTCGATAAAGTCACTAACATTCAATACAAGATGATGGTTGCCATCCTGACCAAGTTAAAAGTTAACTGGTCTCTTTACGTGTTCAATCGCTTTAAAGCAGCGATGGCTAAGTCTGTTAATCCCAAGCCTTACGGGATTTTGCTAAGTCGTATTCTCTGCTCTAGCGGATATACGCAAGTTTCTGGGAAAAAGATCCCAGCGACCAAGTTTTATGGCAAGAAAATGATAAGCGAGCTTCTTAACCCGCGGAAACCTGGCGGAGCAGCGGTTCCAAAAGATCAGCGTGTTGTTCGCAGTGATGATGAAGATCAAGCGTCTTCTTCATCATCATCAGAAGAAGAAGTGGTGGTCAAGCGACCTAAGAGAAAGATCATTCTCAAAGTCGCTGAGCCATCCAAGCCCGCAAAGAAGCAAAAGCCTGAACTGAAGAAGAAGAAGCCGGAACCCAAAAAGAAACAAAAGATCCCTTCTCCTTCTCCCTCGCCTAAGTCTCCTTCTCCTCCTCCAGCGTTTTTCTTTTCCGTTCCTGAGGAAGAAGAGACAGCAGTGGAAGAAGAAGTACCGCTTGCACGAAGGCGTACTCCTACTCCCACTCCCGCAGTATCTTCTAGCGCTCCCACAAATCCAGCGCTTAGAGAGTCAGCGAGTGCTTCCGTCTCTGACGCTGTTCTCAAAATCAACTCAGATCCTCAAGCCGTTTCTCCATCTGAAAGGCTTCCCAATGTTCTGGAACACGAAGAAGAAGTTCAGAAGCCTGAGGAACTTGTCCAAGAAACAGATCAAGCGACTAAGACAGTCGATGATAGTCCTCAGGGTAAGCGATGTAGTATTTTCTTTGTAAATTTCTACTCAGTAGGAATTTTTGCTTGCTTTTCTCAATCGCTTACATGTTTCAGCTCATGACGGAGCTCATGATGAACCAATCGCTGAAGCCCCTCCTCTCTCGGAGATTCCAGTTGAACTAGACGTGGACATGGCAACTGTTGTGAATATTGCTAAAGAAGCATCCCAAGTTCTTCCTGACGCTGAAAGCTCATCAGCGAGTGAAGCAACTTTAAACGCTGAGCGGTCGATAGAAGTGGCCCCCATTCCAACAGAAGCTATTGCCCTTGTTCCTACGCCAACCGGACCTCCTCCTCGTGTCATTGATTTCTTCCCGCGCGGATATCATCCAGACGTCGAATTTTATTATGCCGCCAGAGAACGTGACGCTCAAATGCTTGCCGAGTTGGAAATAAACTTTCAAACCACTCTCCATCGGCCCGATATGTCCAACACCAAGAAATTTGAGTTTTTCGAGCGTATTGCAGATCTAGGACTATATGACTTAGAGCGACTTCAATCTCGCTTTGAGTACATTCGTCGTCCAGTGTTCAATAGAGCTGACCTTGATCAACAGCGATTCACTCTAACCGGTCGCTCGGACGAGTCCTTTTATCCTCTGCGCCCAAGCAAGATTGTTTTCAAGAACCCACACATGGGTGATTGGAACAAAAATCCTGATGAGGAAGATCTCAATAAGATAGGATATTCTGCTCTCCCCTCCGTTGTCAAGTCTCCCCAGAACGCTCTCTCTCCTAATCCACTCAAACTCTGGAAAGGCAAAGGCTCGCTTGTTGCGGAGCGCCCAAATCCGGTCAACTCGTGGATTGAAGATGAGGCTCGTGAATATCTTGCCAGATTATGGGCTGAAGACTATGATGATGAAACGGAACGCTTCGAGAAATTCTTAGCAGCTAGAAAAGAGCAAAACAAAGCGAACAAACTTGGAAAACGATGGATGATGGATACAGCCAAATGGGCTGAAGAGTTCGTTCTTCACTTCTACACCCTTGATGAACTCGTCAAATATCCATTCCTGTTTAATTTTGGAATAGAATACAGACGCCGAGGATTTGCCACCTTTTTGCTTCAACAGCGTCAGATAATTGCCGGGAATGTTAGCACTTTGCCACGATACAGACAGCCAATCGAAAGCTACATTCGCCAGCAGCTCGCCTTATTCAGCCAGGGCGGACGCTACGTTTTGCATCCTCGTGCAGACTTTGTTCAACGAATCTTCCCTGACCTCAACGAAGACGCTTCGTCAAGTAAACAACCAGTTCTTCAAGGCCAGAGTCAGATTCGTGTTGACACTTCAACAGAACACGCTGAGTTTGCTGAGTTCCACCGAGATATGAGAGCAGTGATAGAAAATGTCCAAGCGTTGGATACAAGTTTCAATCACTATTCAGGGTTAAACGATTTCCGAGGATATACTCTCCACCCTGTGCTCTTCAGTGAACAGAATATTCAAGTGGCCAAGATGATCTCGCTGATTAGGCCAGTGGACCAAGAAGCAGCTCAAGCGTTCATGCCGTTGATTTTGGACTTTTTCAACAAATATACATCAGGGATTGCTTTACCAGAAGGTGTGCAACTTGCACTAAGTACTGACGAGCGCGAAGACGCTATATTCTTTATCCCGCAATCTAGCCTGATCAGTCCCCGGCATGTGATGGAAGCCCTTGGCCCCCTCTGGGTTATTGGCATTAGAGAACCTTCTCCTCCCTCAATCCAAATTCTGGAAGAAGATTCTGCTCCTACTGCGGAAGTCGCTCATCTTCCTGAGGCTTCCTTGCCAGATTCTTCTAGCGCCCCAGTTGTCGAGCCCCCAGCGATTGCTGATTCTACCTTGGATCACGCAATTGAAGAAGTGCACGCTGAAATTGCTCAAGCGCCTGTAGACCCTCTCCTAAGAGATAAAACCAAAGGCAAGGCTGCAGTTTCAAGTTCTTACGGACTTCTCCCGTCCCCAGAGCGTCCTTCTTCGGATTCAGATTCAGACAGTGATTTAGAGGCCCGAGATTTCAGAAAGGCTGTACGGAACTCGCTTCACCACATCGAAGGTTCCTGCTCCAAGCTTTCTGAAGCCGCTGACAGACAGACTCGCTTAATGTCTGATACGCGAAGCCGTGACATTGCCAACGCTTCAAATTACAGCACCATTGCTATCATGGAAAGCATGTCCCCTCTTATCGCTGAGCTCTCCTCTGAATTCAATCGTCACCTTGCTCAGAGCGCTTCGGCTGATGCGGACAGACACGCTTCATCCGATGCCGTCGCTCAGAGTGTCGCCCAACAGATTGCTCTTCTAGTCGAAGAAGTTAGACTTTTGCGCCGCGATGTCGCTGATCTAAAATTGTCCCTTGATGAAGTCAAGAAAGGGGAAAGTAAAGAAAAGACCAAAGCGATTTCCAAGACGGATAATAAACATTGGCGTTCGATGTTCGATGAACTGGTAAGCATTAAGAGAATGCTATCCAAGAAACGAAAACCAAGGTATTATCTCGGAAAATACGCTCTTCCCCAGTTGGACCCCGACTTCTTAGAGAGTATGGGATTTCATGCTTATGCCGGACCGCTACAACGACCTGTAAATTGGAGACCGTCAAATGACCGTCAAAGAGATATATATTATGATCTGATTCGAGAACTTGGCATTCCACCAAGGGATTGGACGGAAAGGTTGTTAGAGCTAAATGAAAGCGCCAGACTCCGCAGGCATGACTATGATGAAGTCCAGCATACAACTATGATCGACATTGATCGACTCTTAAAAGAACTAGCGTTAGAAGTTCTTCAAGGCGAAGAAAGAGCAAAGCGACAGAAGAAATAAATGTTTTTGCGTATTTTATTTCTTTCTTATTCTTTTCAGTATAAATCATGTATGCTTCATTTCAATATATATGAATGATTTATTGCTGAAACAACTTGTTGAAGCCAACCTAACTTTAACTAACATTACTAACCTTTCAAACGCTGACTTATATTCCTTTGGGCCTTTTCTTTTTTAACTCTTAAAAATTATAAAAGAGTTACAAGTCTTGACATCATCAAAAAGGGGGAAATTGTTAGGAAATTTCATGTTAGATGTTTTGATGATGACAAGATAGGATTCAATGTTAGACCCCAAATAAAATGTAAGTTTATGCTTTCATAGATCATTGTATAAAGCGTTTAAAGAGTTTGTAATTTTGTTTAGGCTTGTAATTTTTATCCTCATAGATTTTAGACTAAGTCTTAGCGACTGAATCAATAATAGAATTCTAGGTGAGTCTATTTGAGAAGAAGTTGAAGACCAGCGTCTGAAGTCAACCGAAGATGAAGATTCCTTCTTAGCGCCTGTCAAACGCTAAGAGACCGCAGTTCAGGATTCATGAATCAAGCGTTCAAATACTCAAGCGACTTATAGAAGATTCACCTGAAATAAATCCTCAAGTCATAAAGGACTTAAATGCAATCATTCAACGGACATTTATTTCCAACGGGAAATAAATTCAAATTGCATTAAATGCCTGATAAGAGCATTAAATGTGATAAGCTACTGTGACTTGTGGACAAGCCTCCTTTTGACCAGACTGTCAGAACTTTCAGAGTTTTAGCTGCTCCCGTCCAATCGGTTCCAGCGAATTTTCAGGAATGTCAGATTTTAGGTACAATCACGCGCTACGTGAAAGGCACGCTCCTACATGTGTCCAACGGACAGATCCCAAGAAATTGCCTATAAATACCTTACTCCAGAAAATCAAATTATATAGAACAACATCAAGAATATACGAGAAATTATTGCCAAAAATCCTACGTACATTCTTTCTGGAAAAAGCTTAGAAATTTCATAGCCAAAACCTTTCAAGCTTTCTATCTACATTCCAGACAGTCACAAATATCTCAAATATCTTCCAAAGAAGAAATCCAAACTCCAACTGAGATATTCCAAGTTGTTTGATCTTCTTTAAAACAAACAAAACCCTAGTGATAATCCTCAACCTTTCATCTGAGTGAGAAAAGTTGTTGAAACCTTTCAGGCAGTATTTCTGAGTGAGAGAAGCTTGAAGAAGACGATCTTCATTGGTGCTGAAGTCTGTGTGATCAAGGAGCCCAAGATCATTTTCATCCATTACTATTTTGTAGAAGTTTCTGTGTGATCCTTTGATAATCATCATAGTAATTTCCTCCAAGTGAAAAAGGAGAAGAAGGACGTAGCTGGGATTACATCACCCAGTGAACCTTACAAATTATTGTGTCATTTATTTTATTGTCTTATATTATTCACTTCATATTATTCTGAAAAAGACAAGTAAAATTGCAAAGCGATTAATTCAACTAAAAGAACGCTAAACATTATTTCCGCTGTGCTAACCCTGATTAAGCGATCTAAGCGTTGCCCTACTTTGGTAAACTGCTGAAATCACTAAGTCTAAGTTAACTATTCTGAAGCGTCTGACCCAAGCGCTCAGTTTTTCCAAGCGTTCAAATTTCTAAAGTAATACGAAAATTTTGTGAAGTCGAAAAAGACTTCAGGGTCTATTCAACCCCCCCCCCCCCTCTAGACCCTTTCGTATGCCACTTGGGACCACCACTTCTTGTATGCAGGCCTTCCTCGCTTTGAAGGAACGTTTGGTCTCCGCCCCTATCTTGTCACCCCCGATTGGAGCTTACCATTCGAGTTGATGTGTGATGTGAGTGACACCGTAGTTGGAGCGGTCCTTGGCCAAAGAAAGGAAAAGGTATTTCGAACCATTTACTATGCTAGTAAAACTCTTAACGACGCACAATTGAATTATGCCACCACGGAAAAGGAGTTACTAGCCATAGTATTTGCATTCGACAAATTCCACTCTTACCTCGTGCTAAACAAAGTGATAGTTTACACTGATCATTCAGCCTTAAAATATTTGCTTGCCAAGAAAGATGCCAAACCGAGACTCCTTAGGTGGATTTTGTTACTACAAGAATTTGATTTAGAGATAAAAGATAAGAAAGACACCGAGAATGTAGTAGCCGACCACCTCTCACGATTAGAGCTAGTGAATGATCTGTTAGATGAGACACCCATTCGTGAGGAATTCCCGGATGAACACCTCCTTGCTATTTCTGACAATATTTCACTTTGGTATGCTAACTTTGCCAATTACATTGTTACGGGCCTCCTTCCCCCGGATATCACTTTTCATCAAAAGAAGAAATTTCTATTTGATGTGAAGCAATATCTATGGGAAGAACCCTTTCTATTCAAAGTTTGTGCAGATGGCTTAATTCGACGTTGCATACCCGAAACGTAAGTGAATTATATCCTTTCTCATTGTCATGATATGGTGGTGGGTGGCCACTTTGGGCCCTCAAAACGGTAGCTAAGATTCTCCAATCAGGTTTCTTCTGGCATACTCTTATTAAAGATGCATATCATTATGTCAAATCATGTGATCGATGTCAACGAATGGGGAACATCTCTAAACATTATGAAACACCTTTAAATATGTTAGAGTGTGAGTTGTTGGATGTATGGGGTATAGACTTTATGGGCCCTTTCCCCAGTTCTTGTTCAAACAAATACATCCTTGTTGCGGTAGACTATGTCTCCAAATAGGTGGAAGTCGTGGCCTCGCCCATTAATGATGCTTGGGTAGTCACTCGTTTTCTAAAGAAGCATATTTTTACTCGATTTGGAACTCCCCGAGCCATCATTAGTGACGGGGGCACCCACTTTTGCAACAAACAGTTCGAGCTTTTATTGAACAAGTACGGGGTGAGGCATAAAATTTCGACCCCATACCACCCGCAAACGAGTGGCCAAGTGGAGGTTTCCAATAGGGAGATTAAGCGCATCTTAGAAAAAATGGTCAATGCATCAAGAAAGGATTGGTCCCTTAAGTTAGATGATGCTCTTTGGGCTTATAGGACCGCCAATAAAACCCCAATTGGCATGTCCCCGTATCATCTTATTTTTGGCAAAACATGTCACTTGCCCGTTGAGCTTGAGCATCGTGCCTTTTGGGCCATCAAGTTTCTGAATTTTAACTCTCAACGTGTAGGTACACAACGTTTGCTATAACTCAACGAGCTCGAAGAATGGCATCACCTCGCCTATGAGAACGCAAAATTCTACAAGGAGCGTACCAAAATGTGTCATGACAAGCATATCCTCCCGTGGGAGTTCTATAAGGGAGAGAGGGTGTTACTATACAACTCTCGACTCTGACTCTTCCCCGGGAAGCTTAAGTCTCAATGGTCGGGCCTATTTTTGATTTTCCATGCTTATCCATCGGGCGCCGTCGAGCTTACAACGGATAAAGGACATACTTTCTTGACTAACGCTCAACGTTTGAAACCATATGCCGGGCTGGATGGACCGAGAGACAAAGTGTCCGTCATCCTCAAGGACCCTCCATGATTTCTCGCCTTAAATTGAGCTAACAACTCTAAACTAGAGCTTCTTGGGAGGCAACCCAAGCTTTCTTTCCATTTCTTTTTCATTTCCTTGTGTTTTCCCGTTCGTTGTTTTATGTTCTCGCTTTAAATCCTTGTTGGTTCGTGTTTAAGTGTTTTTCTTCTTCTTTTGAAACAGGAAATGGCAATCCTACACAACAGGTGACCCGCGCCCAGGCGCCGATTATACGGCACCTATGCGCCTAGGGATCCCAGAAGCTCGCTTTACTTCGCATCATGGCGCCCGAGCGCCACCAGATATGCGCCCCGGCGCACATTCCCCCGCGCCCAGGCGCCGAAGGATCTCAACGCCACATTCAGGTACGCAGTTAGGCGCCTAGGCACCTACATACGCGCGCCTAGGCGCCGTTTCCTGTACTTATGTAATTTCTTGGTCAAAATTTCTCAATTTCCTCCGGAACCCCTCTCTAAAAGCGATTTCCGGTGATCCTCTAGCTCGTTCCGGCCATCTCCACCTTTCTCCACCGCCGATTTCTGCCATCACTCCTCGCCACGCAGTAGGTTCCTTACACATCCGAATTGTTGCACCAATTTTTGGGAAAAAGGTGAGTTTTGGCTATCTTCTTCTTATCTCTCCGATTTTAGCCGAATATTGGTGTGGATTTTGTGTTTTTGGGAAGCCATTATCTTTTTGAGGATTTGGGACATTGGCCGTGATATTTGGTACATATTTTTTTTTTTTTAGAAATTTGTGGATATTGTGGTTTGTTGTTGTTGGATTGTGGGTTGATACCTGTTCGTGGAGTGTTGTTGGGTATTGTGGTTGTTGTTGTTGGTTTAGTTGAATTAGGGTAGAGTCAAGAACTTGGGATTCAATTTACGCCTTTACAATGCCCATTTGTCGTTTGAAAATGCCAAGAACAACCACTAAACAGTCCAAAGGCAAGAAGAAAATAGGTGAGGGTTCCTCTAATGAGCCCGAGACTCCCTTCGATCCCCGTTTTGAGGACCCCAAAGTTCAGATTCTATGCCAAAGTTTGAGCACCCCCCGTACCCTAATTAAAGAGCATTATTTGATCATCCGGGGACAGCCCTCTGTGCAAGAGTTGATAAATTTCCATCACCTACAGTTTTTCTGCCAAAAGCCCTAGGCCATCCACCTTTCTTGGGTCCTCAAATTTTTCAGTTCAGGTGTGTATTGTGAGATTGAGACTCGAGTATGGACAGGGCCTACACTTTTGGTACGGGGTACGGAGGTCAACTATAAGGGAGTGCATAGGTACCCCCATCCCTCAGACGTGCGAGTTCATGTCTCTATACAACGCGGGGCACCTACGAGTTAACTTATCAGACATTTTGCGGGTCATTGCACGAGAGGGTTGGGAGTGGGTGCCCGGAGATGCTCATATTCCCCGTCGGGCCCTACTTCCCGAGGTGGCATTTTGGTTAGACTTCATCAGGTTTAATTTGATCCCGAGTACCAACCGATCAAAGGCTAACAAGGAAAGGGCCACCCTCATTTATGCCATTATATCCAAGAAAGCTGTCGACTTTGCACGGGTGATTCACAAGTCCTTGGAGGACCATTTTTGGAAATTGAAGAACGAGTTGGGGCCGTTGATCGTCAAGGAGATGGCCCAGCAAAAGGGTGATGGACCCACCCGGAAGAACCCCATCATTCTCCCGTCACTTATCACCATTTTGTGCAAGGAGGCTAAGGTTCCGTCATTTCCCATAGAGCGCACGGAGCTCCCTGGTTCTTCTCTAGCCGTGGTAGCTGATGACCCACAGGCCACTTCCAAGAGGCCTCGCCCGTCGTCGTCCCGACCTACTAGTTCTCTACAGTTCCCACCGCTGGATACCGCCTCCATTGGACAGTTGAAAGATGAGTTGAGGACTGAGATGAGGATGGTTATGACTGACACATGCGCATACTTCCGTCAGCTTCTCATCGAGCAGGACACATTTGTTGGCCGAGGCCCGTTTGACTTTTCTACTCCTCCACCTTACCCGCGCCCCACTCCTTCGTAGCCCGAGGACATGCCCAAGTCGGGTGCTATGATCCCTATGGGAGGTGATGATGATGCTCCTGATGACGAGGGTAGCCCTATGCTCGATTTGGCTGATCTCGGGGGAGGAGAGGACGAGGACTATATTGACCATTTTAGCACTGAGGATTAGTCTTGTCTTTTATTTTCCATTCCGTGTTTCGTTTTGTTAGTTGTGTTTATCTTTTGGTTTGGTTTGTTGGATATTATTACCTGTTGGATGCTCTTTTGCTTTCCTTCTAGTTATTTTATCTATGCAATTTTTAGTTTATGCTTGTTTCGTTGTGTTTTCCTCATTCCTATCCTATGCTTAATGATTCGGATGGCTAGCATATGTTTCCATGTGTAGTGGTTGACATCGTGGCCGACACCGTGGTTGCCACTCCTGGACTCAATTGCCTTAGTGGACTCGGGTTTGCTTTTCAGCAACCCTATGGTGATGTGTACTTTACCCTTTTCTTTTTCGAACATTGGGGACAATGTTCATGTTAAGTTTGGGGGGGAGTACTAGATCCATTGTAGTCATATTTATCCATGTTTTAGATATTTTGGTCCAAGTTTGGGGGGGGGGGGGTACCTCTACATGTGAAGCTTGTGCATTTTTGTGAAATTTTGAAAAAAAAAATTAGATATAATTTCAACCCTTCACTCGATGCATTGAGAATGGTTAATTTGAATACATGGCATGTCTTCTCTATCAATGTGGATTTTAATGACTATACACATCGTTCCTTCCTTGTGGTACCCTAAACTAGACTAGATTGACCTTAAGATGATTCACATATGCACATAAGTCGAGGGTAGAGGAGTTGAGTGGGTAACCATTTTAAAACACTTAAAGGCGTGATCCCAGAATATCAATCTAGAATTTTCACATGTGTTATGAGTTGAGAATGTTAGCTTTGTATGCTTAACAATAACAAAAGAGGTTGAACATTGGTATGACTGCAAAAGTCAGGCTTAATAGATACTGGGGGTGAAGAGCACCATGCCTAGAATACTGTACTATTATGCTAATTTGAGCTAAGCTCAAGCCAATGCAAGTGTAAAGATTAATAAGGACCTAGTTTGGTTTTGTGGCCTTTGACACTCGAGTGATTAGGCCCTTAGGAGTGTCTCTACACTTAATACCTTAAAGCCGTCCGGTTTGGGAGTTATTGGCATAAAGCTCGTTACAAGGGTGTCATAGAAAGCCTAAGAGGATCAAATCATGCACATGGTCTAGTCTCTAATGTTTTGAGTTGAAAGTTGCATAAGTTAAAGCCTAAAGTGATGCATTTTTAGTGGCTATGAAGTTTTCTTCAATTCTCGTACCATGTGACTAATCGAAAGTTGATAGATATGGGATTAATGCTTGAAAAGTGGTAAGAATACCACTCGTCTATAATGCTTGAGATTTATTACACTACACCCTTAGGATGATCTTTTCGATGTTAAGGCGTAACATGAGCAAGTGTGTGACGTGTATATATATGTAAATTTGAGCTTAAACAGATGAATTCATACCATTGTGTTTTATTAATCATATTGATTTGAGTTGATTGATCAGGGTTGAAAATCTTTCGATTTTGTGGGTATATCGTCTGCAAACCCTCACGAGACTATAACTCGTCCTTTGAGGTAACTCAAGGTTTCAAAGGCTTGTTGCATCCGCTAAATGCAATCGTGTACTCCACGAAAGTGAGTTAGGTAGTTTCTTTTTATTGTTTTCCCTGTGTTTGATAATGATCTTGTATTTTATGTCTTTTCTTGCTCGAGGTCGAGCAATTGATAAGTTTGGGGGGGTTGATAGGAGTCATTTTTGCATGAGTTTTTAGGCCTTTTTAGTGACAATTCAAGCCCGTATATAGTTCATTTCGTGCCATTCGTGCGTTTAATATGTGTGTAAAGTGATTTCAAGTAGTAAGCGATGATGGACGAAGAAAAGGGCAAAAAGACTATTCATTTATTCAACTCTACTCAAGGCTTCGCAGTGAGGCGCCCAGGCGCCACTTTACCCGCGCCCAGGCGCGATCCTAGCAGACAGAAGTCAGGCTTCGCAGAGCCACGCCCAGGCGCCACTTTACCCGCGCCTAGGCGCCACACCTCCCGCGCCTGGGCGCCTCCATTCTCCATGCCTGGGCGCCCCTGAGCTTTTGCCCCAAGAAACACACGCCACGTAGGCCCATATTTTGTGTGCCTTTTAGGTATTTAAGGATCTTCTTGGCAGCAATTAAGTGTGACTCTTTAGGATCTGCTTGAAACCATGCACACATGCATACCGAAAACATAATTTCAGGTCTACTAGAAGTAAGATAAAGAAGTGATCCAATGATACCTCTATAATTAATGATATCAACCTTCTTTCCACTTTCATCTTTATCTAACTTAAGCGTTTGGCTCATTGGAATTTTTGAATATGATGCATTTTCCATACCAAATTTCTTAATCATATCTCTTGTATATTTAGCTTGGTTAATAAATATGCCATTAGGGAGTTGTTTAACTTGTAATCCTAAGAAAAAATTTACTTAACCCATTATGCTCATTTCAAATTGTTCTTGCATCATTTTTTGAAAATTTCTCACACAGACGCTTGTTAGTAGAACCAAATATAATATCATCAACATAAATTTGGACTAAGAGAATATCTTCATCATTGGTAATCTTAAATAACATTGTATCAACGCTGCCTTTTAAAAAGCCTTTACCAATAAGAAAAATAGAGAGAGTGTCATACCATGCTCGGGGTGCTTGCTTAAGCTCATAAAGTGCTTTGTCTAGCTTGTAAACCATACCCCTACCATGGTTGTTGATGAATCCCGGTGGTTGCTCCACATATACCTCTTCTTGGAGTTTACCATTCAAGAAGGCACTCTTCACGTCCATTTGATACACTGTAAACTTGTTGAACGCTGCATACGCTAGAAACATACGAATTGCTTCAAGACGAGCGACAGGAGCATATGTCTCATCAAAATCAGTTCCCTCTTCTTGACAATATCCTTGAGCAATGAGTTTGGCCTTGTTCCTTATCACACTGCCATTCTCATCCATCTTGTTTCTATATACCCATCTAGTTCCAATAACCCCTTGGTGAGTTGGTCTTGGTACTAGCGTCCAAACCTTACTACGCTCAAACTGATTAAGCTCTTCTTGCATGGCTTCAATCCAACTTGAATTGCTTAGTGCTTCATCAACATTCTTAGGCTCCATTTGAGATAGAAAGCTTGCGAACATAGCCTCATTAAATGTAGTGGATCTAGTCCTAATAGGCGCTTCAATATCTCCAATAATTTGCTCAGGTGGATGATCATGCAGCCATAGTCTATCTGGTTGGAAAGGGTTAAGAGGTTGAACAGGCGCTTGATGATCAGATGCTTGACTACCCTCTTGCGTAGGCGCTTCAAATTCACTGATTCTTGTTTGCTCTCGATGATCACTCTCTTCATGATCATCATCAGATCTTGCATTGTTATCCGAAATATCCTCACGAGTAATCTTAGGAGGTGGCACTGAGATCTCATCATCGTCGTCACTATCAACATCAATGGTAATCTTAGACGCTTGATGACATAGATCTTCAACTCCTACATCATTCATATTAACCTTACTCGATTCTTGGTTGGCATTATCAAAAACAATATGAATAGATTCCTCAACCTTCGATTTGATCTTGTTTAAGATGCGAAAATTCTTTCCATTCTTAGCGTAGCCTAGAAAGATTACCTCATCCGCTTTAGGATCAAATGTCTTTAGGCTTTAGGATCCATTGTTATGAATAAAACATTTAGAACCAAAGACATGAAAGTATGAAACATTTGGCTTACGTTCCTTCCATAGTTCATATGGAGTTTTCCCATGCTGTTTGTTGATCATGCAACGATTTTGAGTGTAACAGGCAGTGTTGATCGCTTCGGCCCAAAACCTAGGAGCAAGCTTGGACTATGCTAACATTGTCCTAGCAGCTTTCTTGAGCGTTCTGTTCCGGCACTCAGCAACACCATTCTGTTGGGGAGTTCTGGGAGCTGAATACTCATGATGTATTTCATTCTCTGCACAAAACTTCTCAGAAACCTTGTTAGTAAACTCAGTACCATGATCGCTTCTTATTCTTGCAACCTTAAGATTTTTCAATGTTTGAAGTTGCCGAATAAGTGTTGTTAACTTGTCACATGTTTCATCTTTGGATGAAAGAAATTTCACCCAAGTAAATCGAGAAAAATCATCTACTATCACCAAAGTAAACCTTTTACCACTCATACTAATAGTTTGAACAGGTCCAAACAGATCCATGTGAAGTAGTTCAAGTATTCTAGAGGTAGATAGATGAGGGTTTCATTTGAAAGATGATTTAACTTGTTTTCCCATTTGACAAGCGTCACAAAGGCGATCCTTGTGAAATGATCCTTTTGGTAATCCCTCTACAAGATTTTGATTTATAATCTGAGAGATTGTCTTAAAATTGAGGTGATTTATTTTTCTATGCCATAACCAACCCGTTTTAGATTCATTTTTAGCAACAAAACATGTTAGGTTGTTATCAAGTGTTGAACCCTAATCTACCAAATATACATTGTTTGTTCTTTTACCTTTCAATTTAGTAGACTTAGTCTTAGCGTCATTTATATAGCAACAGTCGATTGAGAATATGACTTCAAAGCCTTTATCACAAAATTGACTTATGCTTAATAAATTGTGCTTCAAACCCTCAACATAATAAACATCACTTATCATGATGTTCCCCCTATGCACAGTACCTATACCTTTGGTTTTACCTTTGGAGTTGTCACCAAATACAACCTGAGGACCATTGGCAGCTCAATAGTTGA
Source organism: Buddleja alternifolia (assembly GCA_019426215.1). NCBI lineage: Eukaryota > Viridiplantae > Streptophyta > Magnoliopsida > Lamiales > Scrophulariaceae > Buddleja > Buddleja alternifolia. Next base: position 25,660,236 of record CM033390.1, on the reverse strand, counting down.
TCAAAAGATCCTTGGAACCAGTCATGTGCCTTGATGATCCACTATCAAAGTACCAAACAGATGTATTGGCTTTAGCTCTAGGTACCTGCAATCAAAAGGGAAGTTCTATTTCTGTTTAGGTACCCATTGTTGCTTGGGTCCTTCAACATTAGTAGCATTGTTAGCTTGAATTAGAACTTTAGGAACCCATATTTGCCTAGTCTTCATTGTAGGAATACTGGCCTTCTTGGGTTTCACATTGTGTTGTGTGTGTTGTTTGGGTGTATAGTAATATCCTCGATTATAATAGTAATCATAATCATAGTCATAATCATAATCATCATAGTATTGATAATATGATCTTGACTGCCTTGGATATTGACGCTGGTATTTCCTTAGCGCTGGCTTAGGGTGCACTTTTGATTTTGGACGCTTAGCGCTTGATTCACAGTGGGCAGGTTTATCCTTAGTCTTTTGAGCGTTTGGACGAACCCATTTTTGTGAATCATTTGCTTTCGCCTTTCCTTTGCCTAAGTCAGCTTTGGCTTTCTCATTTGGCCTCGTACCATTGTCGCTTTGGTCATTTAGCGTTTGTCTTTGTGAACTTTCTTTAACAAAGAAAACACCTTTTCCTTTGTTGTTTGCCATAACTTTAGATTTGTTTGGTTGTTTACCGAATTTATTGCATCCTAAACCGGTCTTTTCACTAAATAATCTTGTTACCTCAGTCACATTGTCTAGCTTTCTTGATGCTTTAGACAATGATGAGACGAGCTGTTCTGATTTAGCAAGTCTAGCAATCAGCTCAGCTTCTCTCTTGACTATTATATCAAGATCACTTTTCAACTGGATTATTTCACTCTCAAGCAATTGATTTTTCTCAATGCACTGTTTCTGAACTTGCAACTCTGCTTTGAGCGTCACTTCATCACTTTTGAGCGACAAAATAATATCAAAGTGATTTTGGTATAATTTGGCAACAACTTGACAATCATTATAATATTCTTTGACTTTGTCAAGCAATTCTTCATAAGAAAGAGGAAGAGATAATTCAGTGTTTACCTCAGGAGACGCTTCATCATCTCTGGCCATGTGACAAATAAGCGCTGAGTCATCCACTGGCTCATCATCATCACTACTCTCCTCTGAAGACGCCAAATCTTTAGGTGCAGATGCTTGTTCTGATTCCGCTAGCAAACCTTGTTGACGAAGGTTGCTCCTGAATTAATTTCTATTCAAGTAATCCTGCCTTGAAGGCTTAGATACGTTTGGATAAGGGCAATTTACCTGGTAGTGCCCTGGTTTCCTGCAATTATAACAAAGATTAGTTTTCATCTTTTGTTCATTTGTTAATCTTGCATTGTGTGGTTTTGAGACCACTGGCGCTGAGAGATTTTGAGCAGACGCTTGGTACTGAACAGGCGCTTGGGATGTAGGAACAGAATACTGAGGCGCTTGAAACTGTTGATGTATTGGAGCAGGCGCTTGATATGAACTGTGTTCTTGATGTTTAGGACTATTTCCTTTCTTTTCATACCTCAAGAACTTTCTGAATCTATTTAGAAGCACTAGTTCCTCATCCTTACTGATATCTGAACTTTTTCCCTTATTACCCAATTTACCCTTGATTGATGCTACGAGCGCTCCAGATTCAATTACTGGACTACTCACAACATCACTGGCTGAATTTAACTCAAACTCAAATGCCTTGAGTTCTGAAAAGGCATCTTCTCGACTCAAAAGATCCAACATATTAGATTCTCTCATTGCGGTTGTCTTCATCAAAAATCTACTAGGTAGACTTCTGAAAATCTTAACCACCATTTCTCTGTTTTGCAAATCCATTCCCAACGATGTAAGTTCCATAAAAAGAGCTGTGAATCTTATGTCCAATTGCTCTAGGGTCTCGTTAGGCAACATCTTAAAGCTGTCGAATTTTTCTTTAGCAATGGAGAGCTTATTTTCCTTGATTTGAGCTGATCCACCACAAATTATGGCCAACTTATCCCAAATTTCTTTAGTGGTATTACATGATTTGACTTTGTTGAATAAATTGTCGTTATCACCAATAGCCGTATACAAAGCATTTCGACCAACATTGTCCAAATTTGCTCTTTGACGCTCATCAGTGGACCACTCTTGTTTAGGCTTCTCAACATAGCCATCTAGAGTTTCTTCCGTGGCTCCAGGCGCTCTGGTAATAACCTTCAGAATTTGTATTGGTCCATCTGAAATAATATCGCACATTTCGTCATCACATGAACATAGATATGTAAAAATTTTGACCTTCCATGAGTCATAGTTTGACTCAGTCAACTTAGGAACTTTAGAAAATGACATAAAAAAATTAAAAGCAACTAAATTTTGAAAAGGGATCTAAACAAGTTGTTACGCTTGGAAATTTTAACATTTCAACTTTAACCGCTCTGATACCACTTGTTGGTCCCAAGTGGCTTACGAAAGGGTCTAAAAGGGGGGGGTTGAATAGACCCTGAAGTCTTTTTCGACTTCAAAAAGATTCGTGTTAAAACATTTTGGACGCTTGAAATGTAGACGCTCGACTAAGCGTTTAATTGAAATATAGACGCTTGGGCTGAGCATCTAATGAAGACTGTTTTTGGAAAGTTGACTTTAGATTTAAGATTTGAATACTTTAACCAAATGGGTTTAAGCGTTCAGTTCTTTGATCAGTGTTAGCACAGCGGAATGATTTTGGAGTCTTCCTTTTTGAAAGCTTTAGCGTCACAGAAATTATTTTAGTTGCTTAGCGTTTGATTGTGTTTTACTTAATCAATTTATGTAATGATATGATAATAAGAGAATTGACTGTAAAGTAAATAGCACAATAATTGTAAGGTTCGTTGGGTGGTGTAATCCCAACTACGTCCTTCTTCTCCTTGAACACTCGAAGGCAATCCACTAAGATGGTTCTCAAAGAATCACACAGAAACTTCTACAAATTAGGGAGAGATGGATGTTGATTACTTGAGCTCCTTGATCACACAGATTTCTGCTCCAAATCACTTCTATCCCCTTGTTTCTTTCACCCAGAAATAATGCAAGTATCCAACTTCGACTTCACACAGATCGCGAGGCTTGGATGAGGTTTTTCTAAACGATTTGTTTGATTTTGGTAAAGTTCAAACAACTGGACTATCTCAATAGTAGTGTAGGTTTCTCCGAAAAGAATGTTTGAGATTTTTGATTGACTGTCTCAGGAATTGAAGAAAAGCAAGGAGAATGTTTGCTTGAATATTCTGGCTTTTCTGAGATTTTAAGGAATGAAACTTCAATGCAACAGCAATTTGGCTTAGAGTGGATCATTATTTTTGGCTTGTTGTTGAAGTCCTATTTATAGGCATTCTTGGAAAAAATGTCCGTTTGACACATGCACAAGCGCGTGTCTTTCACTTCCGCGAGTGAACCACTTTTGTCCTTTTTGCTGAAAATCTGTTGCACAAAAGTTGGTGCTGCAGTCTGTGAATAGTTGATAGTCGAATAGGGTGGCTTCTCCGTTTGTCTAAAAGTACTTATCACATGTAATGCTCTTATCAGCATTTAATGCATTTGAATTAAATGCCCGTTGGCACTTAATGCATTGAAAATATCTGCATTAAACTCCTTCTGGACTTGGAAATAAATTCAGGTGAAATCCATCATTGATAGACGCTTATCCATTCTTGAATTACTTCTGTCCTATAAGGTGACGCTTGATATAGCTGCTTATTTGGACGCTTGGAAACTTCATCTTCATTTAGACTTCAGGCGCTTGAGTCTTCAAACTTTACCACTGATAAGCTCACTCAGAATTCATCAGACGCTCAGCCTAAGACTACTTAGCCTAACAATCTAGAAAAAAAACAAAATGAAGCCTATTACAAATCTAACGCTTCAAAGCTTATACATGATTTCTACTCAAATCAAACTTACATATTTTGGGGTCTAACATAAATTCCTAATTGTCATCATCAAAACATCTAACATGAAATTCCTAACAACTTGAGAGGTCCATATACGGTCTCAAGCAAGCATCTAGAAGTTGGAATCTTCGTTTTGATGAAGTAGTAAGGGGATATGGCTGAATCAAGAACGAAGATGAACCATGTGTCTACAAGAAGACTAGTGGGAGCAAACTCTCGTTCTTAGTACTATATGTGGATGACATTCTGCTTATAGGAAATGACGTAGGAATGCTCACCACAGTCAAGAAATGGCTTTCGAGTATGTTTTCCATGAAAAATTTGGGAGAAGCGACATACATTCTAGGAATTCGTGTCTACAGAGATAGAACAAATAGAATGATAGGTCTCTCCCAAGCCCTTTACTTAAAAAAGGTCCTAAAGAGGTTTAGGATGGATAATTCTAAGAAAGAGTTTCTTCCCATGAGGCATTGAGTACACTTGTCTAAGTCTATGTGTCCTCAAAGTGAGTAAGATAGACAGGAGATGAGTAATGTACCCTATGCTTCTGTAGTTGGTAGCCTGATGTATGCAATGTTGTGTACTAGACCTGACATTGCCTATGATGTGAGCATGGTGAGTCGATTTCAGGTAAACCCGAGAAAGGAACATTGGATAGCTGTGAAGAATATCCTAAAGTATCTCAAAAAAACTAAGGATATGATTCTCATCTATGGAGGTGGAGACCTGAAGATGGAAGCTCATTCTGATTCAGACTTTCAGTCTGATGTTGATGATCGAAAATCCACTTCAGGGTTTGTTTTTACTCTTAATGCTAGAGCGGTGTCTTCGAAAAGTTCCAAACAAAGCACAACCGCTGATTCCACCACTGAAGCGGAGTATGTGGCAGCCTTAGAGGCAGCCAAAGAAGCTGTTTGGATGAGAAAGTTTCTTGTAGAACTTGAATCCGTCCCTAGTGCTCGGCTCCCATTACTATTTCATTGTGATAACAATGGAGCAATAGCGCAAGCCAAGGAACCGAGGTCTCATAACAAATCCAAACCCTCAGCTGACAATATAGCTGACCCATTCACCAAACCACTACCTCAGGCTGTTTTGTACCGACACCTGGAAAGGATGGGTATAAGATACCACAATGAGTGGCATTGAGTGCAAGTGGGAGATTGTTAGGATTATGCTCTCAGATGCCATAAAGGATAGTATGAATACGGCTCTATCTTGTATTGAACTTAAATATTATTTATGATAAAAGGCATCGTTTAGTTTTTACTTAATTCTTATATGCATCTATAAGTTGTGTAAAATATTTTGTCCGTATTTTTAGTGCGATCCCTCTACTTTCTATGGGATAGGAAGAATGGCACTAGAGAGATCGACCTTGATTACTAAAACTAGTTCGCAAGTAATATGAAGTCTTTAATGGGCAAATAAAGATTTTGAATACTTGTACAATCTTAACTCTGACATGGGAGTGCCAGTCGAACACCATGTGATAGTGGGAGCTTAAGACTGTAGGCACATCAGTGGAACTGATATGCTCTAACACGACTCGCATCGGTTCTGTCACATGGGTTTTCACTATGTGACTATCAATGACAGAACTGATTATACGTAAAAGGTATATGTGAACCTTTGACCTGAAGTATCAGGCTGAAGATGCACTTGTGACGTCAAGTCTTTCACTAGAGTAGTTAGACCTAATTCACACGTTGGTGGGGTCGACCTCGAAATGCGGACTTGATGGGTAATTGGTAGTCTTAGCAGATAACTAATATGGAATTTGTTCTCTCATAAGTGAATGAGAATGTACCCTATGTGATTAGAGATAAATAGAGATCAAAGTCTTTGGTCAAAGCAAAAGAGACGATTGTGCTAGGCACTTAATCGATCTCAATGATCTCGTATTATTATAATTTATACATATGGTCAAATCCAGTGAGTTTGACATAACCATAACTCTCACTTGACCAGGGAACGTAAACAAAGGGTTTATACATATACGGTATTTACGATTGAAAGGTTATGGAATGATCCATTCATTCGTATTTCATTTGGGCTACGAAGTGGGCCACGTGACTGGCTAGGCATTAGCCACTTCCTTTGGTTTCCTCTCATTGCCAAATGAAACGTACCTAAAGAGTCGCACTAAAGAATTGATAAAGAAAATTGAAAAGGATTTTCTATTTTATATTTTATTTTAGAGAGATTTAATTTATTGGATAAATTAAATAATTAATTAATTACTTATTGGATAAGATAATTAATTAAATGGATAAGATTAATTATTAATTAATTTCTTGGAGAAATATATTAATGAATTAATTTATCTAATTAATTAATTTCATTATTTAATTAATTTATTGGATAAAACAAATTATTAATTGAATAAAGGATTAATAAAACAAAGCAAAAGAAAAATTTATGGGCCCCATATGGATGCCCATTAAGGCTAGAGGGATGATCGATGTGGTCTCTTTTGTTTTATCTTGGTTAATGAGTCATTGAGATATAAAAGGGTTCTCTTGACTTTAACCTAGATACACAAGATACAAAACATTGTAACTCTCCAAATAATAGAAGAAGAAAAATATCTTCCCCCTCTATACACACTAGCCATCGCCCCTATAGAGAAAGAAGTGGGATTTATTTCATCATCAATTCGTGCGTGATTATTTAGAGACGACGCGCTTCATTGTTTGGATTAATTTTCAAGAATCTTCAAGAAATCAAGATTTGAAGAATACTAGGATTGAAGAATTCAAGAAGTTCATCAATTCGAAGAGTTGAAGAAGAATTGGATTCTCCTACCACCTCGCTTCAACGGGTAAGTTGATTTATTCGTTAAAGAATTTTAGATCCAATTATGCAATTAGAGAACACTTTGGGTTTTAATTAAATTTTTGAAATCCTTCCGCTCCGTTCCTACGGGGGTTGGGAATTTCACCGTCATGTGATAGGTAGATACGCCGACTTGGAATAAGATTAAGCTCGGCCTCCCCAAAATTACATGATATGTGGAGGGGGCTTTGACCACCAAGGACTTCACCATCTTCGTAGAGAGGGTTGGAAATGCACCAAAAGATATGGGCAGAGACACCTCCCCTAATGCTTCCACTATCTCACCCGTGAATCTAGTGAGGGGGTGTTGACTGCTTGAAGCAATGCATTGTCCACCCTAGTTAGGTGAAAGCATTGTAAAAGATGATGGCTACTGAGCTCCCATTGTCGACCAGAACCTTCTTCACCCAGTAGTTGGAAATGGTCTCTGATATCATTAAGGCGTCATTCACCAATGGGGTGTTTTCCAGGTCTAGTATTCCAACCTCTATGGTTTGAGTCTTTGGTTTCACTTGATTTACTTGTTCCCTTGCGGGGGAGCTGATGGCGTTGTTGGGAATTATACGAATAAAACGCAGCGGAAAGTAAATTTAATTCCCAAAGCCCAAATCATCTCTAATCCTCGTGTTTAATTGTGTATGGAAAAATTACCGTTCTCGCGTATATTGATTTCTGAACATGATCCTTTTCTCTAATGCCGAATTTGCCAACGTCTCTAATTCGTCACGCCGGAATCAAAAACGAAAAAATACTCCTTTCTTCCTTGTCAAAGACGGCTAGAGAGAGAGAGAGAGGTGGGAGACTTTTTCTTGGAGAGAAAGTTATGTAAGTTGCCTGGTGTTATTTTTCACCTTGTGATATATTTATATCATTATGAAACAATAACACTAGCATGCAAGAGCCCTATTTGGGCATTTATTTGGCCGCCCCTTAGTGGGCTCGGAAGCCTTCGGGCTTTCGTCTTGCATGCTAATTAATTAATCGGATAATTTATTTATCCAATAAATAAATTCATAATGCAATTAATTCAATTCCTAAATAATTTATAATTCAATTTCTCCAAGAAATTAATTAGCTCATTAATTTAATTAATTAATTAAATTATCCAATAATTAATTAATTAATTACGGCATTCAATGTCGTGAATTTCTCTCAAGTCTTTTTCCCATGTTTTTCCTTTTGCACTTCCTTTAAACGCGACTCTTTAGGTTCGTCTCAAAAGGCAATTGGAAGGAATCCAAAGGGGTGTGAGTGACACCTAGCCAGTCTCGTGGCTCACACCGTGACCCAATTGAGAACGAATGAATAGGATCATTCCAAACCTTTACGCCGTGAATACCGTACGTGTATAAACCTTTTATTCTTATATCCCAGTCAAGTAAGAGTCATGGTTTAAAGTCAAACTCATATAACTTGACCATATGCCTAAGCTCATAATAAGTCGAGGTATTTAAATGCTTTGGCCAAAGACTTTCATCCTCACTTATTCATGATCGCATAGGATATTTTACTCATTCACTTATGAGAGAATAAATTTCATATTGCAAATCAGTTCACAATGCTACTTGCCCATCAAGTGGCACTTCGAGGTCGATTCCACCAACAGGTGATTTGAATCTAACTAATCTAACGACAGACTTGATGTCACAAGTACACCTTCAACTCAATTTCTCAGGTCAGAGGTTCACACGTACCTATCACTACTTATCAATTTCATCATTGACTGTCAATGAGTGAATACCCATGTGATGAACTGATGCGAGCCGTGTTCAAACATATCAGTCCAACTGACACGTCTATGATATAAGTTCCCGTTACCATTTCCTTAGTGTACGACTGGCACTTTCTCTGTCGAAACTTACATCATACAAGTCTTTATTCACTATTGATGCCCAATCAATATTTTTTAAACTTGCGAACCCTTTTAGATGTCAAGGGTCAAACCATTCTAGTGCCTTTCCTCCTATCCCATAGGAGGTAGAAGGTTCGCCTTGTCATCAAGGACTTTACGTTGTTTATTCACACCTTATAAATGCCTATAAGAAAACAACAATCAACTGTCTTATATTAATAGAAAAACCATAGTTTAGTTACAATGTTTATGCCCTATAAATCTATCCTCTTTATGGCATTCGAGGGCATATACTCTAACAATCTCCCACTTGCACTCAATGCCATTTGCTGTGGTATTTAATACCCATCTTTTCGAGATGTTTTTCCAGCATCGCCTGTGCCAATGGCTTGGTTAATGGATCAGCGACATTGTCGGCTGAGGCTATTTTCTGAACAGCTATTTCACCTCGTGCAACGATCTCTCTTATGATGTGATATCTCCTCTCTACGTGTTTGGATTTATTATGAGACCTAGGTTCCTTCGCTTGCGCTATAGCTCCGGTGTTATCACAATAAAGTGGCAACGAGAGCTTTATGCTAGGAACCACTTGAAGTTCCTCAACGAACTTCCTAATCTAAACAGCTTCATTAGCTGCCTCCGAGGCAGCTATGTATTCAGCCTCTGTGGTGGAGTCTGCGGTTGTGCTTTAATTGGAACTTTTCCCAGTCACCGCTCCACCATTTAGAGTAAATACAAATCCCGAGGTGGATTTCCGGTCAACAACATCAGATTGGAAATCCAAATCAATGTACCCGTCCACCCTCAGGTCACCACTTCCATAAGTGAGAATCATATCCTTAGTTCTTTTCAGATACTTTAGGATATTCTTCACAGCTATCCAATGTTCCTTACCAAGATTTGCTTGAAATCGACTAACAATGCTCACAGCATAAGCAATGTCGGGTCTAGTACAGAGCATCGCGTACATCAAGCTGCCCACAGCAGACGCATAGGGTATAATGTTCATTTCTTTTCTATCTTCCTCACTTTGAGGACACATAGATTTCGAAAGATGTATCCCATGTCTCATTGGTAGGAACCTTTTCTTAGAATCTTCCATCCTATACCTTTTTAGGACCTTTTCTAAGTAAAGGGCTTGAGAAAGTCCTATCATTCTTTTGGTTCGATCTCTATAGATCTGAATCCCTAGAATATAGGTCGCTTCTCCCAAGTCTTTCATGGAGAATGTACTCGAAAACCACTTCTTGGTTGTGGTGAGCATTCCTATGTCATTCCCAATGAGTGATATGTCATCTACATATAACACTAGGAATGTCAACTTGCTCCCACTGACCTTCTTGTAAACGCAGGGCTCGTCTTCATTTTTGATGAAGTCAAAACCTTTGACAACCTCATCAAAACGTAGATTCCAGCTACGAGACGCTTGTTTGAGTCCATAAATGGATCTCTCAAGTTTACACACCATATGAATATGCTCCTCGGATTCAAAAACCTTTAGGCTATTCCATATAGATATCCTCTTCTAGCAATCCATTTAGGAAAGCAGTTTTGACATCCATTTGCCATATTTCATAATCTAGGTGTGCTGCTATTGCAAGTAGAATCCTTATTAATTTGATCATAGCCACTGGCGAGAAGGTTTCTTGGTAGTCAATTCCTTCCTTTTGACTATACCCTTTCGCCACTAGCCTGGCTTTGTAGGTGTCGACTTTGCCATCAACACCAATCTTTCTCTTGTAGATCCATTTACACCCGATTGGTTTTACCCCTTCAGGTTGGTCTACAAGTTTCCAGACTTGGTTTGCATGCATCGAATCAATCTCAGTTTGCATAGCTTCATGCCATCTAGTAGCATCCACATCCACCATCGCTTGATCAAAAGTGGAGGGATCATCTCCATGATCCTCCTCTAACACAGAATGGAGATCCAACTCCCTCTGCATTAGATATCCATACCTCTCAGGCGGTTGAGATACTCTATTCGATCGCCGTGGTTGTGTTTGTGTTATAGAAGGTTCGGTTCTCACTCCCTGTGTAGATGTATCCAGTGGGGTTTCATTTTGTTCTTCTAGAACAATCTTTCTACCCGCTCCTCCTTCTTGAATGAACTCATCTTCAAGAAAGTGGGCTTGTAAGGCTACAATGATCATTTGATCATTGTGCAGGTAAAAGAGGTATTCCATATAATCTTCAGGATATCCAATGAAACGTCGCTTTAAGGACCTAGCCTCCAACTTGTCCACTTTAGTCTTTTTGACATAAGCCGGACATCCCCAAATCTTTATGTAGTTAAGACTTGGTTTCCTATTTCTCCACATTTCATAGGGAGTCAGGGGAACGGACTTGGACGGACATCTATTTAAAATGTGTGCATCTGTAAGCAACGCGTGACCCCACAATGAAATGGGTAAATCAGTGTAGCTAAGCATGGAACGAACCATGTCCAACAAGGTTCGATTCCTTCGCTCTGCTACTCCATTCAACTGTGGAGTCGTTGGAGGTGTGAGTTGCAATACTATACCATTCTCTCTGAGGTATAAGTCAAACTCGTCGCTCATATATTCTCCTCCTCGATCAGATCGAAGAGTTTTTATACGTTGACTTGTTTGATTTTCCACTAAAGCCTTGAATTCCTTGAACTTGTCAATGGATTCAGACTTATGCTTCATCAGGTACACTAGACCATATCGAGAATGGTCGTCAGTGAAGGTGATAAAGTAAAGGAAATATCCTCTGGCCATTTCTCCAAATGGACCGCTAACGTCAGTATGCACTAAACCTAAGATTTGTGAGGCCCTTTCAAAGCTCCCTGTGAAGGGCGATCTAACCATCTTGCCTTTGAGACAAGACTCACAAGTAGGATAGGGATCCAGTCCAGTGGGCCAATTAGCCCATCTTTTTCCATTTTGCGAGTCTTTTGTTCGCCAGCATGGCCTAGTCGAAGGTGCCATATCAATTGTTGGTTTATTTCAAGCCTACTACATTTCCTTTGTATAGTATTCACAGCACACTTATTCTTGACATTAAGGTAACACAACGCATTTATCAAAGAAACAAAGCCTACTAATTTATTACCATAATAAATCTTGCATTGTTCATTAATAAAACGAAAGTGTAACCTTATTTAACTAAAACGGAAATTGAACCAATGTTTAACAATATCCAGAAATAGCATATGTCTAGAATAAAAAATAATGAGGCAGATCTTGTTTTAGTAGCCGCGACGCCTTGCCCGCTTCCTACTTTGATCTTCTCCTCATTAGGGCTCGGCTCCCTTCTTCTTCCCAGATTCTGATTCACACAATTATACAAAAAGTATTAACTTCTAAATCATAATCGATGAAGAGGGAATATTATAAAGCAATTAGTTTCAAACTATAAAGTTATTCACTTTTTGCTTGTATATTAGGACAGTCTCTTCTCCAGTGGCCCAGCTCACCGCAGCATAAACATGTGTCCTATTTTCTAGCCCTCTTATTTCTCCTCCGTTGTGCCTTGTAGCAAGTCGTACTGGATGCTCCTGTTGGGAATTATACGAATAAAACGCAGCGGAAAGTAAATTTAATTCCCAAAGCCCGAATCATCTCTAATCCTCGTGTTTAATTGTGTATAGAAAAATTACCGTTCTCGCGTATGTTGATTTCTGAACGTGATCCTTTTCTCTAACGCCGAATTTGCCAACGTCTCTAATTCGTCACGCCGGAATCAAAAACGAAAAACTCCCCATTTCTTCCTTGTCAAAGACGGCTAGAGAGAGAGAGAGAGGTGGGAGACTTTTTCTCGGAGAGAAAGTTATGTAAGTTGCCTTGTGTTATTTTTCACCTTGTGATATATTTATATCATTATGAAACAATAACACTAGCATGCAAGAGCCCTATTTGGTTCGGAAGCCTTCGGGCTTTCGTCTTGCTTGCTAATTAATTAGTCGGATAATTTATTTATCCAATAAATAAATTGATAATGCAATTAATTCAATTCCTAATTAATTTATAATTCAATTTCTCCAAGAAATTAATTAACTCATTAATTTAATTAATTAATTAAATTATCCAATAATTAATTAATTAATTAATTACGGCATCCAATGCCGTGAATTTCTCTCAAGTCTTTTTCCCATGTTTTTCCTTTTGCACTTCCTTTAAGTGCGACTCTTTAGGTTCGTTTCAAAAGGCAATTGGGAGGAATCCAAAGGGGTGTGAGTGACACCTAGCCAGTCTCGTGGCTCACACCGTAACCCAATTGAGAACGAATGAGTAGGATCATTCCAAACCTTTACGCCGTGAATACCGTACGTGTATAAACCTTTTATTCTTATGTCTCAGTCAAGTAAGAGTCATGGTATAAAGTCAAACTCATATAACTTGACCATATGCCTAAGCTCATAATAAGTCGAGGTATTTAAATGCTTTGGCCAAAGACTTTCATCCTCACTTATTCATGATCGCATAGGATATTTTACTCATTCACTTATGAGAGAATAAATTCCATATAGCAAATCAGTTCACAATGCTACTTGCCCATCAAGTGGCACTTCGAGGTCGATTCCACCAACAGGTGATTTGAATCTAACTAATCTAATGACAGACTTGATGTCACAAGTACATCTTCAACTCGATTTCTCAGGTCAGAGGTTCACACGTACCTATCACTACTTATCAGTTTCATCATTGACTGTCAATGAGTGAATACCCATGTGATGAACTGATGCGAGCCGTGTTTGAACATTTCAGTCCAGCTGACACGTCTATGATATAAGTTTCCACTACCATTTCCATAGTGCACGACTGGCACTTTCTCTGTCGAAACTTACATCATACAAGTCTTTATTCACTATTGATGCCCAATCAACATTTCTTAAACTTGCGAACCCTTTTAGATGTCAAGGGTCAAACCATTCTAGTGCATTTCCTCCTATCCCATAGGAGGTAGAAGGTTCACCTTGTCATCAAGGACTTTATGTTGTTTATTCACACCTTATAAATGCCTATAAGAAAACCACAATCAACTGCCTTATATTAATAGAAAAACCATAGTTTAGTTACAATGTTTATGACCTATAAATCTATACTCTTTATGGCATTCGAAGGCATATACTCTAACAGTGTAGCCCCGTCGCGGTTCTTAGTGAGGCTTTCCTAGAATTCACGTAGTCTCTCCCTGTAGGACCTCCCAAAATGACCCCTATGATTCCATTCATTGGGGGGCTATCCATATCGAAGTCTACCCCGGGGGGTTGCTGGGCAGAAAGGACTTTCCCTTGGGGGAGCTACAGCTAGGAGTACTAGCTGCATATCCTCATATCTTCTACTGTTGTCCAAGCTTTCATCATGGAGGGGTATTTGTCTACACTGGCCTTCTCACCTTGACAGTGTCTCTTTGGGGTCAAGGAGGCTTGACCTCTTTGCTAAGACCTGGGAGGTGTTGGCCTTCTATCTCTTCCCCGTGGTGTCCTCTAATGAGGTGAAACTAAATTGTCTGCTTCCTGGGGGCGACTCCCTGGAGGAGATTCTCTGGGGGCGACCCCCTGGGGGTGACTCCCTGGGGGTGACTACCGGGGGTCGACTCTCTAGACGAGGCTCCTGATCTTTGCGAGTTGACTGAGGGGGTGAAATGAGTCCCCTTCTCATGAGAGGGGGCGCCTCTTGAATACTTCTCACTTGGGAGTCGTGCCTCCCGGCAGCTGTCGGAACAGGTGGTGCACGTGATGGATGTGCCCTCGCCGCTACTCGCATAGAGGCATCTTCAACTGGAGCAAGCAGTGCCTCTTGAGTGATCTCGAACACCCTGGAAACAGGGGGTGGAATCATCGCTTGTGATGTGGGCGGCACATGTTGCTCGTTTGTCGAGGGTGCTATTTCAGGACCTCCGCCGTCAGTAGGACCGTTGGGGGGATTTTCTTCCTCAACTTGAATGTTGGGCCGACTTTCAGACGTTGGGTTAGGAAGTTCATCAACAGCAGCTGGCTGATGGTGGTTGGTCATCCTATCACCGGTAGTATGCGCTTGTGACCTAATTTGCATACTTAGTGGCTGGAACGTTGTTCCCACAAACGGCACCAATCTGATGATGGTAAAAATCGTCAGTCGTTGAATGTCATGTGTTTGACCACGTGGGGTGGGGGAACCGATCCAACGCATGATAAACTAGGTTGGGGGCTGATGAATGTATAGACTGCACTCGAATGCAGCGAGCTGCCTAAGTACCTGTGAATGTGGGATCAAGTCAATTCGTAGTTCTGTATTGGTTTTACTCTCAGTTCTTGCTAGTGAATTTTTCTGGAGAGAGTAAAAAATGAGTCTTTCCCAACTCCTCTACGGTATTTATAGGAAGCTGGTAGTGGAGTATAGGTCATGGGCTTAGCTTTATCAGCAGTCATCAGGCTTAATAACAATCCCTTTGTTAGCCCTTAGACTAATAAAATAGCCCAAGTATTCTTATTGGGTCGTCAGCCCTTTTGGGCTTGACTAGTATATTAACTGCGGACTTTAACCCAAGGGTGGCGTCCCGGCCCGAACCGGGGATATGTTTAATTATTGTAATGCCCCTAAACATTTTTGGCACACATCATATACATATACATATATGTCTTCATAGATATAGAATGGAATTTAATTTTAATTTTAATATGTTTGTAATATATATTTAAATTTTAAAATTTTAGAGTCACTACAAAAAAATTGGGTATTAGCGACGGAAGATTTCGTCGCTAATACCCATTTTTCTGTCGTTAAAATTAATTAGCGATGAAAGTTTTGGTCGCTAATTTCTTACACTAAACAACACATAGTTACATTTTAGCGACGGAAATCATAATGCTAATTTTAGAGACGGAAATGACGACCGTCGCTAATCCGTCGCTATTTTCACAACTCGTGTACGTATCATCTGTCTCTAAATTGCGTTGGTAATCCGTCTCTAAAACCGTCGCTAAATATATATTTACTTCGTCGCTAAATGTCGTCGCTAATCCGACTCTAAATCCATCGCTATATGACTATGTATTCTGTCGCTAATTCCGTCGCAATTCAGTCGCTAAATTAGAATAATCTCAATTATGCATGCACCATTTTATCCGCTAAATCCATATGAAACCTGTAAATTGCTAATATTCCCACAAAATCAACAATAAAAATTCCTATCACATCATAACTTCATCACAACAAAATACAGGCAACTCATTCACGCCACAATCAATATCTAACACAACATAATTTTAATAAAACATCATCTAATTAACAATTATCCCAATCCAAACAACTAACAACCAACCAAAAGTTAAAAACACGTAAAAACGACTCCTATCAACTCCCCCAAACTTATCAATTGCTCGACCTCGAGCAATAAAAGGTCTAGGGTACGAAAAATATCATCAACCAAAAGGAGAAAACAAAAACAACTAACGAACTCACTTTCGTGGAGTAAACGATTGCACTTAACATGTGCAACAAGCCTTTAAACCTTTGAGTTACCTCAAAGGACGAGTTATAGTCTCGTGAGGGTTTGCAGACGATATACCCACAAAATCTAACAAACTTTCAATCCCAACCAAATGAATACATCTCAACATAATTAACAAGAATAAATGGCACAAAATCATCCTTTTACAGCTCACATATATATATACATATCAACTACTTTTGCTCATGTGACACCAATACTAGAAAAGACTCCATAGGATGTAGTGAAAATAAATCTAAGGTATTATAGTCGAGAGGCATCCTTACCAAATTTTGGACATTAATCCCATATCTATCAACTTTATGATCAAACACAAAGCATAAGAATCATAGAAAATTTCATAGCCATTTAAATTTCATTATCTCAAACATTCAAACTTTCAATTCATATGAAAATTTCCAATTAACTTCATTAAGGCTAGATCATGTGCCATGTTTTATTCCATTAGGCTTTCTATGGCACCCATGTAACAAGCTTTAGATCAATGACTCCCAAACTAGATAGTTTTGGGGCATTAAGTGTAAAGACACTCCTAAGGATTTAATCACTCGAGTGTCAAAGGCCACGAAATAAAACTAGATCTTTTAAACAATTCGCTTCTTTTTGGCTTGAGCTTAGCTCAAATTAGCATAATAGTACAGTATATAGGCATGGAACTTTTCACCTCCAGTACATATTAGCCTGACCACTTGTGGTCATACCAAACTTCAACCTTTTTAATTCATTGTTTAGCATATGAAATTACTACTCAACTTATAACCTTATGAGAAATTTAAGTTAATATTTCAGGGAAAACTCCTTAAGTGTCTCAAGATGGTTATCCTCTCAACTCCTCTACCTTCGATTTAAGTGTATTGTGAATCATCTAAAGAATCAATTCTAGTGTAGGGTCTCCACGAGCAATTTCAAAGATATATATATTCCATTAAATTCAAATTATTTCAAGAATTCATGTCATTTTTCCAAGTTAATCAATTTCAATGCATCAATTGGAAAGAAAATATATATAATTTTTTTTTATATACATATGCTTGATTTTTCTCAAAAAAATAGCACAAAACACATGCAATAGCAACGATTCCCCCAAACTTGAGCTAAAAACAAGATCACATGACAAATAAAATCAATAAGCACTATTCATACCACTCCCCCAAACTTATCAATTGCTCGACCTCGAGCAATAAAAGGTCTAGGGTACGAAAAATATCATCAACCAAAAGGAGAAAACAAAAACAACTAACGAACTCACTTTCGTGGAGTAAACGATTGCACTTAGCATGTGCAACAAGCCTTTAAACCTTTGAGTTACCTCAAAGGACGAGTTATAGTCTCGTGAGGGTTTGCAGACGATATACCCACAAAATCTAACAAACTTTCAATCCCAACCAAATGAATACATCTCAACATAATTAACAAGAATAAATGGCACAAAATCATCCTTTTACAGCTCACAAATATATATACATATCAACTACTTTTGCTCATGTGACACCAATACTAGAAAAGACTCCATAGGGTGTAGTGAAAATAAATCTAAGGTATTATAGTCGAGAGGCATCCTTACCAAATTTTGGACATTAATCCCATATCTATCAACTTTATGATCAAACACAAAGCATAAGAATCATAGAAAATTTCATAGCCATTTAAATTTCATTATCTCAAACATTCAAACTTTCAATTCATATGAAAATTTCCAATTAACTTCATTAAGGCTAGATCATGTGCCATGTTTTATTCCATTAGGCTTTCTATGGCACCCATGTAACAAGCTTTAGATCAATGACTCCCAAACTAGATAGTTTTGGGGCATTAAGTGTAAAGACACTCCTAAGGATTTAATCACTCGAGTGTCAAAGGCCACGAAATAAAACTAGATCTTTTAAACAATTCGCTTCTTTTTGGCTTGAGCTTAGCTCAAATTAGCATAATAGTACAGTATATAGGCATGGAACTTTTCACCTCCAGTACATATTAGCCTGACCACTTGTGGTCATACCAAACTTCAACCTTTTAATTCATTGTTTAGCATATGAAATTACTACTCAACTTATAACCTTATGAGAAATTTAAGTTAATATTTCAGGGAAAACTCCTTAAGTGTCTCAAGATGGTTATCCTCTCAACTCCTCTACCTTCGATTTAAGTGTATTGTGAATCATCTAAAGAATCAATTCTAGTGTAGGGTCTCCACGAGCAATTTCAAAGATATATATATTCCATTAAATTCAAATTATTTCAAGAATTCATGTCATTTTTCCAAGTTAATCAATTTCAATGCATCAATTGGAAAGAAAATATATATAATTTCTTTTTATATACATATGCTTGATTTTTCTCAAAAAAATAGCACAAAACACATGCAATAGCAACGATTCCCCCAAACTTGAGCTAAAAACAAGATCACATGACAAATAAAATCAATAAGCACTACTCATACCACCCCCAAACTTAAACTCAACATTGCCCTCGATGTTGACTCAATCATACATACTCAAAAAGGGAGTAAACGAGAGTACTTACAACAAGGGTGCTAAAAAGCAAACCTTACTCACGTGGGATCCATTTCCAAGCTCAAATTTGTAACAAAAGATCTTCCAAAGCAAAACTCGGCTACTACATGTCATGTACTCACAAAACAAACTATCAAGACTCAAAGAGAAGCATGCCAAAAGTGCATGCTTGAACATAACAAAAAGAAACAAACTAAACAAGACAAAAACGAAAGCAAAAAGAAAAGAAAACTTACAAAGCTTGGGTTGCCTCCCAAGAAGCGCTCTTTTAAAGTCACTAGCTTGACTTTATGTAAGAGATTGGCTCAAGGTGGTTTATGTGTGAATGCCTTATTCGTTCTCCAATCCACTATTGGGTATCGCTTCAACCTTTTGCCCTTTGTAGTGAAGATTGACCAATTATTTGTGCTACGTATCCTAAGGTTAGACCAAGCAATCATCCATTCATGAGTTTTTTTATGGTCCCTCAATACCTTTATTACCTTTTCTTCCTCATGCTCCGGATGGTGGTGCAGATTTTTCTCCAAGCTAGAGATAATGTCTCGTTTTTCTTCACCAATCACCTTGACATATTTCAGCTCCATCATGTATGGATATTGAAGATTATTGGCTCGTTTTTCATGAAAGTGTTCAACACTAAAAGGATCAAAAACATCAATGTGTAAAGACAAATCAAAATCAATTAGATGCTCAAAAACCTCATAGTTATCGAGCACTTTCATGAAAAACGAGCCAATAATCTTCAATATCCATCGTCGGCATCACGGTGTTGAATTCCTGTGGCTAGGGAAGAAAGTAAAGAAATGTCAACACCCTCAGAAAGGATAGGAGTCGAATGCTCATCGTTGGAGGAATCTGCTTTCGAATTTTCCAACTTCATTTCATTCAACATCACGGTGTTGAATTCCTCCTTTTGATCTATCTCAGTGGTACCAAGCAATGCCCATGGTACTTTCTCAGATATGTCGCTCGTTAGTTGCTTGAGTTGATGATTCATCTCCTTCATTTCCCGCCGTGCGTCCTTCATCATAAAGTGGAGCTCTCCAATGGTGTTATCAAGTTGTTCCTCCGGAGTAGGAATTCTTTCTTGGTAATGTTGTGGAAAGAACCCTTGTGCATAACACGCTTCAATGACGCTTTGCAGCCATAATTGATTCTCAGGTAGTGTCATATCAGGAAAATTGCTATCCTTTGCTAATTGAATGATGCTTTGCAGTCATAATTGATTCTCCGGAAGGGTCATATCTGGAAAATTTCTAGCCATTGCGAGCTAAGAGTGTAAGAAAAAAATAAAAATAATAATAAAAATAAATTTAATAAAAATAAAATAAATATTTAAAACTTGCAATAAAATCAAAAACTAAAATTAAACAAGTCCCCGGCAACGGCGCCAAAAACTTGACACGAAAAATCCTTACGTGTATTAAACAGCAAGTGGACTGGTCGTGTGTAGTAATAAAGTGGACAATAAAGTCCGGGTTGTCGAACCTCAAGGACTTGTATTTTAGTTTATGATTTTAAAGCAATTGAAGAACTTAAACGAAAACAAGAATTAACTAAAATATTATGAAAGTAAGATATAAGAAACAAGATGTCGAAATCAAGATAGCTATGGAAGAGAGCAACTAAGACACACGTGTTGGCATAAATTAATCAATTTTCACTATAAACATGTTCTCATATTATTAGACGAATGTTGCTTTGGTGGAAAAAAACCTTAAATAATTACTACCCGATGTCTCGGCTGTAATAATCCTATGATTAATTGATGGTTCTCTAAATATGTCTATCCGAGAATCTAACCAACAATAATGCATTCAAGTTCTAGAATTTCCCCGGATTAATCCGGCTAACTGCACCCGGGAATCTCTACCTATCTCTAGGGGCAATTCCCTATTTTTTACGGATTATGTGATGATCCTCTTTGCACCTTAAATTACCTTCTCTCGAACAAATAATTTAAGCAATAAATCATGCATATGGTAGTTAAGCATATGATGCATTCAAACAAGATCAAGACACAAAGCAACAATAGAATTAATATGAAAAACACAATTTATAACTCAATTATCATAAGTTAGCCTCAACATGGCCTTAGTTCGAAGAATCTATTTCATCATAAAAGATAAAAGATAGGAACTTAAATTAAGATTCATATTCATAGACAAAAACAAATCTAAATCTAAGAAACTCCCTCGTATTTTTTATGGTTGAACTTCGATCTTCATCTCTTCCATGCTTCTTGATTTCTTCACCTTCAAAGGTTCTTGATAATTTTCATAACTAATCTAAGGATGATGAAGATGATGATAGGATGTGTTTAGGCTCCCCCAATGGGGAATGTGTTTTCAAGTTTGTTTGTAGGATGGCATCTAGGGATGGCAATGGGACCGGGTCTAATGAGTACCCGTCCCTAATGGGACGGGAATGAGTCCAAAAAAAGGGGACCGGGTCCGAGTCCGGGTATCGAAAATCAAGACCCGGCCGGGTCCGGGACGGGAAACGAGTCCAATCGATACCCGTCCCGGACCCGGACCCGGTCCCGATCCCGGTCAAAATAATTAAAATATTTTTAAATTATATATATATATATATATATATATATTGTTAGTGTATATATATTATTATATATGTTGTTAGTGTATATATATATATATATTATTATATATGTAGTGGTGGACACTTTTGTATAGTGGGAGACAAAAGTGTCCACCTATATATGTTGGGGGGAGAAGAAGAATAAAAAAATAGGAAGAAGAAGGAAGAGCCGGTGGGGAGAAGGAAAAAAAAAAGAAGAAGAAGAAGGAGGAGGAGGAGAAGAAGAAGAAGAAGAAAAAGAAAAAAAAAAGGAAGAAGAAGAAGGGGCAGTCGGGGGCAATGGGAAGGACCCGGACCCACCGGGAAATGACCGGGTCCGGGATGGGTCTGGGCGGGACCGGGAAATGACCGGGTCCGGGACGGGTCCGGGTCCAATTTTTTTTTAACGGGACGGGAAATGAGTCCTGCCCAACCCGTCCCATTCCCGTCCCGTTGCCATCCCTAATGGCATCCAATCCTCCGTTTATAGCAAAAAAAATTCACCAACCAAGAACATGTGCTTCCATTCTCTTTTCTTTCCACCTACCATTCTCTTGCTTTCCATCTACCAAGAATGTGAACTACAATTCTCTTTTTTTCCACCTACCATTCTCTTACTTTCCTCCTACCAAGAATGTGAACTACTATTCTCTTGTTTTCCACCTACTAAGAATGGGAGCTGCCACTTTCGTGTTTTCCAGCGCAGGGATAGTGTTTTATTCATAAACTTCTCCACAGACCTCCGAATTGGATGATTCAAGTCCTCATATAAAGATAAGACATAGCTCTAAAACTTTGTAGAAGGACACTTCATCAAATTCGGTCTCTAAATTTATCCAAATGGCGTTCCAACGTGGAGATTGTTTTTGATTTGGCGCCCAGGTGTGCGGAAATGGTACTAAAACATTATCTTGGCTAACTCCAACTTATTTCTTGCTTGTTTGGTCGTGGAGGTGTGAAGCATCTTGGCCTAAACTTGTTTTATACGTCGTTTTTCAGCCCGTTCTTCGATTGTATCCATTTAAGGTCTGAAATCACTTAATGCACGAATTAAATGCACATGTGGAAAGAATCAAGCGATAAATGAACCTAAAACATAAACGGAAAGGGGCTTAAAAACACGTAAAAACGACTCCTATCAGTCGATAATAAAAGAAGTTACTAAATCATCCAAGCATTCAATAAAAATACCAACGTTTTCACCAGAACCTCTTTATTTTCCATATCCAGATCCACTAGCATACTTGCCTTGAAGCATTTTTTGCATCATCTCCTCCATCTTTTGTTGTAAATTTTGTTCTGCTTTCTTGTTCGCCTCTTCTACTATTTTCTTAACTTCTTCTATTATTTTCTAAGATTCTTCTTCTCTCTTTCGAACTTCCTTAAGTGCTTTTTCCTACCTTTTCTCTCTCTTTTCCTCGTTCTTGCGAGTGTCTTCCTCAATCTTCATAATACTAGCATGATTATCATCTTCTAGTTTTGAGAAATCATCGTTCATAAACGTTGAGTTTACAGTGCTTTGGCTCATGCAACCTCCAGAAACGTGGCTACTTGCTACTCCATACACATAACCCTTACTTGTTTCTCCAACCAAACCTTTCCACAATGCAATAAACTCAGGTGGAGAGGCATCAGAATCAGTGCAACCTTGTTTCGCCCTTTATTCTTTCTGCACAAACATATTATGAAAGTGATCAAATCACAAATTAAATTTCAAGACCAAATAAACAAATTTCAATAGACATACATAAAAGCAACTTCAAAGAAAAGGTAATCTGAGAGCAAAATGCATATTCTAAAGTCACATTTCTTAGCAAATAAATCATTGAAAAACTTTCATTCTTTATGTTCTTTTGTAACGAAATAGACACCAAAGTTTCACATACTAACATGTATCAACACTCAACTATAGTCAACAATCTTATCATAGAAAACGTGTAGAAGCAAATCCAAAATCAAAGAGAAGAAAATCAAAAGTCAAAAGGAGAACAAGCAAAACCTTCTTAAGAGCTAATCGATGCAATTTCAAAACCTCCTCAAGCAATCACGCCTTTGTCCTTCAAATATCCTCATTGATAGCAACAATTGACGCCTTATTGAGGAAAGTCAAGAATTACAAAACATTCAATTGCAAAAAAAAAAGTAAGCAATTTGGAAATTCAAGAAAAAAAAATCAATTTCAAACCTTCTTAAGAGCTAATCGCTGAAATTTGAGAACCTCCTCAAGCAATCTTACCTCAACTTTCTGCCAAATTCAATTGTGATACACCCTCAGAGTCAATATACAAAAAAAGAAAGTAATATTTGTGACTAAAGAAACTTACAACTTAAAAATAATAAAATAAGTAAAATTAAAAAGAACAAATAAAAGTCACACATCCTATACTTCAAATTCAATAACAATTTCTTTCGTCCCATCACATTGAACCCAACTAAAAAATCCCAAATTAAAATTAACAAACTTTTACTTAGAGAATTTTTATTAAGTATGTAGACGTAATCAAATTCAAAATCATAACAATGAGATAAAAGTAATACAATAAAAGATAATATAGAAAGTAACCAAATAAAGTCAAAATATTCGACTAAGCTAAGTGTAGAATTACTGAGGTTTGTCCAACTATTTTAATGCTAATAAGTTTGTGACAAAGAATTTGCCTATCACACTTAATATTTAATAGTCCATACTATACTAAAAGTGTGGATAATTTAGGTATTTCTTCCAATTGTGAATTAACCTCTCTAACCTTCTTAATTAATATAAATTATAATTACATTAGTTAAATTGATAGAATTTCATTGCAACTAAAAGGTCATTGAAATTAATTTGATAGAACAATATAATTTCATATGCAATTAAAAAACTTTCACCATTATTTTCTGTTACACTTCAAAACGTAGAAAAAGGTTTGAACATGTGCAACGCACATGCATTTTACTAGTTCATAAAGTATAGCTATTTTACTAGAAGTTAAATCAATGACCGGTGGAAGGATTTGTAATTGATCCCATAACATATCTAAAGATTCTTTTATCTACAAAATGTCCAGTTTAACATTATATCAATTAAACTAATTCAAAAGAGTTCTGGTTTTACTGTTCAACTAGTACTCAAATATGTATGTAAGGTTGCTAACTTAATGCTAACCATTTAGACATTCACTAAGTAGAAAAATCAAAATGAAATATTAAAGTATTTTCTTTTCATTCTTTCCCATTTCTTATTATTCCTATCCTCAAGTTCTATATAAAGTTTCAATTTCATTTGCATTGTCATACAATTCACCACATCTCATGCAACTTTGGTACTAAAAATTAGAAATTGAGACCCAAGAAAAGGAGAGAAATACCTTGGACCAAACATGTTTTTGGTACTAAAAAAGTTTAAGAATTGAGATTTTAGAGATGAAAATGAATCCATACTTGAAGGAAGCCTCTATCATAAAAATCACGAGTTTTCGATAAACAGAAGATGTTACGCTAACAAAACTTGAAATGATAAAGAAGAGAACTTGATTCGCACAAGTTGAAAACAAAGCAAGCAAATTTCTGACCAACTCGAGCAACTTCATACAATTACAAAAATTGAAGAAGTAATGCAGAAAATTCTAAATCAATTTCAGCAAAGTCCAGTTAATTACATAGAAATCTTTTAGTATTTAATTCAGAAAGTTTAATTAATCTCAGTAATCACGAAACCCCATGTCTTTTGGCAGAGGCATTCCATCAAACAGGTATCTGCTACATTTCATTTTTGTATGTAACTATGTATGTATATTCAAACCCATTACCCGCAACAACTTGAACCAAATTAGAAATGTAATACCCACACAATTCTTGAGAGAAAATAACAATCTATCCACAGAAATAAATCAAAAATATCAAAGCCCTCTTCATATATACATTGGCCTTCATTTTTTCGAGAAATTGAAATACTTTCAAGATATATACATAATTGTGTCAATAAATCATACACCTGGTGTACACCATTAAAGAAAGCTAAAAACCCAACCCACCCGAGGCAGCCTGGTAAAACAGATCGAAAGCCAGACACAGGTTTACTTTAAATCAAAGCATTTAGGGGAAAATGTACCTTAGAATGGAAGCCTCTACTCGAAGTTGACGGAGTACGGATCCGGCGGAGGTGACGGCTGGGCGTACCTGGGCGGAGCTTGGGCCGACGGGTTTGGGGATTTTGAGGCCGACGGGTTTGGGGAAGGGTTTGGCCGACGGCTTTGGCTGACGGAGACGGGTTTCGCTCCGGAAGCGGCGGCGCGTGGATGTGGTGGTGTGGGAAGGTAGACGGGCTAGGTTAAGTTTTTGCTGTTTAAGTTTTGTTTTGGGGAAATTTTGGGAAAGACTTGGAGTTAAGAGATTTTTGAGATAATCACATCTATAGTCCCCCATCTTTTCTGTTTGTATCACTTAAGTCCCTCAGATAATATTTGTTTCACTTACGTCCCTTATGTTCTAAATTCTATGTCATTTAAGTACTCTAGTTGTTTTTTAGAACAAATTTTATTTCAAATAAGTCCTTATAGTTTCATTACCTCTCAAACCTAGCCTGTTAGAAGATATAATAAGCACTTTACCCAAGTTTAAGCAAAAGAAGGATCCGGCGAAAAAATGGTATCAGAGCAATACGCTATACGCGATAAGAACCCCGAGCCTCTATCGTGTGATCTGACACGAAGCACGACTCTCAGTAGAGGGCGCCAGTGATGTGATCCACGGAGATAAACCCGTCTGGACACCTCTCTATTGGTTGCAAACTGATAGGTATCACTAGGGGTGTCACCTCCTTTAACTCTGAGGCATTGTGTCCGACTCTGACTAAATGGAGTTTCAAGGAGTTGGGGAGGCTCGGACCCTAAATGGTATCAGAGCTTCAGGTTATTCATGAAATACTTAAATAAATTTACATAAGACTAAGTCTAAACCTTATGGAGGAGATTTAAAACAAGAATGGAACCGAACAACAGTTCGATCTATGACGAGAACAAGGAGTATTTCCAGATACTGGAAAGACAACGAGACAAAGGGTTTGATACATTAATCCAAAAGCACAAGAGACTCTCTAAAGAGATTAGAGAAACTATTACAAGAGTACAGAAGGAGACTCCTGTAAAGGATCTACCGGCTTCAATCCGGTATTATGAGAGAAAGTTTGCCATGAATAGACAATTTCAAGGCAATGTTGCGAGAGATCTACAACTCGCAGAAATCCAAGGCAAATGGCCAGGAAAAGCTAACAAAGGTAACTCTTTCAATTAAACTATTTTTATGAATTGGAAAGAGATTGAAACGGATACATCTAAGATCTCTAAGGATCTTAGAGAGATCCAAAAGACAGTTCAAGATTACGGACATAGGCTAGAACATCTACCTATGACAATCGAAAACTTGAACTAAAAACTTGAGGAAATCCTCAAGCTTATTCCAGATCTACAACGATCTATGTCAGATCTAAAGACAGAGGTTAGAGATCTGAAAACCAGGCAAGGCATAACCAGTACATCCAAACCAAAAAAGGATAGAATCGGTGATGCACTTGGACGAGTAGACCTTCTACATCAGAAGGGAAAGGCTAAGGAAGTTCCTAAGCCTAAAACTCATAATGAACTACTCATTGATATCCTTCGAAGTATTAAATAATATGGATATAACAAGAGTAGATCCATCCGATCTCCAGGAATTAGCTGAGTCTTTTTCACAATTACATGTTGTGGAGCTAGCTAATGTAAAAACACATGAACTCGCACTAGGCTTTCCAGCTCCTGGAGAGAGTTCAGACTCTAATATTCCTCCACCGGATGAACCGATGAGAGAAGGTGAAGATTTTCATACAAACGCTGAACCCGCTCTTAGAGGGGTAACGTTTAGAGCAAATCACACAAGAAACCCAATTAGGGTACCGGATAATACACCATGGGCAAGGACTATGTCACATACCTTGAATCCCTACGGTACTATCCTAAATCTGGATGTCATTGATTTCAGAAACATCGAAAAAATAATCGATGAATGGGTAGCCTCTATGAAAATAGCCGCTACTACACTGGAACTTGATAAAGAAAACTTCATAAGAATAATGGAGTTAAGCTTAGAAGGTTCTGTAAAGACAGGTTGGGAACGCACCCCGGCAGAATGTAAGCAAGAGGTGTTAGCCGGAGAATCTAAAAGCACTATTGCTGATAGATTTGGAAGGATAACCAAATTAAATTTCATCGGGGACGGATACTTTGGTGAAAATAATTCTGAAAGAACTAGAGAGTACACACAAGCACTCTATGGTCTTGAGCTAAGAAATATTTGTGCCATTGATGAGTATATCTATTGGTTCCGGAAATATTTCTTTCACGCGGATGTAAGTGCAGAGATTGCTGCACCTATGTTCTTTGCTAAGATCTGTAGCCCTTGGAGAGAAATGTTAATACATTCTTACAAGGTTCCAGAAGGACAAGTTGATACAGTCGCAAGACGAATGTCTTTCTCAAAAGACAAACTAAAAGACTGGTGTCAACAGGCAGCTGTTCAAAAGAACATGAAAAAGCTGAAAGGAAAAATGAAGAGAGCCCCTCTTTGTTGTGATAATAATGATTTTCCAACAATAATTGGAGAATCAATCGAGCAGCGAAAAAGGAGAAAGCATTTAGATCGCTCTGATAACAAGAGCAACAAAAGGCGATCTGCTTTCAGGCGTAAGTCTTGGTGGTCTAAATCAAAAGCCCGATCTTATAAATCTGGCCAAAGATCAGGACCA
This sequence comes from Buddleja alternifolia, assembly GCA_019426215.1. Lineage (NCBI taxonomy): Eukaryota > Viridiplantae > Streptophyta > Magnoliopsida > Lamiales > Scrophulariaceae > Buddleja > Buddleja alternifolia. Next base: position 25,632,333 of record CM033390.1, on the reverse strand, counting down.
ACCAGGGTTTCTTCCCAGAGGTCAAGGAACTCGGACGGAAGGAAACCAATAAAACGAACTTTCAGAAAAGCTCATACAAGAGCAAATGAAAGTTTCAAAAATTGTAACTGCTGGACATGTGGAGCTCGAGGCCACATTTCTCCAGATTGTCCGCAAAAGGGTGGCGAAATAAAACAATTTGAAGCCACTGCAGATATACTGGATGCAGTTTTTTACGGTGATTTGGTACCCATATACCAATTCGAGAATATTCCCTCAGACGAAAGCGTCTATGAGGAAGAAATAGAGAGTAATTCCGATAAAGCATCAACCGAATCGGAATAATGCCAGGAATTCCTATTTGTACAGTTCCACAACTTAGAACTGTAATCTCTGATTTCAGAGAAAAGATAGAAAAAAGTAGAACCATAATCCTGCATTATAAATCTACTATTCAATTATTAGGCGAAACACCTCTCCGCCTAAGGAAAATAATTGAGCATGAGACCAAAATTCAGGTTTGGTCACAGAATATTCATACTCTCGAAAATTGGATAGAAAGTATGAATAAAAGTAATCGTTCTATATTCCAAGAAAGAAATAATCCTTTCTAATGGAATACTCCACCGAAGGAGATAGGCTTCAGACAACGGATAGCCTAGCTGGTTTCTTTTCCAAGGCATCTATACCAGATAAAACCATGGAAAAAATCATGAGGCAAAATTCAAGTATTGATAAATACGATGGATTTAGAGTCAACAGCGTTAGCCGAATCCTAAATCAAATAGGATTAAATCAAAGGCGGCATAACATCAGATACAAAGTGAGTTCTGGGGAATTTGCAATCCCTATGGAATTAACAGGTAATGTGATGGATATGCAACTCATTCCGAAAGAAGAAATTCTGGAAGAATTAAGTAAGCTAAGAGAAGAAGAAGCTCTTACAATGAAATGGATCCATATAGGCACCATTGAAGTTGTAATCAAAGCAACCTTCAAAGAAGGTGTTAATTCTCCGTTACATTTATCCATAATGGATAAAAGAATTAACAACTTAAGAGACGGATGTCTTGGTACAATGGTAGGGAATTTATATGCAGGCAAACTAATGTTTGACATTCATCCAAGAATTGCATATAACCTAGCCGACCAAGATTTTAGCCGAGTCTTAACCCTTCATCAAGATTTCAAAAGAACAGATCTCATGAAAGAAGGAAATAGACCATATTCTATTACATATAGAATTGCTTATGCACTTTCCAATACACATCATTCTGATTTGTTTATCCGGAAAGAGTATATTGAAATTCCAAGAATTTTCAAGGAATTTGCTAAGGTAATGGCACCCGATCCAATTCAAATCCCAAGAATTGGAGGTGTAGATATCTTAATCCGAGACCATCCAGTTCTAGACCGTTCAATGAGTTCTAGAATAGATTGTAGTAGCAGGATGTCCTTTTCAGAAGAAAGGATAAGGAGTTTAAAAGGAAAAGAGTTACTCAACGATCCAACTCCTCAAGCTATTCGGGTAGATAATGTAAAAATTAAAAGCCCAGAAGGATGGAAAGATGTGCAAGTAATGTTTGATATTACAGAGAAAGATAATTCCTTTCCCTGTGAGGAGTTATATCACTTGCAACAATCTACTGTTAACAAATATGAAGGAATGCTAGAAATAGCAGGCTATGAAGTATTTGTTACAGGGAGTGCAGGACGAGACCCAGGAATTGTTATTCTGGGATTAAGTTTCCTTGAGGAACATAAACCTTGGGGAAGAAAAGGAAAGGGCATGGAATTTAGCTTGGATGGACATATTATTCAAGTTGAATAAATGACTAGCCCCTTTTCTATATACATATCTGTTGGTATGTTATACGATCAATATAAATCTGAATATTTTGCAGCTTATATTGATTCTGGATCAGGGATTTGTACATCAAAACCTGGAGTGTTTCCTAGTAATACTATGGAAGCCTTACCCGTTATTGCAGGAAGAGATTTTTCTAAGAAAATCCTCATTCTCAATAAAGGAATCCGAGAAGCACATATCATGATTGGAGGAGCATTGGGCACACCTTGGTTCAAGGTAAAACTGCCACCTATCTATTTTCATGATACAGGCGCAGATATTTTGCTAGGTAACAATTTTATCCAGACCTTTGCAAAATATGTACAAAACAACACCACTAATGTGTTGGGTTTTACCACTCTTTGTGGTCATCACATCCAAGTTTTGCGGCGCGCAAACGCTTTTAATCGGCTCATGCCGATTCTGTTTCGCAACAAACGTGGTGATTTCATTAATCCCGATTCTAAATTAACCCATCCTAAAATGAAGGATAAACGGAGATTTGGAAAAGCTCTTTTATCATTTAGACTACATGGTCTAATTGACAGCCAGGACGAACACTGTTATGAGAATTCACGAGAAGAGTTACAACTTCTTAAAAAGGAATTACAGTATAGGTCCATAGATAACATTAACGAAGAAAGTTTACTTTCTCTCGAAAATGTGAAGAGACTAATTCAAAGGAACTTTAACGAGAATCCTTTGGCTTGGTGGGATAAAAACAAAATCGAAGCTACTCTGAAAGTAAAAGAACAATGCAAGTATGAGTATGTTCGATACAAGCCAATCCAGATGAACATGGAGGATAAGAAAGATATACAACTTATCATAAAAGAACATATCAATCTTAATCTCATAGAAGCTGGAGTCTCTGCTTACAGTAGCCCTGGTTTCCTGGTCAGGAACCATAGCGAGGTAAAAAGAGGAAAACCTAGGCTAGTCATCAATTACCAAGGTATCAATAAGATACTAGAATTTGATGGTTATTACATCCCAAACACAGAACACTTAATTGAATGCATTAAAAATGCTAAGGTGTTTTCAAAATTTGATTGTAAATCTGGGTTCTATCAAATAAAGATGGAAAAGGAGTTTAGAAAGTATACGGCTTTCTCTACCCCTCAAGGTCAATATATCTGGAATTTACTCCCAATGGGATTAGCAAACGCACCACAGATATATCAAAGGAAAATGGATAATCTATTTAAAGATTATTTCGAGTATATGTTTGTCTACATTGATGATGTATTAATTACATCTAGAAATATGGAAGAACATATTAAACATCTTGAAATATTTTCTCATGTATGTTTTAAAGAAGGATTGGTGCTTTCAGAAAAGAAAGCAATAATTGGAGTTAATAAGATCTAATTTCTGGGTATTCTTATTGACGAAACTGGTATTGAACTCCAAGAACATATTGTGGAAAAAATACTCAATTTTCCTGATGTTTTAAAGGATAAGAAACAGCTTCAAAGTTTTTTGGGAGTTGTCAACTTTGCTGGAATTTTCATAAAAGATCTCGCAAAATACAGGAAAGATTTCCGACCTCTTTTAAAGGAAACGGAAAATACAAAATGGAAGTAGGAAGAAATTCACACTCAAAGGATCCGAGAGTTGAAACAAGTTTGCAATAATCTGCCTAAACTTGCAATTCCTCAAGATAAGGATGAACTGGTAGTCTATACAGACGCCAACGATTATAGATGGGCAGCAGTGCTCATGAAAAAGACAACTACTGGAGAAGAACCTTGTCGATATGCAGGAGGATTGTTCACTGAACAACATGCCAGTCTTTGGCATATTAACGAGAAAGAATTCTATGCTGTTTGGAAGACTTTTAAAAAATGGCTCTTATTTTTACTAGCAAAAGAGTTCATTTTAAAGGTTGATAATACGAATGTCAAAGCTTTTTTAAAAAATAAACTTGAATCAAAGATTGAAAAAGCGCGTATTCTCAGATGGCAAGCAGAATGTCAGTATTATTTTTTTTGACATTATTATTGTGAAATCTCATTAAAATACTATTGCAGATTTCCTAACAAGAGATGGAAGTGTCTGAGGCCAACTCCACCATCACAAGATACAGGCATCTCAGGGAAAACCTTGAGGAGCTTGACAAAAGAATTGGACAGTTATCAGTTAACGCTGAAGTAGCTGGACATGTACAACGAGCTGATCTGGGCATAGTCCAGGAAACCTTTAAGGGAGCAACGTATGCCATGACTATGTTATGGAATACACTACAAGCAAGGATTAAAATTTCGTTTCGATGATAAGTTTCGAATTTTTAAATATAAGAAACGTATCGGAAACGTTTCGGAAACATCATGGAAAACTTGAAAAATGCCGGAAACAAGGTGGAAACCGTGAAAAAAGAAGTAAAGAAGAGTTGATTCCTCTTTTCACTAGCAAAAAACAATAGTTGTGTAAAATGTTTATACATTTACATCCATAATCGATCAAATTACACTAATAAATAAAGTGGTAACGTTTGATTCAAGTTTAACATTCACAAAACATATAACCGACAAAATTTTAGTAACTTAAATTGTGAAATAAAAAATTCTAAAAGTATTATCGTGAAAAAATGAAAAGTGGAAATGTTTGATTCAAGATAAAAAGTTGCTCCTCGGTAGGGGTGTTCATAAATCAACCGAACCGACCGAGAACCGAAATTTCGGTCCGGACCGAAAATCGAACCGAAAATTTCGGTTCGGTTTTCGGTTTTTTTTTTTGCAATTTTCGGTTTTTCGGTTCGGTTTTCGGTTCGGTCGGTTAACCGAAAACCGAACTTTTTTTTTATTTATTTTTTATTTTTTTTATTTTTTTATATAATATAATATAGACCAAAAAATTATAAAAAATGTGTTTCCTAATGACAACTTATAGGAAAATAAAGAAAATGAATTAAAATTAGTCATAATTAAATTTCAATTATTTATTTATATCTAATTTATTTATATATTTATACCGAAAAATCGAATCGAACCGGTTCACTTTTTAATTTCGTTATGTCAATTTTAGTTGGCCGAGCTAAACATAATTATAAACATATAAATGTATACATTCCAAAGAAAACGTGAACAACGGCAAAAAAAAAAAAAAAAAAAATTATTTTTCGGTTTTAACCGAACCGAAAAAAAACCGACCGAACCGAACCAACACTGTTCGGTTCGGTTTTCGGTTCGAAATTTCGGAAAACCGAAATTTCGGTTCGGTTCGGTTAAAAAACCGACCGATGAACACCCCTACTCCTCGGTGAAATAAATATTTGTTTGATTGTTAGATTTAATACTCTTCATTTCTTCTTCTTTTTTTTTTTCCTTTTTCCCTAACATTGAGAGATTTGAGAGCTATGTTGTATTTACGATAGAGCAAATCTTTTTAAAAAAGAATTACCAAACTTTCAATGTTTCCATGGAAATCTTTTTGAAACTTCAATGTATTGGTGATAGAGAAAATCTTTTGAAAGAAATTACGAAACTCTCAATGTTTTTATAGTTTCCATGTTCCATGGAAACAAACATGGAAACTATGGAAACATTGAGAGTTTTCATGGAAACCTTAGAAACATTAAGAGTTTCCTAGGAAACAATGTAATTTTGAAACTATATAGTGATTTCTTTTCCGTAAGTTGAAAAACAGAAACTTTTCGGACGTTTCGGTGGAAAAGAAAAGAAACTTTGAACCATGACTACAAGAACCCATTTGAAAGGCATCATCCTCGGTGATGACTCGCGAGTTAAGAGAGCAGGACTCTACACCTGCGTTTAGAGAACGGGGCTCTATACACGGAGCAGTGGATTCAAATACCACTTGCACAAGTCCATTCTCAGATTCTGAGGAAAAGGAACCAATTGAACAGAAGGAAGCGCAAGCTCCTACTAGTTCAAGTCAACCCACCACCTTTGGGGTTAAAGAGGGAGAGATTAATCTTAGGCCACAGACATGCACTTCTAAGATTAATATTAACTCAATTAATTCACATTGGCAGGGTTATCAGTGCTCTTGGGAAAAACTAATCTCAAGAAAAGGAATAAATCCTAATAGGTCTTTGGTAGAAATATCAGGGAAATATCCTAGGATTTGGATGAAAGAAGGATCTAATCCAGATGACGTCCGAGAATGGTATGATTTTGGGGCAATTGCTTCAATACATACAATGTCACCTAGTTTTCCGGAGATATCCAAACTACCGGACTGGATCACAGGAGCCGTGTACGATTCATGGCAAAACAACCCTCACCTCAAGAGAGGTGATATCTTGGAGTTAAAAATCATTTCAGCAGCTCCAGAAATTACAGGAAAAGGGTCTCATCCAGCATTTCATTTTATCAAATTACAGAGACCAGACATGACGGCCTATACCAAAATACAGGTCGCAACAGGCGAAGCTCCTTTGGTTAGCAATATCAATGAAGACGATATATCCACCAGAAGAGCATGGGGTATGTGGGTCTGTCTTACAGAGATGGACAAGGTCAAGTATCCATTCAAGATCTTCACACATTCAGTGAATGGGTCATTCCTGTTAAATTCAATGACAGGAAAAAGTACAGATTTCGCAGAAAAGGTCTTCGAGCAAAAAAGGACCGTAATCTGGGAAAACAAGTTACCAGCAACTGATGCAACCAGGAAGAAGGCCTGCAACATGATGCATGTTGATCTTTGGCACAACCGGGAGTGTTCAAGTTGTGAGTTTCAAGAAAAACCCTTATTTGGCACAAAAATACGGGTTACCAAAGCAAAACCCGAATCCGAAAAGGATAAGGGAAAAAGGAAAACATTTTACCCAAAGGGTTTTCACAAACCCCGGTAAAATCATGTAAACGACAAAGGCGGCCTATAAAGTAGGCGCACCAACCATCAGTCATGTAAGTGATGAAAGACCACAGCTGGAAAAGCAACCAGCTGTAAAAAGTCAGGCGTGGCAGACAAAGTGGCCAACACAAGGACCCACGCGCACTCATCAAGAATGACGTATGCAATGACGCCAAAAGCTTAGATAGAGTTTGGAATCCGCATTTGGAATCCAAAATTCAAAACTATAAGAAGGGAGTCAGAAGCAGATGGAGATCATCGAAAATTTTCTCCAACTCTTTTAAATACAAAACATCATAAAAGCATTTGTAATCTTTCTTCTGTTATAGTTTTAATATTCGAGTGTATGGGGGTTTCCCCAATAGTAAGTCCTCTCATGAGAGGCTAAAGGTTTTCTCCTCCAATATAGGGGTAGAATAAGATTATGTAATTTTAATTTGTATTTCATGAATAAAAGAAGGCTTTGTCCAACGTGTTGTCCAAAATCCAAATTATAATTCTATCTGTTCATACCTTTTACGCCCTCGGGCAGGAAACGAAAGGGGCTGTGCTGTGTATCGCCGAAGGAGCCAGGGACTGCGAACCATAAGCTGCGGTTGGTGGTTGGAATGAGTCCGTAAAACCGAGGACTTGGAATACCCGGCGATAAGGCGGTCAAACGAAGGTATAAACTTATGCAAAGTTAATTTTATTTCGGAAGCATGTTGGGCCTAATCAATTGGAATACCCTTTTGCTAAACTTTTAAGTAGTTTATTAGTAAAACAAAGTTTATTGGCTATTTTGAAAAAGGGGTGAAAATATGGGGTTAGTTTGAAATAAAGAAAAGAAAAGAAAGGACCATAGTGACACAACTTATCACGAAGAGGGACCACTGTGCCACTTTTATTAGATGAAGGACCAAGGTGAGACAAACCCAAAAGCAGAGGGATCATAGGAGTCATTTTCTCGAGATTTTTCTAAGTCTTTCCCTTATAAAAGACTTGCTGTTAATTTTATTTTTTTTCCATCTCATATACTATAAATAAATAATATTTCAGTATATTTAACAATAAAGTTGATTTGGTGTAATGGTAGGATGCCTTGTGTGAACTTGAGAGAGGTCTAAAGTTCAAATTTTAAAAAACATCATTATTTTTTATACTTTATTCTTGTTTTTAATTTAGTAGTTATTTTTATCTCATATAGTATAAATAATATTTCAACACATTTAACAACAAAATTGATTTAGTGTAATGATAGGTACTTGTATGAGCTTGGGAGAGGTCTAGAGTTCAAATCTTAGTAAGCACATTATTCTTTTTACTTTATTCTTATTTTTAATATAATATTTATTTTCATCTCAAATATACATGTAAAATATAAACTAATTTCTTCATATATTAAAAAATTAAAATTATTCTTTTCGCGGATGTAGTAAAAGATTAGACAATCCCTTTAACTCCATCATATATTGAATAGTTGACACGTCCAAATCTCTTATCATAACCAATTAAAGAAAAATAAAGAAAAAAAACAAGACAATTACGCCTCTGATTTTTACAAGAAAATCACAATTTTCCCTCAATTTAGGTATAACTCCTCACTTTATATAGGCTTTAGGCAAGTTTAGGGTTCAGGGTTAATTTAGGGTTTAGGGGCGAGTATCGAGTCGAACCGATTCGATAATGTTCGAGTTCGAATCGAACCTAACAAAACTTGGTTGAACAAAAAAAAATACTTAATTATATGTAGGCTCCCGAACCTCGATAATAATAAGTTTTGTTCATTTAGTTATAACATATATATATATTATACTTTTTACTTTATTCTTATTTTTAATTTAATATTTATTTTCATCTCATATAATATAAATAATGTTTCATCACATTTGACAATAAAGTTGACTTGGTGTAGTGGTAGGCACCTTGTATAAGCTTGAGAGAGGTCTAGAGTTCAAATCTTGAAATACACCATTATTCTTTATACTTTATTCTTGTTTTTAATTTAGTAGTTATTTTTATCTCATATAGTATAAATAAAATTTCAGCATATTTGACAACAAAGTTGATTTAATGTAATGGTAGGTACCTTGCATGAGTTTGAGAGTGGTCTAGAGTTCAAATCTTAGTAAGTACATCATTCTTTTTACTTTATTCTTATTTTTAATTTAATATTTATTTTCATCTTAAATACACATGAAAAATAAAAACTAATTTTTTGATATATTAAAAAATTTAAATTATTCTTCTCGCGGATAATTAAAAAATTAGACAATCCTTTTAACTCTACCATATATTAACTAGTTGACACGTCCAAATATCTTATCACAACTAATTAAAGAAAAAAAAAAGGACAAATGCATTACGCCTCTGATTTTTACAAGAAAATCACAATTTCGCCTCAATTTAGGTATAACTCCTCACTTTATACAGGCTTTAGGTTAGTTTAAGGTTTAGGGTTTCTTTAGGGTTTAGGGTTTAGGGGCTGGCATCGAGTCGAACAAATTAGATAATTTTTAAGTTCGAGTCGAAGCTGACAAAACTTGGTCAAGCAAAAAAAAAACTTGTTTATAGGCTCGCGAGCCTCGATAATAATATTTTTTGTTCATTTAGTTATAATATACATATATATATATATATTATACTTTTTAGTCTATTCTTATTTTTAATTTAATATTTATTTTCATCTCATATAATATAAATATGTTTCATCACATTTGACAATAAAGTTGATTTGGTACAATGGTAAGCACCTTGTGTGAGCTTAAGAGAGATCTAGCGTTCAATTCTTAGTAAGCACATTATACTTTTTACTTTATTCTTCTTTTTAATTTAATATTTATTTCCTTCTCAAATATACATGAAAAATATAAACTAATTTTTTGATATATTAAAAAATTTAAATTATTCTTCTCGCGGATATATTAAAAAATTAGATAATCCTTTTAACTCCATCATATATTAAATAGTTGACACGTCCAAATCTCTTATCATAACCAATTAAAGAAGAAAAAAAAAAGGACAAATGCATTACGCCTCTGATTTTCACAAGAAAATCACAACTTCACCACAATTTAGGTATAACTCCTCACTTTATATGGGCTTTAGGTTAGTGTAAGGTTTAGGGTTTGTTTAGGGTTTAGGGGCGGGCATCGAGTCAAATAAATTAGATAATTTTCAAATTCGAGTCGAACTTAATAAGACTTGGTCAAGCAAAAAAACACTTGTTTGTAGGTTCGCGAGACTCGATAATAATAACTTTTGTTCATTTAGTTATAATATAAATATATATATATATATATTTATATATATATATATATAATTATTATTAGTTAAGAAAAAATAAATTTTCTAATCCAAAAAACTTAATATTTCGGCTTAAAGAATTTGTGGACTTAATAATTACCTTTAGCCTTCTAGCTATATTAAAAATTAATTAAGATAATAAATAAACTTTTAGATTATAATACAATATTGTGTAACATTAATTACTTGAGAAACACAGTGGTGGCTTCTTTGTCCCTTTAGAAACGGGAGGCCGTAGGTTAAAATCTTAAAATGCAAAAATTATTTTTATTAAAGTATAATATAACAAATATAACATATAATAAATGCACTAAACAGTTGCTAAAGATAATAGAAATTTGATTTTTATTTTATAATGTAATTGGCAAATTAGCAATGAAATTTTTTGCCTCTATTTCCGTAGCTAGATGGTCGCAAAAGTTAAGGGAAAAATGATTTTTATTTCATAATGTTATTCGCAAATTAGCGACGAAAATTGAGACGGCACTGTCCGTTGCTAATGTCATTATCCGTCGCTAATGTCAATATTCGTCGCTAAACAGTTGCCAAAGTTAATTGAAAATTGAATTATTTTATAATATAATTTGTAAGTTAGCGACAAAAATAGAGACGGAAATATACGTCGCTAATTTTATTTTTCATTGCTAAACGGTCACTAAAGTTAATGGAATATTGATTTTTATTTTATAATATAATTAATAAATTAGCGACGAAACGTTTCGCCGCTAATTTAATGTTGAGAATCCATTTGACTGACTGTCGCTAATTCAGTCGCAAATTTGAAATTTAGAGACGGAAAATTTTCGTCGGTAATTTAAGTAAACTTGAAAAATCATTTAGCGACGTATTTAGCGACGGGTTTTTAGTCGGCAATATTTCCCTCTTTAAATCCGTCGCTAAATTTTTCATTGTTTGAAATAAAGAGACGGAACTGTTTATCCGTCGCTATTTAGGTACGGAACTGAATTCTGTCGCTACATCCGTCGCTAATTAGAGACTGATTTCTATCAATCTCTAAAATTTCGCCTTTGATACCCCGTTTTCTTATAATGAGTAAATGTGGACTGGTCACTATTAAGATCAATAGTTGTCACAAGCTTGGTTAATAGATATATACGTTAATCCTAACCATTAATTTTTGTCAAACTTGATTCCATAGTTGTTAGATAAGGGGAAAATAATCATATCAATGTGAAAACGCAACGCATGAATAGCATGTGTGGCGGGGTAAGTTGCTTAAATATTTTTTCATCCACATAGAAGTAAATGGATATTTGTTTTATCATAGGTATATTTTTTTACTCTTTTGGTATATCCATAGTTCAAAGTTTCTTTTCTTTTCCATCGAAACGTCCGAAAAGTTTCTGTTTTTCAACTTACGGAAAAGAAATCACCATATAGTTTCAAAATTACATTGTTTCCTAGGAAACTCTTAATGTTTCTAAGGTTTCCATGAAAACTCTCAATGTTTCCATAGTTTCCATGTTTGTTTCCATGGAACATGGAAACTATAAAAACATTGAGAGTTTGGTAATTTCTTTCAAAAGATTTGCTCTATCACCAATACATTGAAGTTTCAAAAAGATTTCCATGGAAACATTGAAAGTTTGGTAATTCTTTTTTAAAAAAATTTGCTCCATCGTAAATACAACATAGCTCTCAAATCTCTCAATGTTAGGGAAAAAGGAAAAAAAAAAAGAAGAAGAAATGAAGAGTATTAAATCTAACAATCAAACAAATATTTATTTCACCGAGGAGTAGGGGTGTTCATCGGTCGGTTTTTTAACCGAACCGAACCGAAATTTCGAACCGAAAACCGAACCGAACAGTGTTGGTTCGGTTCGGTCGGTTTTTTTTCGGTTCGGTTAAAACCGAAAAATAAATTTTTTTTTTTTTTTTTTTGCCGTTGTTCACGTTTTCTTTGGAATGTATACATTTATATGTTTATAATTATGTTTAGCTCGGCCAACTAAAATTGACATAATGAAATTAAAAAGTGAACCGGTTCGATTCGATTTTTCGGTATAAATATATAAATAAATTAGATATAAATAAATAATTGAAATTTAATTATGACTAATTTTAATTCATTTTCTTTATTTTCCTATAAGTTGTCATTAGGAAACACATTTTTTATAATTTTTTGGTCTATATTATATTATATAAAAAAATAAAAAAAATAAAAAAAAAATAAAAAAAAAAATCGGTTTTCGGTTAACCGACCGAACCGACCGGTCCGGACCGAAAACCGAACCGAAAAACCGAAAATTGCAACAAAAAAACCGAAAATCGAACCGAAATTTTCGGTTCGGTTTTCGGTCCGGACCGAAATTTCGGTTCTCGGTCGGTTCGGTTGATTTATGAACACCCCTACCGAGGAGCAACTTTTTATCTTGAATCAAACATTTCCACTTTTTATTTTTTCACGATAATACTTTTAGAATTTTTTATTTCACAATTTAAGTTACTAAAATTTTGTCGGTTATATGTTTTGTGAATGTTAAACTTGAATCAAACGTTACCACTTTATTTATTAGTGTAATTTGATCGATTATTGATGTAAATGTATAAACATTTTACACAACTATTATTTTTTGCTAGTGAAAAGAGGAATCAACTCTTCTTTACTTTTTTTTTCACGGTTTCCACCTTGTTTCCGGCATTTTTCAAGTTTTTCATGATGTTTCCGAAACGTTTCCGATACGTTTCTTATATTTAAAAATTCGAAACTTATCATCGAAACGAAAATTTAATCCTTGGGTATATCATAGGAGGATAAATTTTTCTTTGAGTACTGCATTTGGTTTTATCAAGATTCGATAAGATATGGGCCCAAATCTAGATGCAGACACTAATTAATCATACAATACAACCGCATTTGCAAAACGCTAATCTCGTCTAAGTTCTAAGTTGCTGTTCAAACTCCAATACCGATATAAAAATTCTCAATACCAACGTTATTAGCTTCATGATAATATAAAGGGCAAAATACATAATGCACCCCTGAAATATTGCATGTGTCGCATATAAGTTACTGAAGTACCAAATGTACCAAAATAGTCCCTGTTATTAGTAGTCAAACCGTAAAAAAATTTACTTCGTTAAAAATTTAACTGAATTTACGCATTTACCCACGACAAGTTGGCTAACTTGTATGATTAGGCTGGACAAATAAGCAACAAGTCCAAAAAATAAAAAATGCGCTTAAGTAGGCGAAAATTCTACTGCCCAACAAAAACGCTTTAGTAAAAAAGAATTTAAAAAACACTTTTAATAAAATGTAGTGAAAAAAGGTAAAGAGCTAAAAAAAAAAAACTCTTCATTTTTTCTTTTTCTGCCATTTTTCCCTCTACAAAAAACCCCCAAATTACTACCCGTAAATCTATCAAAAAACCTCACTTCTCTAAAAAAAAAAAAGAATCTCAAAACCATCTCCCCGAGACATCTGAATGCTAGAATTGCATGTTTATCAATCAAAACACCTTTTTCTTTCACTTCATTTTCTTAGGATTTTTTTTTTCTCTTTAGAAATGAATTTTTATTGGCTGCAGAATTTCTGGGGCTTTTTATTAAAATAATATAAAATTGTAATAAATTTCTGAAACTAATACTATTTGAGAGACTTTATGAAAACAACACAAGACGGCATTTAGCATGACATCTTCCCTGTTCCAAATTTTGCGTTATTAGTCCTTAAGCTTTACTATATTATACATTATGACCCCAATTTAAGAAAAATGATAATTTTAAACCCCAAAATGATTAGGTTTTAGAGCAAAAGGTTGGGAAAATTTAGCTTGTAACGAGCGATTCATGATAAGACCGATCCACAGAAAAAATGGTATCAGAGTCGAGGTTTATTGATGAAATACTTAAATAATTTTACAAGATTTATTCTAATCCCTAAGAGAGGAGAAATGAAACAAGAAATGGAACCGAACAATAGTTCGATTTACGAAAAAAATCAAGAGTATTTTCAGATTCTGGAAAGACAGAAGGAAAAACGGTTTGATCGTTATCTCCGAAACGTACTCCGGATATCAGCCGGAATCAAGAAGGAATTAGCAAAGGAAGTTCCACTCCAAGCTGAGCTCCAAGAGTCGATCAGATATTATCAACGGAAGTTTGATATGGATGGTCACTTCGAGGGCAATGTGGCAAGGAAATTTCAACTTGCACAAATCGAAGGCAAATGGACAAAGGACCAAGATTGCCTTACAAGAAGCAAAAGAGGTAACCCTTTCATTTAATTAATGAATTGGAAAGAAATTGAACCGGATACATCTAAGATTTCTAAAGATCTTAGAGAAATCCAAAAGACCGTTCAAAATTACAGACATAGGTTAGAACATCTACCTATGAAAATCGAAAACTTGAACCATAATCTTGAAAAACTCCTCAAGATTATTCCAGATCTGGATAGATCTGTCTCAGATCTAAAAACAGATGTTTTAGATCTCAAAGAAAGACTAGGAATCGCAGGTTCTTCTAAACAAAAACAAGAAAGAATCCGTGATTCACTGGGTCAAGTATCTCTTCTGCATCAGAAGGGAAAGGCTAAGGAAATACCTAAGCCAAAAACTCAGGAGGAACTAATGCTTGAAATCCTTAGAAGTATTAAATAATGGATGTCTCAAGAATATATCCATCTGATCTACAAGAGTTAGCTGAGTCTTTTTCTCAACTAGCTTTTGTCGACTTGGTCAACGTAAAAGCCCATGAAACGAATCCCTTAGCATTGGGATTTCCGGGTGAAAGTTCTGCATCGAATAACCCCCCACCAGAGGTTATTCCTCCAACACCGGAGGTTACGATGAGAGAACAAGGAGATTTGCATACTAACGCAGGACCCTCTCTTGTGGGTACAACGTATAGAGCAAATCTTGCCAGAAATCCAAACAGGGTACCAGAAAATACACCATGGGGAAAGACTATGTCTCAACCCTTGCACCCATATGGTACTATCCTGAATTTGGACATCATCGACTTTAGAAACATGGAAAAACTAATCGATGAATGGGTAGCGGCTATGAAAATAGCGGCAACAGCTCTAGATCTTGATAAAGAAAACTTTGTCAGATTAATAGAGTTAAGTTTGGAAGGTTCGGTAAAATCGGATGGAATCATACCCCCGAAATTACCAAACAGGGAGTCTTAGAAGGGAATCTAAAAGCATGATTGCCGAACGATTCGGAAGACTTCTTAAAATGCATTTTGTCGGAGATGGCTACTTCGATCAAGTAAATGCTGAGAAAACCAGAGAGTATACCCAAGCTCTTTATGGTATTGAGTTAAGAATATCTGTGCAATAGATGAATACATCTATTGGTATAGGAAGTATTTCTTTCAGAGTGACGTGATACGCAGATTGCGGCACCAATGTTCTTTGCAAAAATTTTCAGCCCTTGGAGAGAAATGTAACACATTCTACAAGTACCGGAAGGACAACTTGATTCAGTAGCCAGACGTATGTCTTTCTTAAAAGACAAACTGAAGGACTGGTGTTATCAAGCATCCCTTCAAAAGAACATGAAGAGGCTTAGAGGAAAAATGAAGAAAACCCTCTTCGATGTGATAACAATGATTTTCCATTAATCATAGGCGAATCATGCGAGCCAAGAAAGAAGAACAAGTCGTTCAAAAACTCTGATGTCAATCAGGGTTATAAGAAGCGTTCTCCTTTCAGGAGAAAGTCTTGGTGGTCAAAATCTAAAGCCCGATCTTATAAATCTGGCCAAAGAGCAGGACCATCAAAGGTGTCTTCTCAAGGATCTCGAAAATCCGACTGAAGGAACGCAACAAGACGAACTTTCAAACGGGCGCACACCCGAACAAATGAAAGTTTCAAGGATTGTAACTGCTGGACGTGTGGAGCTCGTGGCCACATTTCCCCAGATTGTCCGCAAAAGGGTGGTAACGTAAAAAAGTTCGAAGCCACTAACGACATCCTGGATGCAGTATACTATGGTGACTTGGTACCAATCTACCAATTCGAGAATATCCCCTCAGACGAAAGTGTTTATGAGGAGGAAATCTATAGTGATTCAGAAGAAACATCAACTGAATCAGAATAGTAATTTCATGCCTGGAATTCCTATTTACACGGTTCAACAGCTTAGAACTGTTGTCTCCGATTTCAAAGAAAAAATTGAGGGAAGTAGAATCATGATTCATAGTTATGAGACTACTATCCAATTATTAGGTGAAACTCCTCTTCGCTTAATGAAGATCAGACAACATAAACATAAAATTGAGGTTTGGTCAAAACATGTTCGTGATCTTGAAGATCATATTGGAAATATGATCAGATATAATCGTTCTACATTTAGAGAACGAAACGATCCTCCCAATGGATAAATCCAATGAGGGAGATAGGCTCCAAACAACGGATAGCCTAGCTGGTTCTTTTCCAAAGCGTCTATTTCAGAAAAGACCATGGAACAGATCATGAGGCAAGACTCTAACATTCGTAAATACGATGGGTTTAGAGTTAGCGGCATGAGCAGAATCCTAAATCAAATAGGATTGAAACAGCGCAAGCATAACATCAAGTACAAAGTTAATACTGGGGAATTCGCAATTCCTATGGAATTAACTGGTAACGTGATGGATATGCAGCTTATTCCAAAAGAGGAAATTCTAGAGGAATTAAGCAAAATGAAAGAGGAAGAAGCGATTACGATGAAATGGATCCATATAGGAACCATTGAAGTATTAATCAAATCCACTTTCAAGGAAGGAGTTGATTCACCTTTACATTTATCCATAATGGATAAAAGGATCAACAACCTGAGAGATGGTTGTCTTGGTACAATGGTAGGAAATTATATGCAGGCAAACTAATGTTTGACATTCATCCACGAATTGCATAACCTAGCCGACCAAGATTTTGATCGAGTTCTAACCCTTCATCAGGACTTCAAAAGAACGGATCTGATGAAAGAAGGGAATAGACCCTATTCTATTACATATAGAATAGCATATGCACTTTCCAATACACATCATTCTGATTTGTTTGTCAGGAAAGAATATATTGAAATTCCTATGATTTTCAAGGAATTCGCTAAGGTAATGGCACCAGATCCAATTAAAATACCAAAAATTGGAGGTGTAGATATCTTAATCCGAGATCATCCAGTTTTAGAACGATCAATGAGTTCTAGAACAGATTATAGCAGAATATCCTTTTCGGAAAAAGGATTAGGAGTCTAAAAGGAAAAGAATTAGTTGAAAACCTAGTTCCAATTCCTCAGGCTATTCGGGTAGATAATGTCAAAATTAAATGCCCGAAGGATGGAAGGACATACAAGTTATATTTGACATTACGGAGAAAGATAATTACTTTCCCTGTGATGATCTATATCACTTGCAGCAAGCCACTGTAAACAATACGAGGGTATGCTAGATATAGCAGGCCACGAAGTATTTGTCACAGGCAGTGCAGGACGAGAACCTGGAATGGTTATTCTGGGATTGAGCTTCCTTGAGGAACACAAACCTTGGGGAAGAAAAGGAAAAGGAATGGAATTTAACTTGGATGGACATGTTATTCAAGTGGAATAAATGACTAGCCCTTTTCTATATAAATCGGTTGGTATGTTATATGAACAATATAAGTCAGAATATTTTGCAGCTTATATTGATTCAGGATCAGGGATTTGTACATCAAAACCTGGTGTGTTTCCTAGCAATGCTATGGAAACTTTACCCCTTATTGCGGGAAAGGATTTCTCTCAGAAAATCCTCCTCCTCAACAAGGGAATAAGGGAAACCCATATCATGATTGGAGGAGCATTTGGTACGCCTTGGTTCAAGGTCAAAATGCCCCCAATATACTTTCATGATACCGGCGCCGATATTTTGCTGGGAAATAATTTTTTCCAGACATTCGCAAAATATGTGCAAGATAACAACAACAAGTTGTTAATTTTCACTACTCATTGTGGTAATGAAATACAAGTTTTGCGCCGCCCCCAGGCCTTTAATCGCCTCCTGCCAATTACTTTTCGCAGCAAACGTGGCGATTTTAATCCTGATTCCAAATTAACCCATCCCCAAATGAAGGATAAAAGGAAATTTGGAAAAGCTCTATTGTCTTATAGACGATTTGGGCTAATCGAACGAGAAGGAGATTCTGAAGAAGAACTTCACCTTCTTAAGAAAGAGTTACAAAGCAACTCTATGGATAACATTAACGAGGAAAGTCTGCTTTCCCTTGAAAATGTTAAACGGCTAATTCAAAGGAACTTTAATGAGGATCCTTTGGCTTGGTGGGAGAAAAACAAGATTGAAGCTACTCTGAAAGTAAAAGAACAATGCAAGTACGAGTATGTTCGATACAAGCCAATCCAGATGAATATGGAAGATAAGAAGGATATGCAAACAATCATAAAAGAGCATATCAATCTTAACCTCATAGAACCTGGAGTCTCCGCTTACAGTAGCCCTGGATTTCTAGTTAGAAACCATAGCGAGGTAAAACGGGAAAGGCAAGACTAGTAATCAACTATCAAGGTATCAATAAGATACTGGAATTTGATGGTTACTATATCCCAAGCCGAGAACACTTAATCGAATGTATTAGAGACGCTAAAGTGTTTTCGAAATTCGATTGTAAATCTGGTTTCTATCAGATCAAGATGGAAAAGGAGTCCAGAAAATATACTGCATTTTCTACTCCGCAAGGTCAGTATATCTGGAACGTTCTTCCAATGGGATTAGCAAATGCACCCCAGATATATCAAAGGAAAATGGATAATCTATTTAAAGATTATTTCGAGTTCATGTTCGTCTATATTGACGACGTCTTAATTGCATCTAGAAATATGAAGGAACATATTAAACACCTCGAGATATTTTCTAATGCATGTTTTAACGAAGGATTAGTGCTTTCAGAAAAGAAAGCAATAATTGGAGTTAATAAGATAGAATTTCTTGGTATTCTTATTGACGAAACAGGTATTAAACTCCAGGAACACATTGTGGAAAAAATACGCAATTTTCCGGATGTTTTAAAAGATAAGAAACAGCTTCAAAGCTTTTTGGGAGTTGTTAACTTTGCAGGTATCTTCATTAAAGATCTAGCAAGGTATAGAAAGGATTTCCGACCCCTCTTAAAGGAGACGGAAAGCTCAAAATGGAAGTGGGAAGAAATTCACACTCAACGGATTCGTGAGTTGAAACAAGTCTGTAATAACTTGCCTAAACTCGCAATACCACAGGACAAAGATGATTTGGTAGTCTATACAGATGCCAATGACTACAGATGGGCAGCAGTGCTCATGAAGCGGACGACTACAGAGGAAGAACCTTGTAGATATGCAGGAGGATTGTTCACAGAACAACAAGCCAATCTGTGGCATATAAACGAGAAAGAATTCTTTGCTGTATGGAGAGCATTTAAAAAATGGCCATTATTTCTCTTAGCAAAAGAATTTACATTAAAAGTTGATAATACGAATGTCAAAGCCTTTTTGAAAAATAAACTTGAATCTAAAATAGAAAGGGCTCGTATTCTCAGATGGCAAGCTGAATGTCAATATTATTGTTTTGACATTATTATTGTGAAATCTCATGAAAATGTTCTTGCAGATTTCTTAACAAGAGATGGAAGTATCGGAAGCTAACTCCATCATCAAGAGGTACAGGCATCTCAGGGAAAACCTTGAGGAGCTTGACAAGAGTTTTGGCAAGCTAACAGTTAACGCTGAAGTAGCAGGCCAAGTACAACGAGCTGATTTGAACACGTTCAGAATCAAATCAACGAGACAATGTATGCCATGACTTCGTTATGGAATACTCTACATGCGCCAATTCACAAGGCTTCACCATCGGTGATGGCTAGGGAGTTGAGAGCAGGACTCTACACCTGCGTTTAGAGAACGGGGCTCTATACCCGGAGCGGTGGATTCAAATACCACTTGCACAAGTCCATTCTCAGATTCTGAGAAAACGGAAAAGGTTGAACAAAAGAAAGCGCAAGCTTCTACTAGTTCAAGTCAACCCAACACCTCTGGGGTTAAAGAGGAAGAGATTAATCTTTGGCCACAAACGACGGGCACTCCTAAGATTAATACTAACCCGATTAATTTACAGTGGCAGGGTTATCAGCGTTCTTGGGAAAAACTGATCTCAAGAAAAGGAATAAATCCTAATAAATCCTTGGTAGAAATATCAGGGAAATATCCTAGGGTTTGGATGAAGGACGGATCCAAGCCAGAGGAGGTCCGCGAATGGTATGATTTTGGGGCACTTGCTTCAGTTCATACGATGTCACCTAACTTTCCGGAAATCTCCAAATTACCGGACTGGATTTCAAGTGCCGTGTATGATTCATGGCAAAACAACCAACACCTCAAACGAGGTGATATTCTGGAGCTAAAGTTCATATCAGCAGCACCAGAAATGGCAGGAAAGGGTCTCATCCGGCTTTTCATTTTATTAAGTTACAGAGACCAGACATGGCAGCCTATACACGAATTAAGGCAGCAACAGAGGAAGCTCCGTTGGTCAGCGCTATCAACGAAGATGACATTTCCACCAGAAGAGCATGGGGAATGTGGGTCTGTCTTACAGAGATGGACAAGGTCAAGTATCCATTCAAAATATTCACAATTCAGCGAATGGATCATTCCTGTTAAACTCCATGACAGGGAAAAGTACTGATTTCGCAGAAAAGCTCTTTGAACAAAAAAGGACGCTAATCTGGGAAAATAAGTTACCAGCAACGGATGCAACCAGGAAGAAGGCCTGCAACATGATGCATGTTGATCAATGGCAGAACCGGGAATGCTCAAGTTGCGAGTTTCAAGAGAAACCCCTATTCGGGACACGGATACGGGTTACCAAGACTAAACCCGAGTCAGAAAAGGACAAGGGAAAAAGGAAGACGTTTTACCCAAAAGGTTTTCACAACCAGGTAAAACCATGTAAAAGACAAAGGCGACCTGAATAATTAGGCGCACCAAGAAAGGAATCAATCATGTGATTGGTGGTGGAGAACAGCTGAACCAAACAGCTGTTAAAGTCAAGGAGTGGCAGACAAAGTGGCAAACACTAGGGTCTACACGCATGTGAAGGAATCTTGACAGCAAAGCAATGATGTCAAGAAAATTGTACAAGTTTGGAATCCGCATTTGGAATCCGAGGTCTGAGGCTATAAAAGGAGAGCTCAGAAGCAGATGAAGATCATCAAACATTTTCTTCAACTCTTCAAAAATTTACAAAACTGAGCAAAACAGCAAATTTGTAATCTTTCTTTATAGTTTTAATATACGAGTGTATGGGGGATTCCCCAATAGTAAGACCTCTGATGAGAGGCTAAAAGGTTTTCTCCTCCAATAGCGGAGTAGAATAGTATTATGTAATTTTAATTTGTATCTCATCAATAAAAGAAGGCTTTTGTCCAACTTGTTGTCCAAAATCCAAATTATAAATTGATCCATTTATATCTTTTACGCCCTCGGGAAGGAAACGAAGGGGGCTGTGCTGAGTATTTGCTGAAGGAGCTGAGTACTGCGAACCACCGGTTGCGATTGTGTGGTTGG